>LNAC01000019.1:4696193-4797357 GCA_002007465.1 Ailurus styani
CCTCCCTTTCCCCTCCTCTTTCTTCCTCCTCCTCCTCCCCCTCTTCCTCTCCTCCTCCCCCTCCTCCTCCTTCTTCTCCTTCTTCTTCTTCTCCTTCTTCTTCTCCTCCTCCTCCTCCTCCTCCTCCTCCTCCTTCTTCTCATTTATAGCATTAGTAGTATATGGTGAACACAATAAAAACAAGAATCCAGTTATTTCCTATGTCATTTTCATGCAAGGTAGTTTAACTTGAATTTTATACCTGTTTTTATAGAATTTTTGTCATTATCATCCTGTAATACACTTGCATTAATGCATGCTATGGTGGCTGAAGTGCTATGAATTATTCTTCCCATATTGCATTTATTTATTTATTTATTTATTTATTTATTTATTTATTTAAATTTTGGTTTGTTAACATATAGTGCAGCCTTGGTTTTTGGTGTAGAATTCAGTGATTCATCACTCACATATAACACCCAGTTGTCATCACAACATGTGCCCTCTCTAATACCCATTCCCATCTAGCTAATCCCCCACCCACCTCCCTTCATCAACCCTGTTTTTTCTTTATGGTTAAGAGTCTCTTATGATTTGTTTCCCTCTCTCTTTTTTTCCCCTCTTCCCATTTATTCATCTGCTTTCCTTCTTAAATTCTACCTATGAATGAGATCATATGGTATTTGTCTTTCTCTGGTCAATTTATTTCACTTAGCATAATACACTCTAGCTCCATCCACATCGTTGCAAATGCAAGATTTCATTCTTTTTGACGATTGAGAAATATTATGTATAGTGTATATATATATATATAATCTCATCTTTTCTTTATCCAATCATCAGTTGAGTGATACTTGAGCTCTGTCCATGATTGGCTATTACTGATAACGCTGCTATAAAAACCAAGCTAATTTTGACATTATCAGGATTGACATGTAAGACAGTTTTGATTGCTATAGCATGATTTTGACTTGGAGCAGTGTTGACTTGGGTTTTTTTTTTTTTCTTCTCCATCTAGCTTTGTGCAAATATTTAAGCCTCAATGGCTGTGTACTTCATCACTGTGACAACAAGAGAAAACCGGTCAAGTTACTTTGTGGTGTATCTTAATAATATGGGAACACAGAGAGGAATTCAGTGGTGTGCTGAAGCCAGTGCTTACTGACTCACAAGAACCAACCATTAGCTTCTCCTTCCGTGGTAGGCAGAATAATGGACCTCCAAATATGTTCATGTCCTAATCCCTGGAACCTGTGAATATGTTACCTTATGTGGTAATAAGCAAAAAGGGCTTTGCAGATGCATTTAAGGTAAAGGACCTTGATTTGGGGAGATTATCCTGGATTATCCAGGTAGGTCCAATATAATCACATAAATCCTTAAGGAGAAACTTACCTGGTTGAGTGTCAGAGAAGGATATGGTGATGGAACGAAGGTCAGAGGGATACAATGTGGAAAAGAATTGGCCCTTCGTTGTTGGTTTTGAAGGTGAAGGAAGGGGGCCATGAGCCAATGAATGTGGCTGGCCTCTGAAAGCTGGAAAAGGCAAAGGAATGGATTCTGTCCTAGAGATACCAGAAAATAGTGCAGCCTTGGTAACACTATGATTTTAACCTAGTGAGACCTGAGTCAGAATCTCAAGCTACACAACTATGAGATAACTTGTGTTGTTTTAAGCTACTACGTTTGTGCTAATGTTTTAACGGCTGCAGTAGAAACCCAATGTACCTCCCAACTCTACATTCAGTGACATCATGCTGGTATCTTGAAATTAGCCACAGTGGGAGTAGTTACATCACTAAAATTGGCTAATGCTACAAAATAGAGATTTATTTCTTCAGAGAGCCAGTTGTTCAACATTTTACAGCACAGCCCTGGAAATAATTCCTTTTCATTAAGGTTACCCAAGCAAAGCAAAATGAGTTCAACAAATATCTAATGAACTCAATCACTTTAGGATATCAATCTATAATTTGAGGATAAAACCACTGCTTATTAACGTAGCAATATATGACAGTGGTGAAGGAGGCACCTCGCAGATTGGGGTAGGAGGTAGGTAGAAGAAGAGGTCTAGGTGACGATAGGTCAGAAAAGGATGCTTACCAAAATCCTACTTCATTTTACTCTTGTTACCATGCCTTAAAAGATGTAAACTCAGCCTCATGAATTCTTTAATAACTTGTACAAAACTGGGAACAAAAGAGTCTTGGAAAGCCAAGATGATGTGAGACTGACCAGTAAATTTTCAAGGAAGATGCTCTGGTCATGTTGCACATTTTGATGTTTGGATTTCTTACCAAATGTCTTGCTATAGTTTACTTAACACATTAAGTGACTAGAAACCAAGTTTTTGTTTGTTTATTTGTTTGTTTTTTATAGTCATCCACATCTTTGAACAGCTGTTAATCCTAGTTTTGTTTCAGACTGAGCTGTAATCTGATTTGCTTTAGCTAAACAATTCCAAACCATGTGTGAACTCTGTGAATTTTTTGCCTTACAGTGATCCAGTAATTTGTTCTTTACCTAGAACTTGTTTTTGCCTGATCTTGTGGAATTGCGTCCTCCAAATGCACATAGGATCCCTGTATAGATTTGCAGAGCTTTTCCTCTATGGAGTCTCTTCTTTGGTACTGTTTTCCAGTTCTAGTTGACTCCTATGACTGCTCTATCAGTGCAGCCATATTGTCAGTTTGTTTGGCTTACTCGTGCCATGGTCCAACAATTGTCTTCAGCTGGAAAATTGGTGCACTCATAGGGGTCACTGCGTTTTTTTTTCTCTTCTCTTTGTGATCAAAGTCCTCTGTTGCTTATATTCCAATATCTGAAACAGTGTTTTATATATATTTTTCAATTTTCTAGTTGTTTATGGTAATCTTGGGCTATATAATCATCTCATGGCTAGAAGCAGAATCTTCTAGGGGGAATAATATATTAAATAATTAAATGTGATTTGGAAATCTGACTATATTCCTGCTAATTGTTATGTATTAGGGTCTTCAGGTGAGATCTTAAAAATACAAACAAAAGGGTAGGTAACCATACATTATTTTTCCTATTAGAAACTTTCTTTCAGGTTTTATAATTATAGAAGTATACATTTTCTAAAAATGATGCTTAGCTCTTTGGCATATTTTCATTCTATTCTGCATCCATAATTAAGTAAGCAACGTATTTCCAAAAGTAAGAAATCACAGGAACGAGTGGTTAAAATTCTGAATTTTATTTAAAGGTTTAAATTTATAAACCTAGAATAGATTTTAGAAATGTTTCACATCCTCTTGAAATTATTATAAAGTTTACATTATGAATATAGGATTATAGAAAGTAAGTCCTGATTTTTAAAATGTTGTCAAGTTTCCTTAGACATTGATTTTAAGACATCTTTCTGTGTAAAGGCCTTGGAAAAACTCAACAGTCTGAAATTTTATGTGTAAATCAAAAATAAAAATGACTTTTTTTGTTTCATACATATTTTCTTTCCTTTGCATGCAGGCGCTTATTTTTCAGTGGCAGTTTTTGTCGTTATCATTCAGAAGAACTCACTGTAGTTTTATTTTATTTTTTTTTATTTATTTTTTTTTTTTTAAAAATTTTATTTATTTATTTATTTATTTGACAGAGAAAGAGATCACAAGTAGGCAGAGAGGCAAGCAGAGAGAGAGGAGAAAGCAGGCTCTCCGCCGAGCGGAGAGCCCGATGTGGGCCTCGATCCCAGGACCCTGAGATCATGACCTGAGCCGAAGGCAGAGGCTTTAACCCGCTGAGCCACCCAGGCGCCCTTATTTTATTTTTTTCAAGATTTATTTATTTTGAGAGAGAGAGTGTGCATGCATGCAAGTGCATGAGTGAATGAGGGAGGAGGAAGAGAAGGAGAGAGAGAATCTCAAGCAAACTCCCCACTGAGCTCAGAGCCTGATGAGGGGCTCAATCCCACAACCCTGAGATCATGACCTGAACCAAAATCAAGAGTCAGGAGCTCAACCGACTGAGTCACCCAGACATCCCCTAACTGTAGTTTAGAAATCTTAAAAGTATATGTTTAAATCGATTTTGTTAACCTTCGAGGCTTTTCTTTTATAAAGATATCTCTAGCGATAAGTTCAGCATACTTGTATATGATACAAATCCCAGCCTACAAACAAATGTAACAAATGTATGCAAAAATGTTACCTTTATTTTCCATAATTTACTGTTTATTTTGGACTCCCATTTTGTAGGAATGAATCTATTCTCAGTAAATTTAGGGTTGCTAAGGTGTCAGAGCAGTCAGCATATCCAGTTCATGGTGGCATATTCAGCTGATACTTCTGTCTATGCAGACTGTTGTGTCACATTCACGTATCAGTGTCTATCTTGGGTGCAGTGAAAACATTCTGCTACTCCAATGTTTTGTTCATCCATGGGGGCTCTCTGTATCACCCCTATGCTCTTCTCAGGTATATAGGATCAGAACACTGTGAGGCTCTCTTAGGTCTTTCTGTGTCAACACATCACTCAACAACCACAATTTTGGGGCAAGGCACAGACCTCTGTCTTACTGACTCCCCCACACTAACAGGGGTCTCTGGCATTTCCTTGCCTTCCTAACTCCACTCTCTTGTCCGATCATTAATTTAGGATGGAAAATAGAGCATAGTGCAAGGAAATTTCTTTAGTCTGGGAAATTGTATCTAGATTTGGGGGATGAGAAGTTTTACTCTACTTTATCACATATTCTCCTAAATCTCTTTCTATATACTAGCAGCTAACATTTGCTGTGATGAATACCATCCCAGAACTCAATGCGTTAAAGCGATAACTGTTTCTTATCACTCCTGTGTCTGAGGATTGGCTGACCTAAACTGGGCTCAAGTGGGATTGCTCAGCAAGTTAGCGTTGGTCCACATTTCTCTAATCCTCTTCCTTAGATCTGTGGGATGGCCAGGGGTGTACTTCTTATGGTGATAGCAGAAACATGAGAGGTCAAGCAGAAACACACAAGGCCTCTTAAGGTTTTAGACTTGTAAGCCACATACTAGCACTTCTGCCTTATTCTATTGGTCAAAGAAAGTGACTTTTTTGGGCAACCTAAAGTCAAGTGATGGGGAAATAGACTGTGTCTTTGTGAAGGTATTTAAAAGTCATGACAAATGGCATGGATATAGAGTGGGGAGAATTAGAGTCAGTAATGCCACTCGCTCCACTAGAATCTTTTCTGTTCTCCAGTCTTTGGAAGTAAAAAGACAGAAGCAGCTCCATTTTCTTATCTGTGCTGCCTCATCCCTTCCTTTAGGTAATACAATTAAAAACACTTTGCTTGAATGGAGGAAGAGCCAATGTGTAGAAATGCTGAGAATTAGTTAATACTTCAGAATGCTTTCCCATTGTATTCACTGTCTCTCTGCAGAATTCTAGGATAGGCAATGGGAGAATCCATCGTCAACAAGTTCAATATAATTCATCTTACATGGAAACTCTAACTGCAGTGTGACATAGTGAATGAGCCTAGCCCTAGAATCAGAAGATCTAGGATGGACTCCAATTATGCTTTGGGTGTCACTTAGGCTTGGAAAAGTCACTTAACTCCTAGTTAGAATAAATTAAAGTCTCTCTCCATCAGTTTTCTCAACTGTAAAATAAAGTTAAAATAGTACTTTCCTCACATTGTTGTTGGGAGGTAATGTATGTAAAATATTTAGAACAGTGTTTGTTCATAATATGTTCCCCATATGTATTATGTATGCATATATTATGTATCATTACTTGGGCTCTTACTCATTTATCAAATGAGGATAATAATAAAGCCTCTGTTGCCTATCCCATATTAAATATATTAATATTTGTCAAATCTTATACACATGCACACACACACACCTCTTGGAAAATATAATTCTAAATATATATGTATGTATATAAAATTTGACAAAAGACATGAAGAAGATTAAAATAAATGAGAACTGTTTCACCCATACAAAATAAAAAAAATGGGTAAGTTAGAGTGTTTATTATAGAAGTTGGTGGTTAGGTGTTCTCTGTCTACTAAGAATAGAAAATGGAATTTAATTGTAGCATGAAAAGATTTGATTGAATTAAGGAATTTCTTACAATGACTCATTAGTATGCATTGCTAAGGTTGCTATTACATTTACATGAGAATGTTCAAGAAACAGGATGAAGATTGTTTTTCTGAGGTGTTTAATTCTGTTTGATTGTGGGAGAGGAATGGAAATAACTTTTAGAGATAATTTCTGTCTTTATGGTTTTGACTTATTTGCGTCACTATTTTTATCATCACTTAAGTTATGAATATATTTACTTTTGCTAGCTTGTGTAGATAAGTCAGTTCTTTTAGCTCAGCTTTTTAATGTTTTAATATATTTTTACTTTTGTTTTTCAACAAACTCCCTCCAATTTTCTTTTGCCATAAAATGCTGTATTATTATGTACGCTGCAATCTGTTTATATTACACATAGTCTCTGAATAGGATTCAAACCAACTTAATTAAAGATTTTGTTCCATTTAAATGACTTATCATTTACATAAAAACACTGTGGTGAAGATTTTCTTTAAAAAACCCCACATGTATGGGGCGCCTGGGTGGCTCAGTGGGTAAAGCCTCTGCCTTCGGCTCAGGTCATGATCTCAGGGTCCTGGGATGGAGGCCCGCATCGGACTCTCTGCTCAGCAAGGAGCCTGCTTCCTCCGCTCTCTCTGCCTGCCTCTCTGCCTACTTGTGATCTCTCTCTGTGTTTCAAATAAATAAATAAAATCTTTAAAAAAATTTAAAAAACAAAAAACAAAAAAAACCCCCACATGTCTGCTGACGTTAAAATAAAATAAAATCCTGTGCATATATTAAATGTTTTAGATATTTCTACTGTTAATATTAGAAATCATTTTGAAAGAGTTATTTACTTCATTTTTAGTTAAGAGGGATCAATGAAGATTGGAGGAAAAGAACCATGGATATTTATTTAAACTTATGTTTTTGGATAAATTACGCATTTATTTTCTAAAAAGTTATTTGATGAAGTCAAACATCTGCTGGTTTCTTTTAATTATTCAGTTAAATGATTTTTCAGTTATTTTTCTTTGCTAGATATCTGAAAGATGTATGTGCTAAGAGGCTATGCTAAAATTTACTAGAGATATTATTTCTTCTTTAGACTTTGCTATGAATGCAGAAGGTAAGATATTTATTTATTCATTAACTCAGCAAATGAGATCATTTTGATCTACATCTTTAATATATTTAAAAATTATTTGACCATCTATATTACATATATTTTTAAATGAATCCTAAAAGTAGTAACTTAAACTTAGGACTTTGGGAAACGATTACTAACATTTTTGCTGACTTTTTTTTTTAAGATTTATTTTATTTGAGAGAGAGAGCATTGGGGTGGGGGGTAGAGGGAAGTGGAAAGAGAGAATCTCAAGCAGGTTTCCCACTGAGCGTGGAGCCAGATGTGGGGCTTGAACCCAGTACCCTGAGACTATGACCCAAGGCCCCCATTTTTGCTGATTTTTCATTGTAAGAGGGACAATATTCATTAAACAAGGCATGAAGCTGGCCATCAATTAGACCATGTTCATTTTGGCAATAGAACACTTAATAGGTATTCCCTTAAAATCTTTCCTTCTAAGAATTTTGATTTCAAATTCTTCCTATCTCACATGTAAGTCAACTGCATAAATTTCAGAGATCCTCACCTCATGAGTTTCATATTTCACATGGATCCTACAACACTAGAAAGAAAATTGCGTT
This sequence comes from Ailurus styani, assembly GCA_002007465.1. NCBI lineage: Eukaryota > Metazoa > Chordata > Mammalia > Carnivora > Ailuridae > Ailurus > Ailurus styani. The sequence continues at coordinate 4,703,921 of LNAC01000019.1, forward strand.
TGCTGGGGCCTGTCAGGTTTACTATGTATGTGTGTGGGCTAGGTTGCATCTTTTGAATTTGTCCAGAGCAGGATGAGATCTTGGAGCTTACGTGTGGCATAATCATGTCTTGCCGTCATCAAAAGCTCTGCTAAATGGCATGTCATGTCATGAATTTGCCAGAAACAACATAGCATATGACAGCTCTTCCTAAAAATAAAGTCTCATAAGGGTTACAGGCACATTATTCCAAAGGAAGGGGCGAGCATCATCAGGACTTAGCTGTGACCATGGCATTAAAACTTTTGGCGAGGAATCTAGGGCCTGTATTTTTTCAGGAATTATTCTGAGGGGAAAATCATTGGCTTTATTCCACCATTCTTAACTTCTATAATTTGTCTCATTCATCTTAATTTTTAAGAATTTATGATGGCGTTTTTGCAAAACTTCTGTGCATTGTGAGTCCTAGACTGCGAACTGGAGTTTACTAACCCTAGACCAGCTTCCTCTGGATTAGGGAGCTGTGCATTTTTCTCCTTCTCTAAGATAATTCCACCACCAACTTATTTTTGATGTAATATGAAGTACCTGGCTTAAAGAAAATCTTGATTTTGTGTCATGTTGGAAGCACATGCCATGATTTCCTTCATACATTATGTACATGTTGCCATAAGAAAATAATTTAAATCTCTTCCCATTAAAGGTAGTTAAAAATGATATACATTTAAACAGACTTTTTATGGAAGAATAACATAAAGAAGTCTCAAGAATAGGGCTTAACGAATCTCACAAAGTGAGTACATCTGTGTAATTACTACTCCAATCAAAAAATTAAATGGCAGCATACAAAAGTCCTTCTTGTGCGATCTCTTATTAATTAATCCCCTTACTAACCACTATTCTGTTTTTCAATCTTCTATAAAAGATTTCATGTAGTAATTATTTTTTGGCTTTAGGCATTTTACTCATCATTAAGCTTGTCGTATCCATCCAGGTTATTTCTTATAGTAATAATTTGCTCACCTCCATGATTACATAGCATTCCTATCAATGAACTTACCAGTATTGGTAGAGATTTAGATTCTTTCCAGTTTTAGCTATTCTCGAAGATGCTGCTATAGATATTCTCGTACAAGTCTTTTTGCATCCATATATATGCACTTCTCTTTGGTACATATCTAAAATTGAACTCCTGGGTTATAGAGTATGAGTATGTTCAACTTCAGTAAATATTGCTAAACAGTTTTCTAAAATGATTTTACCAATTCATACTATTCAGTGTATGACAGTTGAAGTTGCTCTTCACCCTTACCAATTTTTGATTTTGTTAATGAGGTTGTAATGTGCCCCCAGTGACTAATGAGGTTGATACCTTTTCATGCTTATTGGCCATTTGGATACTTTTGTGTGAATTTACTGTTCAAAACTATTTTTTATTTTTCTGTTGAATTATCTATCTCTTTCAAACTGATTTAGAATTCTTGATATTCTAGAAATAAGCTGTTTGTGTATTCTGAATCACTCCTCCCACTATGCGGTTTATCTTTTCCCTGTTTTAATGATGTCTTTTGATGAAAAAGTGTTCTTAATTTTAATGAAATCCAATGTCTTAATATTCTCCTCTATGACCAAGATAGATAAAACAATCTTAATGAAGGTACAGTTGTGGTTTAAATGATGAGGATTTAGAACACCATAGTAAGGAATTAATTTGGTATAGCTGTAAGCAATAGGGAGCTTTTAAATATTTTAAAGATTATACTGGTAGTGATATATACAATGGGATGAAAGACTGAAGAGGAAATTCTCATCTCTCTCTCTCTCTGTGTGTGTGTGTGTGTGTGTGTGAGAGAGAGAGAGAGAGAGAGAGAGAGAGAGAGAGAGAGAGAGAGAGAGATTTGGGGAGAGGAAGAGGAAGAGAGAGAATCTTAAGCAGGCTCCATGCCCCAGCATGTGGATTTGAAGTTCCCTGAATATATCACACACTTTTATTTTTCCATACAGAACAATGCCTGTTCACCTAAAGATTTAATTTAAATCACTGAAGCATTTCCAGACACCTGAAAATGTCAACATTTCTTCTCTGTGCATTTTCTACATTGATGAATGAAAGTGGCTCTATTTTTATATCCTGGCAGCTTACATGAACTAGAACTTTGGTTGTGCCATTTACGAATCTATAGAAGTCAGAAAAATCTGCTTTGATTTCAGTTGTGTCGTGTTTGAAATTCTGGAAGGGCATCCAGGCAGAGATGTGCAGCAGGCAGTTAGTTATAAAGAGGGAGCATAGGCGAGATGCTAAATTCAGACGCTATTTTTGCACTTGGACGCCTTTAAAATGATAGGAATGTGTGTGTGTATCAGAGGAAGAATATAAAAGAGAAGAGATTGGACAACATATATGTATTTGTTATTTTTAATAGAACTTGTATATAGGTACTTATAACCTGCAATAATCTTTAGATTTTTAAATGTCTTTAAATCATGTGTATTGTTTCTGATGATAATATCACATAAACTCCTTATAAAACACTGGCAAATAAAAAAAGCAAGTAAAAGTAACCTATAGTCCCATCATTCAGACATAGCTATTTTAAGCATTTTTCCGCCCATCCCATTGCTAAGTGAATAGATTTTTAATTTCAAAGTTAGGATCATTGTGCTCCAAACTTCTTATGTTCTGACTTGTTTTGACCAGAGGTGACCAGAGTTGAATTATTTTACGTCTCAGTATTTGGCTTACTATAAACATTGACCTATGAAAGTCTCCTTTGTTTTTATCTATATCTTTTTGTCTATCTATCTATCTATCTATCTATCATCATCATCATCATCATCTTTCTACCTCTCTACCTACTTACCTATCTACATGTACATCTATGTAATCTGTCATTTCTCCTTCATTCCCTCTTATTTTCTTCCTAGGACAGACAGCCATTCTAACATATTTGACATACTATTTTTTGTATATGTTCTTTGAAAAATGTGGGTTTTTTCCCCCTGTGTGTACTTTTTAACTTTTATTCTGAAATCATTTTTTTTTTAAGATTTCATTTATTTATTTGACAGAGAGAGAGAGACGGCAAGAGAGGGAATACAAGCAGGGGGAGAGGAAGAAGCAGGTTTCCTGCGGAGAAGGGAGCTCGATGCAGGGCTCGATCCCAGGACCCTGGGATCATGACCTGAGCCGAAGGCAGATGCTTAATTTCTTAATTTCTTAATTTTAATGAAATCCAATGTCTTAATATTCTCTTAACCACTGAGCCACCCAAGCACCCCTATTCTGAAATAATTATAGGTTGACTGTAAGTTGTAAAAAATTGTCCAGGGAGGGCCCATGAATCCTTTACCTCGCCTCTTGTGGTACCATTGTACACCATAGCCATAGTACACTGTAACCATAGCACACCACAGGAAATCATAATTGACAGTCTACAGAGTTTATTCAGATTTCACAAATTCTACAAGCACTTGTTTGTGTGTATGCGTGCTGAAAGTTCTCTACATTTTTTCGGTTGTGTAGCTTCACGTAACCACTTCCACATTCCATGTACTGAATTATTCTATCACCATCATCACAAGGGCTCCCTCTTGCTACCCCTTTATAGGGACTCCATACCCTGCCTACCAATTTCTGGGCTCTGATAACCACTAACTCTGCTCCATTTCTATAATTTTAGAGAATGTTACATAAATAAATTCATATAGTATGTAACTTTCCAGATTGGCTTTCTTCACTCAACATAATTTCCTTGAGATCCATTCAAGTTGTTTCAAACATCAGTAGCTTATTCTTTTTTATTTTGAGTAATATTCCACTGTATGGACATACCAGCAGTATGGATATTTTACATTTATGTAATATTTTTTGTATAGAAATCATTCTGTCATTTATGTTTCTCCCCTTCAACACTATATATACTATATATATGTATATATATACATATATATATATATTTAAAGATTTTATTTATTTGAGAGAGAGAAAGAGTGAGCACAAGTGGTGGGGAGGAGGGGCAGAAGGAGAGAGGAGGAAGCCGGCTCCCTGCCTGGTCAGGGAGCCCAATGCAGGGCTTGATCCCAGGACTCCAGGATCATGCCCTGAGATGAAGGCAGACGCTTAACTGACTGAGCCACCCAGGCGCCCCTCAACATTATATTTTTAAGACCCATGCAGGTTGCTGCACATTCATCTAATCTTTTCATTTTCAACCTCCACATGGTATTTTATAATGTGTGTCTTTCACATTTTACTTCTTCATCCCCTCAGAGATGAATACCTAGATTGTCTCCAACCCTCTACCATCACAAATAACATTGAAATGAATATTATTATATTATTCCACTTATGGTTATGTGTAAAAATTCTTCTGGATGTCTCGTACCCAGAAAGGACTTTTCTGGGTTATAGGGATGTGTATACTAAATTTGGCTAAATACTGACATTATACACACTGTTCTACCCACCCACAAGCAGCACGCAAGGTTCTCATATCCCCATGTTTCTAACATCACCAGGTATTATTCTGCTTTGTGATTTTTGCCACCATAGCAGGTGTAAAGTGGTATCTCATTGTCAATTTCATTTGAATTTCTGTAATTTTTTATTACATCCTGGACATTTCTTCATATGATTGTCTTTTGAGTTATTTCTACTATGAATTTTCTTTGGATTATTTTGGGGGGTGGTTTCTGTCTTTTTTGTTGTTGTTATTTGTTGATTTGTAAGATTCCCTGACATATTTTAAATATTAACCACTTCCAAATTTTAGAAATTTGAAATAATTCCTTTAAAATTCTCATCTGTTGGTTAACTTTTTCCATGATGTCATTCATTTAACTGACATCCTTAATAATAACATAATTAAAGTTATCCATTTTTGGCCTTCTGTTTCATACTTTTGGGTTTTATTTAAGAAGTTCTTCTCTACTATTAGTTCGAAATATATATTTTGACATGGCACTTTATTTACTCAATTCCATCCTTCCAGTTGGTAAGACCATTATTAGACTCATTCTTCAGGTCATATTAGACTCATTCTTCTCTCACCCTGTTCACTCCATCTATCAGGAATTCAGGGGACTTTGGCTTCAAAATGTATTTAGGATCTGACTGCATTATTCCATCTATATTATTACCATCCAACTACCCCTGCCCCCTTACTCTATTTTGCATCACAGCAGTCAGAAGTTTCCTTTAAAGTGTAATTCAGATGATGTCACCTTGCTGCTCAGAACCTACCAGTGACTTCTGACTTGAATCCCCAAACTTACTCTGTTCCAGGCATGCTGACATTTCTCTTGTTCCTAGCACATGATGGGCACATCTGCCTTTAGAGTCTTTGCGCTGACTGCTACCTCTTCCTGGAGTACTCTTCCCCCAGATACCTGCATGGCTAACTCCCTCACCTCCTTCAAGCCTCTGTTCTTTTGTGTTTGTTTGTTTTTTAAAGATTTTATTTTTAAGTCCTTTCTACACCTGCCATGAGGCTTGAACTTTCAACCCCAAGATCAAGGGTTGCATGCTCCACTGACTGAGTCAGCCAGGCACCCCAAGCCTCTGTTCTAGTATCACTTTCTCATTGAATCCTACCCTCAGCATTCCTTTTAAAAATTATGACTCTATACACTTGCACTTCCTGCCCACCCTTATTTCTTTTTCCCCCATTTTCACTTATTTCATTATTATTGTTTATTCTATTGATTCTTCATTGTCTATCTCCTTTTCTAGAATGTAATCTCCTCAAAACAAGGGATCTTGGTCTGTTTTGCAAACCAAGATGTATGCTTAGTACATAGAACAGTACTTGGCACAGAACAGGTACTCAATAAATGCATGTTGAATCAATATTAAATAAATTGTTTTTACAACATAATGTTTCACATTCAGGTCTGTATTCCAAACAGGAGTTTAGCTTTATTTCTCCTCCTAAGCTGTGCCAGTTTTTCCAACACCATTTACCAGTTTATACTTTCTCTAAAGGTTTGTGGGTGTGAACATCATTGCATATTAAACTCCCTTTTATTAATTTTTTCCAGCTTTATAGATATATTATGGACATATAACTATTAAAGTCTAAAGTATACAACATGATGATTTGGTACACATATATTAAACAATTATCACCATAACGTTAGGTAACACCTCTATTCCCTCACATAATTGACAATGTGTGTGTGTGTGTGTGTGTGTGTGTGTGTGTGGTAGCATTTAAGATTTATCGTCTTAACAACTTTCAAGTATATAACACAGTATTGTTAATTATAATCACCCTGTACATTAGATCCCCGAAGCTTATTTATCTTTAGCTGAAAGCTTGTACCATTTGACCAACATCTCTTTCCCTCATCCCCAGCCTCTAGCAATCAGCATTGTACTCTCTATTTCAATGAGTTTGGCTTTTTTAGATACCATATATAAGTGTTTTCATAAAGTATTTGTCTTTCTCCCTCTTACTTATATCACTTGGCATACTATCTACCATGTCACAGAAGACACGATTTCCTTCTTTTTTGTGACCGAATGATATTCCATTGTGTGTATGTGTGTGTGTGTGTAATTCTCTTTACCCGTTCATCCATCAGTGGACACCTAGGCTGTTTCTATGTCTTGGCTATTGTTTATAACGCTGCAATAGGATGCAGATAAATCTCCAAGATAGTGGTTTCTTTTTCCCCTTCAGATGTATACCCAGAAGTGGGATTACTGGTTTACATGGTAGTTCTATTTTTAATTTTTGAGGAATCTGCATACAGTTTTCCATAGAGACTATACCAATTCACCAACAGTGCACCAGGGTTTCCTTTTCTCTATATCCTCACCAACACTTGTTATTTCTTGTCTTTTTGATAATAGCCATTCTAACAGGTGTGAGATGATATTTTAGTGTGATTTTGATTTGCATTTGCCTGATAATTAATGATGTTATAAACTTCCTTTATACATGACTCTAAATCTACTCTGTTAAATCTACTTAGCTGATGATTGTGTCCATGTTATTATATTATTTTAATTATGGCTTTATTGTATGTTTTCATTCTGATAGGGCAATTCACCCTCTTTTTTTTTTTTAAAGATTTTATTTATTTATTAGAGAGAGATCGAGAGCATGAACAGGGAGAGAAGCAGAAGGAGAGGGAGAAGCAGACTCCCCACTGAGCAGGGAGCCCGATGTGGGGCTTGATCCCAAGACTGGGATCATGACCTGAGCCGAAGGCTGACGCTTAACGACTGAGCACCCCGGGGCCCTCACCCTCATTTGTTAATCTTTGCTCCAAAGTTGATTTAGATATTCATAAACATTTTTCCTTCCACATAAATATCAAAATAAGCTTACTTAGCTCCTGAGGAAAAGCGAGACGAATTTTTGACTAGGCCATACTTATAAATGAATTTATAGATTTATTTGGGGCTGGGGGAGAAATGGTATTTTTATAATACTAAATTGTCCATTCAAGTACATGGAATGCTGTCTTCATCGGAACAGATCTTTGTTTATATTTTTTTAAATGCAGTTTTAGCATTTTTTCCTTGCAGATATTATTAACTCTTTGTTAATTCCTAGATACCTTAAAGATGTTTTAAAAATGTTACTCTGAGTGGTCTTTTAAAAATATTTAAGGGAAAAAAAAAGAAAAATATTTAAGGGGTGCTTGGGTGGCTCAGTCAGTTAAATGTCTGACTCCTGATTTTGGCTCAGGTCATAATCTCATGGGTCATGAGATTGAGCCCCACATTAGGCTCCATGCTCAGCAAGGAGTCTGCTTAAAGATTCTCTCCCTCTCCCCTCCCCCACTTGCACTCTCTCACACTTTCTCTAAAATAAAGAAATAAATAAATCTTTAAAAAATATTTAAAAACAATTACTTGCAACGTAGAGAAATGTTGATCATTATTGCAGGTTGTAGGATGATTTAGGTACAACAACATTGCTCAACTTTCTTATTAGTTTAAATAGTTTACAAGTTTTCTGCACAGATAATCATATCATCTGAAAATTATAAGTGACATCTTTTCCTTTCTGATGTTTATAGCACTACCTCCTGGTCTTTACCTATAGCAATGATGGTGGGGATAATCTTACATCATAAGCAGCTAAAGTTTCCCCATTACATATAATGTTTGCTGTATATAATGTTTCTCAAGTTAAAGAAGTTCTACTATTGAATTTGTGACATCAAGGAAAAACACAAAACAATAAGGTGTGTTGAAATGTGTTGAAGCTTATTAATTCCATAATCTAACCCTTGCTACTTTGTTAAGGATGAGTGGTGGAAGGCAGTAGGAAGAAATCTAAGAATCAGAAGGACTAAGAAACTATCTTGATCTTTTCACTGAACATTATGCCATTAGTTTCCCTTTGTAGCTTTCAATAGTCTGCAAAAGTATGACTTTTAACACTTAATTACACAAAGTTTCAAACAAAAACTAGACTACATACCCACTCCTCTATTTGATAATTCTAAACATTTTTCTGTATTGAAAATCATTGTTATTGACAATATCGTATAGTTTAGAATATTTTAGTGAATGTACCTCAAAACCTTGCCTGTGTCATAATTGAAAAAAATACCGGTAATAGACCATAGTTATTATTATAAAAACAACATCTCAAACTTAAGAATTATATGTGTTTTAGAATGTTAAGTTACTATAAAAATTGTATATAGAGGGCCAGTGGAAGCTGGCCTCCATAAGGCTTTAATCGGAAAAGTTATTGTAATCAAATTTTGACAATTCAGTTCAATGGAAAAAATTCATTTATGAAGGTCATTTATTTACATTAACACTTCAAACTCAATTAAAAATATTTCAGGAGGTCTCTGTAGCCATATCAGGCTTGTTCCAGCTAGACAGAAGATTTTTTTAGAAAATGTGTTCAAAATTATGTGTTCAAAATGATGAGTGTTCTGAAAAATAACTATTTTTGAAAGAAATTTAAAGCAGATGTATCCAAGTTTTCTGGATTTTCACAGGTTTCCTTTCTGCTCTATGGGCTATAAGACCATAATCAAAAAAGGTTTACACAGGCAGGTTAACTTCAAGATTTCAGACACAATAAAATGGCAAATTCTGTCATGTTCATGCTGCTTTGAAATTCTCTGGTTTGAGTATTGGGTACCAGTGAACCTCTGATGGGATAACATTTTTGCTTCCACCTGCACACATGAAATGTTTATTCAACTGTCTGTTCTCTATAGAAGTTTGTTTTTCCTCCAAGAATTATTTTCAAAATACCTCAAGAAATACTTTTTAAGAATGATAACTTTACAATAATAAGTTATATCCTCTTATAGCTAATGGCAATTCCCTTTTATAGAAGAATAGACCAAGTACATTGGGAAACTCATGCAGTTTAGAATAATCCTAACTGCATTATCTTCAAATGTGAACATTTCCTCTCAGTCCCAAACATTCAGTTTTGGGCCAAGGACATGGTGGTCAGGAGTGGAGAGAGTTTGGAAATTAGAGAAATATTTTAAGATAAACAAGATGGAAAATGGAAAAGTAAGACCACCTCTGTCTTAGGAGATAGGCAAGAATTAAGGCACAAATGAAGGACAAAGGACTTGCTTTTCTCTCAGGCACTGATGGCTAAAAGAATTTTCTCATATATCACTAGGAAATGTATTAAGTATGTATGAGCTTGAAACACATTTCAAGGCATTTTCCCCCCACCCCAAATTTCCAGCCTGTGCCAACATCCTGGCACCAAACATCCATTTCCTACCCCTATAGTAGGGTGTGGTGGGGAGTAGAGAATAGAAATAGGTAGCGAGACAGAGTGGAAAGGCCATTGCTATGGGTGTCCCAACACCTGGAGTCTGATATCAGCTCAGCTCTGAGCTCGTCCTAGAAAAAAGTTTCAGCCCTTTTACTTTTCTGAGACTCATTTTATCACTTGTCAAGGGAAAACTAGATGGGTTCCATGTTCCCTTTTAGTTCAGGGCTTTGGTGACTATATGACTGATCTCCCACTCCCCAATCAACCCTGGCCACTATTAGGACCATTCTTCGACTCTGGTTCTCTTTCACCTACACAATTTCCCTCCACACACTCTGTCAGGGCTTGAAGTCACCAGTGGCTCCTTCCTGAGCATAGCATTCCTACATGGATTCTAGAAGGCAGTAAAGACACCATCAATGAAAGGGGATGTGTTTCGAAGTGAGAATCATTGCTAGGGCCTTAAAAAAATTCCCTAGAAATTATCAGAGGAAGGAGAAAACAAAAGACCAGGCTTCAGCCCCTCTCTTCCTTTTGTCAACTGGATGATTATGGAAGATTCTTGACCTCTTTGAGTCTCAGTCTTCCCATCTGTAAAATGAAATAATCACTCTCCTCATCCTCAAGGCATATATATGAGGCATAATTAAGACTCATAAGCTTTGAGGTTTTGATGAGAGACACTGTAGGAGTGTAACATATCATTAGAAGTACAGAACATCTGTACTCAAAACTGATAAGATGCTAACCTAGAGACAGAGGAAGAGGAATATAAAGATGGAAAGAGAAATAATGAATAAGGAAGGAGAAACAAAGGGAAAAGGAAAGGAAGAACTGTAATAGAATGATGTAAGGCCAAACAAAAACAATTTAAAAAGTCAAGTAGAAGAAAAAATTAGTATCTTTGGAGAATAACTAAATAAATAAGGTGCTTAGAATTTATCAGGAATTTATAATAGGGGTAGTAGCTATTACAAACAATAATATAAATAATAAGTAAACTATAATAGCATGTGTGGCAGACAGAGTTCTAAGAGGACCCTATGACCTCTGTGTCTTGGTGCTATTCCTGTGATTATGTTATCTTACATTGCAAAAGGATTTTGGAGATGTGATTAAGGTTACTGATCTGTTGATGCTAAAATGCAGATTATCGGGGTAGGTCTAATCTAATTACAAAATTTCTTTAAAAGCAAAGGGTTTTCTCTGGCTGGTAGTAAAAGAGAGTGTCCTAGAGATGCTCTCTGGCTGGCCTGGAAGAAAGCAAACATCATGTTATAAACCGTCTATAGGGACTACATGGAAAGCACCAGAGCATCCACTAGGAGCAGCCAGGAGCCAGCAAGGAAATGGGGACTTTAGTCCTGCAACTGTGAGGAACTGAATTCTATCAATAAGAAATATGAGCGGGATGCCTGGGTGGCTCAGTTGGTTAAGCAGCTGCCTTCTGTTCAGGTCATTGATCCCAGGGTCCTGGGATCGAGTGCCACATTGGGCTCCTTGCTTGGCAGCGAGCCTGCTTCTCCCTCTGCCTCTGCCTGACACTCTGCCTGCTTGTGCTCTCTCTCTCTCTGACAAATAATAAATAAAATCTTCAAACAACAACAACAACAAATATGAGCTTGGAAGTGGAGTTTTCTTGGAACTTCCAGTCTCAGATGACTGACATCTTGATTTCAGCCATGTGATATACTGAGCAGAGAACCCAATCATGCCATGATGAATTTATGGTTTACAGAACTATAAGCCAATCAACGGTCATTGCTTTAAGGTGCTAAACTTGTGACAGTTTTTCACTCAGCAGTAGAAGACCCATATAGCATACATGATAATACAAAACAGAAATAAGTATATTATAACATTGCTCAATCAGCTAAAACTCTTATTGATTAGCTTTTGGGCATCTGGCAAGGTTAAAATTTATAGTCACAGCAGTAAAATTGTGGGTTTCCTGACACTGACCGTGACAGTCAAGGAGAACAAAGATAAATCTTAACACAAGCCCAATCATGATCTCATATGATGCGGTTTTAATATTAAAAGGGTAAGAATTGTATTACCGTACATGTTCAGTTAACATATTTGCGGTATGTACAGTTGACCCTTGAGTAACTCAGAGGTTAGGGGCACCAACCCCCTCTCCACCATGCAGTCAAAAATACACGTGTGACTTTTGACTCCCCTCAAATTTATCAATTGAGAGTCTACTATCGGCTTCACGCCTTACTGGGAACATAAACAATTGATTACCACATTATTTTGTATGTTATATGTATTAAATACTGTATTCTTATAATAAATTAAGCTAGAGAAATGATGATATTTAAAAAAAATCCTAAGGAAGAGAAAATACATTTACAGTATTATACTGTATTTACTGAAAAAAAAATCTGTGTATAAATGGACCCATGCAGTTCAAATCCTTATTGTTCAAGGGTTAACTGTACTTGCAAATTAAGCCATGTTGGGGAGAGTATTCAAAAGGTCTTTTTGGGTTGACTGTTTTGAAAGGAAGAAAAATCTTTTTGCATACCGTATGTCCTTCTCCAGTTTATTTTTGTGGATTTTTAGTTTCTTTCATTAGATTTCCTTATCGCAAACTCTTCCTTTAATCAAAGATTTTGTTGCCAAGCAGCAAAATGGGTTTATTTGAATTATATCTTCTCTGTATGCTTTATTTTATCCTCCAAGAGAGTAACTGCCAAACAATGAAGGGACCCAGGAAAGGAAATCAAAGACAGACTAGGAAAGGTGGAAAACAACTAGTGTGTCTCTTCTGTAGACTATTCCCCTGATAGCTCTTGTTTCTTGTCTTATCTGTGCTAAATGTTAAGAATCTGGTCACGGACAGTTTTAAGAAGTTAGTAATAAAGCCTTGCCCTTCCTCCCACCAGCTAACCAATAACTCCTCTTGACGTCCCTTCTAATGTGAATAATGCCACCATTGGTCCAGCTTCCAAAACTTCAAAGCGCTGAGTCATCTTCCACCCCTGTCTCTCTCTAATCCCTCATATCCTACAATTAGTTACCAAATTACTACAAAACTCTTTTTTTCCCCCTAGCTCCACCGCCATTAACTTAATTTGACTCCTTTTTATGATTTGCCAGATCATTGTCATAGCCTCTTAGGTCATTCAGTTGTCTGATTTTCTATCATAATCCATTGTACAAATCACTGACAGAATAGTCCTTCTAAAAAATAGTTCTAATCCTGATCATCTCTTTTTTCTCTCAAAAAATGTTCAATATATCCTTTGTCCCACAGAATAAAATCCAAACTCTTTACTTTGGTATTAAATTCTTCCATAATAAAGACCCAATTGTTTTCTGGTCTTATTTTCAGTGCCCTCCATACATATACCCTATTCTTTAGCTGAATTAAATTCCTGTGTTTCCTGAAATGTGACACATTCCACTGGAAGTGCTCAACCCTCTATTTCTGCCTATGTAATTGCAGACTATCCATTGTGATAATGCCCCCAAATCCTTTCCACTACCAAGTATGGGTGGTCTTATCCAACCCTGGGAACGCCCTTTCTTTTGCAGAGATTGGTTTAGGAAACTTTCTTTGGCCCAGTCATGGCCAATGAGATGTAAAAGGAACTGGCTGGAAAAGGCTTTACCTCTCCCATGAGGAGACTGTCCCTCATCTTTATTAGGACATGGCCGTGTCTGGGTGTGGTGCCTAAACTACTGCCACCCAAACAAAGGTGCAAGTGAAGATGGAGGCTGAAGGAGGGAGGAGGAGATGGGGAGAACCTAACGGACACCATGAACCTACTCATGCTGAGCCTGGTGCCCTTTCTACCTCTGATCTTCTTGTCATGTGAAACAAAAATCTTTCCTTATTCAAGCCTGTCTGAGTTGTAGCTTTCTTCTTGCAATGGAAAAGACACTATTCACAATCTTTCAAGGCTAAGTTCCAATGTTACTTTCTCTTGAAATTGTCCTCAGTTTCTCTGGCAGAGGTAAAAGTGTCCTCTCTTCTCTGTATTCCCATTGCACACTGTTGGGTCTTTCCTTTGCAACTATCATGTGCCACCATGGAGGGCAGCCACGTCTGCAGGTATCTTGGCTCACAGGAGAGCTGTTTCACTGAAGGTGGTCACTGCATTTTGATCCCTTTTGCATCATCTGCAGGGTGTACCATGATGCCTTGCATATGCCCTGGTGATTTGCTAAACAACACTTATTCATAAAGAACATTTGTTATTTGTTGTGCCTTTCTATCATGATTTTTATAGTGTAAATATAATTCAGTGATTTTTTTCAAAAAGGAGACAGGTCCTGGGACATAGATGTGTAGATTCCCTTCCAGATTTTCTTGTAAAAGAGTATTTTTTTTTTTTTAGAAATCAGCTTGTTAGAGGGGAACCCCAAATATACTACAACGAGTGGCTTTCTAACAGAAGAGAATCCAAGAGGCTAAAAGTCTAGTGGAGGAAGAGAGATGAAATCTAGGTACTCTGCTTAATGGAGCCTATTTGCAATGCCAATGGACATGACTGAGCAGATCTGTCGGAATTAATATTTTACCAATGTATCGATGACTTTATTTGTGATAAAGGTGAATGGTTGTCCTTTTGTAAATGTATTTGTAAGGAAATAAATATATTTTCAGGGAAAGAGGATAGAAAATTCACAGAATTTTTTTTTTCTGAAACCAAAATAGTCAATAAACTCTAAGCTTTCTTTGGTCTGTGCCATCTCCTTATTTTGTTTTTAGTCTTCAAGCCCTGATTGTCTTAACATTCACATTCAGGAACACAAAAATTATTTATAGGTTTTGACTTTATTGACATTTAACATTCATTCCTTAATATAAGCCTCTGATGGCTTCTTAAACTTTTAATGTTATTTGATGTAATGGTCTTCTAGGATGAGAAGTAACCCACCCACCACTGTCAATAACTTGAGTTATGATGAAAGATCTTGAAATTTCTGTCTCCAGGGCTTAAAATAATATAGGTGGTAGATTGTCCTCTTCTGTAATTTGTTTAAATGTGTCTGCGTCTGAAAATGGGAAAGATTTGGCTCAAATTACTTTTCAATGTTTCTTTCAGCCTCTGATGTTATGAGTGATACGTCTGTCATACCACAGGGTTCCAGAAGAGACTTGAAGGAATTCAAGTATGAGGAAACCTCAAAGTAGAACATGTAGGAGGAAGTAGGGAAAAGCTCTGAGGTGGCTCTAGGGAGAGGGGGTTTACTTATGTGGACTATTTGTCTGATGTAAAGTTTGGCACTGGAATTATGCTCTGGAAGAGCAATGCAGTGTCTCCCCACACTGGGCAGGCTGGGTAGTTTAGTTGGCCCAAAGGAGGGCCCCTCAGGCTGAGACAGAGAGAAGGGTGTGGACCTGAGCTGAGGTGGGGGGTGCTTTTATAACTGGGAATGACTATTAGTTATGACTGCATCTCAGCAGCTGCTTTGCTCTTTAGCAAACACTTCTTATTACCCCACTGGCAAGCATCCCAGAGTGAGGGCTTTCTTTCCTCAATGTCTGCTGGTGGAGAGGCACTGCTCGTGATCCTTGTGAGTAACTAATGTCTCCCAAATTTAGTGGACAAAACAAAATAGTAGAATTTGGAGGTCATTGAGTGTCATTTTCATTTTTACCAACTTCCACTTTGGTTTTTAAAATCTTGATCTTTATGTTACATGTTGGTCTCCCCTGACCTAACACTTTAATAATTAGCTACCTCATTTTATTTTGTTAATTCTTTCCATGGTTTCAATAAATATTTTTTGAGCATCTACTCTATGCCAGGCACCTTTGTCCACACTGAGGACACAATGCCACAATGAACTCCATAGTTCATGAGTTTATGATCTAAAGTAGGAGGCAGAAAATTAAAGAATTAATTAAAATATAACTTCAGTCTTTGAGGAGCTCTTTCAGGTTGGAGTGCTCTATCCCCAGATTTTTTCATGTCATGCTTCTTCACACACCTTTCCCATCTCTGCTTCAATGTTGCCTTCTAAGAGAGGCTTTCTTGGCTCACCCAATCTCAAGGTCCCCCTCACAAGCCTCTCTATTCCATCATCTTCATCTACAGTTCCTGACTCCAAACACTTCTGGAAACTAAGAATTTTTCTCTTAATTTGAGTGCAAATTAATAAGTACTATAATCCTTATTGAATTTGTTATGAGTATCTATACATTTTATTGCATTTCCATTAATGTTTGATTTTGGGTGCTGTCTCAGATCCTGTTGACTTAACAAATAGTATGAGCACTGTGTTATCTCTCTAAATTAAAAAATCCTGAATTTTAAAATACATATAGTCCTCACAGTTTTGGATAAAGGACTGTGAACCTGTCCTAACTAAATTTCTCCTGTGTACTAATTAGTATGTATGTATGTTTGTATGTATTTTCTTATTTCTCCAACTAGAATGATAGCAGAGACCATGTCCCTCTTGTTCACTCTATCCAGAATCCAGAGCAGTAACCTGGTACTTAACAAAAATTTGTTAAGTGACTGAGTGCAAGCTTCTATGTAAAGTATCTCATATTCTAATGTAGTTTGGCCTGGGGAGAGGGAAGACAATATCAGAGAAAGCTTATTAGAAAAATTGATGTCAAATATAAGATTTAGAACATATAATCTTAAAATTTGTATGGGAACACGAAAGACCCTGAATATCCAAAACAATCTTGGAGTGAGAAGAACAAAGCTGGAGGTACCTCGATCTCAGGTTTCAAACTATATTACAAAGCTATAGTAATCAAAACAGAATGCTATTGGCACACCAAAAAAAAAATAGACACATAGATTAATAAAACAGGATAGGGAGTCCAGAAATAAACCCACACTTATATGGTCAATTAATCTATGACAAAGGAGGCAAGAATATACAATGGGGCAAATACAAATGGTTTTGGGAAAACTGGAAAACTACATGCAAAAGAATAAAACCGGACCACTTACTTGTACCATGTGCAAAAATAAACTCAAAATGGATTAAAGACCTAAATGTGAGATCTGAAACCACAAAACTCCTGAAAGAAAACATACATAGTCGATAATCTCTTGGACATTGGCCTTAGCAACATTTTTCTGGATTTTCTCCTCAGGCAAGAGAAACAAAAGCAAAAATAAACTGTTGGGGCTACACCAAATAAAAAATGTTTGTATAGGAAAGGAAACCATCAACAAAACAAAAAGGCAACCTACTGAATGGGAGAAGATATTTGCAAATGGTATATCTGATAGGGGTTAATATATAAAATATAAAAAGAACTTAGACAAGTCAGCTTAAAACAAAACAAATAATTTGATTTAAAAATAGACAGAGGACCTGAATAAACATTTCTCCAAAGAAGACATACAGGTAGCCAGTAGGCACATGAAAAGATACTAAACATCTCTCAAACATCAGGGAAATACATATCAAAACTATGAGGAGATATCACCTCACATCTGTCAGAATGGCTAAAATCAAAAGCACAAGAAACAGTAAGTGTTGGTGAGGATGTGGAGAAAAAGGAACCCTCAGGTCCTGCTGGTGGGAATACAAACTGGTGCAGCCACTGTTGAAGACTGTATGGAGGTTCCTCAAAAAATTAAAAATAGAAAACACCATATGATCCAGTAATTCCACTACTGGATATTTAACCACAGAAAATAAAAACACTGGTTTGAGAAGATATATGCAACTCCAATGTTTATTATAGCATTATTTACAATAGCCAAGATACGGAGGCAATCCATGTCCATTGATAGATGAATGGATAAGGAAGCTGTGGTACACACACACACACATGTGTGCATGCATGCACGCACACATGCACACAGGCATACACACACTGGAATATTATTCAGCTGTAAAAATAAAAGGAATGAGATCTTGCCATTTGTGACAACGTGGATGGACAACACATATTTAACTACTACAGTTAGGTATAATGAAAAGTTGGGACACTTGTTGGTCACTCCTGGACGTGGTAGTTAACTAGTAAGTAAATAAAAAATCAACACATTTAAAAAGTTTAAAAATCATATCTAGACACTGGTATTCTTTCATCTTATCTGTCAGAATCTACTGGCCTTTACTTTTTGCCCTTCAAGCTTTCAGAATCCATCCCATAGAAGTGCATGTTGTTTAAAACCTACCGAATGTGAGCACGGAAATGTGTTACTCCAAAATGCAAAACAGCTAAGGCGTATTTATTATCATAGTTTATGATGCTTATTTTTGCTAGCAACTTAGATTTTTCAATTAAGCTTCCTTGAGTAGCATATTTCATGGACTGCTAGCTCCAACAAAGGTCTAAACTTGAACTTTATAAGTGATTGGGTCAACAGAATCGTCCCCCACTTCAGAAAAAGAAAGAAAAGAAGAAAAAAAAAAAGAAAAGAAAAAGAAAAAGAAAGAAAAACCCCACAAGTTGATAAGGGCTCATCTTGGTGATCTTTTGGTGTGACTTTAAGTTTTTCTTTGACTCTTTTGCTCACTCTGGGAGTCCTTCCTTCAAGGAAAAAGAAAGTATATATTTTGACTTGTGCTATAGATCCTTATAAAGATCTAGAAAGGAACTAACTGCCAATTTGGTATCAGGACTGTGGTATCGCAGTACTGGCCTTGGTTTTGGAGCCAAAGGTCTGGGCTTGATGGCCAACTTTATCACTCCTGCCTATAAACTCTTGGAAGGTTATCTAACCTCTCTGACCCTTAGTCTTGCCACCTGTAAAATGAGGCAATAGTAACTACCCCATAGGGCTGTTGTGGGGATTAAATGAGATTATACTTGTGAGGGATGTTTTAAAAGAATGGTGCGAATATTTGCTATTAATAGTTGATACTAATGGGATAGGAAAACTCCAAGTGTCTTTTAAATATCAGGGTATGTTCAAATCCGTCTGGATTGTTCACATGCGGATATTGACGGAGTGGCCTCTCTGGAATGACTTCTACTCTCATTGGTATGGCTTTGTGAAAGTTGTGCCACAAAAAGTACAGTTGAATTAATGAGGAATCTGAGCAAAATGCTTAAGCGTCTTAGGAAAAAACCCCAGAGCAATAGTACCATGTTGAACACTTAGCGCGTCAGGTAACATGTTTGAAATATTTTAGTGATGTATTTGAGAGACTTCTGCAACTGTCAGGCTGTCAGTTTGCTGTAATGGGAGAGGTCATGACCCTGAGACATGAGGCCACAGGAGTCAACAGATGACCCAAATTTAGCACGTAGACCTGACATGGTTAAGGCGGGGCAGGAGCATGTTCAATTATCCTGGGGCTTTAGAATACTCTGTGAAAAATATCAGCAGTCCAGATTTCTTAGAAAGAATGTAAATAGAGGAGCTATCAAAAAACAAACAAACAAACAAACAAACAAACAGAAGCTGGCAGCTATAGTGCCTTCCATTTTAGATGATCATTAAAATCATTTGAACAACTTAGATAATCTAAATTTTCCAGTAAGGGAAGCTCTTTGGCAAAGAAGCTGGTATCAAAGGCTTTGGATTTAGTAAAATCTATACTCATATTTCTGCTTTGATATTTTCTCATTTGAGACCTTTATGCAGGTTACACAGTCTGAGCTCATTTATACATCTGTAAAATGGAGATAGTACTGTACACTCAAGATTATTGCCTTGATTTAAAAAGACAGTGTACATAAACCTATAGCCAGTGCCTGAAGTGAGCACACAGTAAATGGTTACTGTGTCGATCTATATTCACAGATTATTTCAAAAGTTTAACAAAAGCTGACCTTTCCATCTGTTTCTGCAGGATCCTTTCCCCAAAGAGAGTTAACCAGCCAGGAGCAAAATGAATTCCAGTGATTTTGTTTCCATGTCCATCGCTTTCCTTATGAAAGAATAGACAAAGGACGGCGGCAGGTAATCTCTGGGTAATTGGCCCCTCAGCCTGGCAAGAGTTCAGGCATGGGCGACGATGGGGCGTATGTGCCTGCGGTTGTGCGACTGCTCGTACTCACAATGAAAGGAGAAAATGGCCTGACGTTGCGTGTCATCCAATGGCACTTGTGGTGTAGTGCTTTTTGGAAAGAACTCCCAAGTGGGGAAAAGAAATATTAAAGCAGTGGAGTTTTACCAAACCCATGAGAGTGCAGAGGAAATCCTTTGTTGAAGAAACGACGCTCTTACTTTTGCAGAAATGGGCCAGGGGCCAGAGGAAAGAAGCAGGGGATAAAAAGCCAGGTAAGGTACACTGTGAGAGTAAGCAGAACCTGGTGTGAACCATACATGGGAACCTGCTTTCCACCTGCAGCAAGAAGCAGTAGCAACGACTGGAACCTTTTCATCACAATTGACCTATTTACTGCCCAGAGGTCCCCGCCAGAGACAGCTGCAATGTTGACTGAGTGGGGAGACATCTCAGTGGGGCCTGTACAGGAAAGAAATCCAAAAAGACTTGGGGGCGGGGGTGTTCTTAGGACAGTAAAACACTTATGTTCAGAGGTGGATCGACTATAGTTCTAGGCTCTGTTCCCTGGGGAGGCTTGGAGGAGAGACCGCAGGCTTAGCTGCCATGGAGAGTAGGACCTCTGCTCCCTTGCTTGGCTCTGGACGCAAAGCATGGTTTATGGATGGGCAGAAGGAGAACACCCCTTTGTACTTCCTGGCTGTGCTCTGCAATGCCCAGTGGTCCAAAAGAGACACTCACTCTCTCTAGAGATGAATGGGTGTGAAGCTGTGAAGGTAAATACCACTAGCTTTACTCTTGTCTATTTCAAATACTCAATTGAAAAACCATCGTATAAAGGGAGCTTTATTGTATAACAACACTGAAAAAAAGTTGAGAGCCACCGGGGATTAAGCATCCATAGACATTATTTTGATAGGACTGTTAGCGATGTTGTTCTTAAGCACCTGAGGATAAACAGCTTTGCTCTAAGCACGGTTACTTAGATGGATCAAAGCAGCAACGGCAATAAAAAGATGGATAAAAAAGATATGGCATTTGTATCTTTGGGAACTCTGGGCAGCCTAAAAACTATTTCCGAAATGGGCAAAAAGGCAGGATGATGGTTGAGAATCTTGGTTTTGGAACGATGGGGGCTACCCCTGGAGCTAGCGTGAAGGGAGCCACTGGCTGCAGTCAGAGGTGGCTGCGGAGGCAGTGGCACCCGTGGGCAAAACAGGATGTACGAAGAAGCAGACTGGTTGTCTTTCCTCCCTTCCACCACCCTCCACGTTGTAGACTCTGTGCAGATGGTTAGATCCCCTACATAGGGGACCCTAAAGAGGGAGTGAAGAGGAGACAAGGGAAGGGAAAAATGAAGGTCAGGTGGAGGACAGAAAAGAAGGGTTTTGGAGGGCACTTTGAAATCTTTTCAAATTCAGCGATGTAGTAACAGTCAAGGAACTGGGATGTCATTCTTCCTCTCTTTACCCCACTTCAAGCTTTGATACTGCTGTTCTGTGTTGCAACCTAAAGTCCTGTGACAACTTTGGGAGTGAATGATTGACGACCTTGGATTGTACCCAAGTACGGCCCGCAGCAGAGAGCCAGAAGCTAGTACATGTCTGCCCTAGGGACCTTTCCATGTCTTCTTCCAGGGACAATTTTTCCTTTTTTTTCCTCTTCCTTTTCCTCTTCTTCCTCTCTCCTCTCTCCGTCTCTGTGTCTTTTGTTGTTGTTGCTGCTGGTGTTGATTTTGCATTTAAGTTTACTTTAATCCTGCCACCCAAGGTGGTCATTTGTTTTCAAAATTGTTACTTGAGGGCATGGAGGTGGGCACCCAGGCTTCTGGAGTGTGGAATCGCCACTCCGCGGAGGCAAGGAATTTACCCGAGCTAACCCCCTGGGCCGCGCTCTGTCCTTTGCTGCTTGCTCCTTAGTCGTGGTGAAAGTCAAAGCATTGTTTAACACAGAGTGGTGAGAAACACTAGGCCAAATACTAGACTCTTTGGCAGATGCCGTTCTCAGGAACAACACAATTTTCTTTACTTACTGTCATGACTGCAAAAGAAAAGAATACAGGGCCCTTGAAAGGCAGGGCACTGGGGAAATGAAGACAGTTAAGCAAATATTAGTTCCTACGTGGTGATCCTCTCCTTTGTGTACACTTTGAACTAAAACAACAGCCTCTTAGCAGAGCAGTTGAAGTTAAAGTGTTCTGACACACATGGAAAAAAGAACATTTCAAACAGCAGTCTGCCTCTGTTCCATACAAGGCCTCCCAAAGGTTCCGGAGGATGAAATTAATGTGCTCCTACAGTGTCTGCTTCTTGCACTGGTACAGAATTAAGTAGGCTATAATTAGTTATTCAGTGCCGTTGGAATTCCAAAGGTGATAAAAGAAAAGGAAATATTCTGGAGTCAGAGTGCTCTGTTTGACTACTGCCAGGAGTTAATACATTAACGAGGAAATACTGGACCTAAATGGACTAAATTCATTATTTTTTCTGCTGCTAAAATTTTGTTTGGATTACTGAAAAAGATGAAGTGGAAAAAGGAGACATTCATGTCTCCTATGGAAGGAAAGGCCTGGTTGTGTCTGATATTGGAGAACAAATTTTTCTAGGACTATTCATTCTAGTGAAAATATTACCTTTGTGTCTCTGCCAATGGGAGCGTTCTAATTTGTGATTCAGGATTATTTGTCCTGTTGTGGTTGTTTCATTCTCCTTTAAAATTCTTCCCTTTTTCTTTACTACTTGTTTTGCTTTCCAACTCCAGTTGATGTACATGGCTGAAGAGTTTTCCAGAAGACGAAGCGAAAATGTCAACGGACCCTCAGCTACGCGGCCATCGAAGTCTCTCTCTATTCCAAGGTTACACGCCCACTTCCCATTCAGAAACAGATTTGTGCATTTCTAACTGGCAATTAGGCAGTGAGTCCATAAGGCCTCTTTCTTGGAATGGAGACAGAACTCCATGACTTTTGTTCTACATCAAGCTGAGGCATGAAAATGACACCCAGCAAAACAGAAAGGACATTTTGGCCCTGAGCTAGTCAGTGGGAAGGCCCTAGGGTCTGAGCTTCAGAGCTTGGACCACTGGGTTCTCTTTGTAGTCAGTCCAAGTTGCCCAGCTCCACCAAGACCCTCACGGAATCTCCAGGATATCCCAGGATCGTGCTGGATGGACCTCCAGGGATGCACAGCTGCTTTGGGGATGCACAGCTGTTTTGATCTCGTCCTGTTCTTCTTCCAAAAGAACATCTATTCCAGGTGTTCTGAAACGTACAGGAGAAAATAACAGGGGTCCAAAGGTTTGCAGTTATTCAGAGAGTCCCACAGGACACTAATGAAAATTTAGGGTGTTTTTTTTTTTTTAAAGATTTATTTATTTATTTGAGACAGAGAGAGTGAATGAGCCCACAAGCAGGAGGGGCAGAGGGAGAGGAAGAGAGGATACCAAGCAGACTCCACACCGAGCACGGAGCCCCACACAGGGCTCAGTCTCATGACCCCCAGATCGCAACCAAGCCCAAACCAAGAGTCAGAAACTCAACTGACTGTGCCACCCAGGAACCCTTGAAAATTGAGTTTTAAGCAATTCTGAAAGCGCTCACCCTGCTCGAGTGTGTTCCGATGTCCTTAGGAATTCCCCCCTCTGCAGTGGTTGCAAATCAGAATGAATTTCTGAAACTTCTCCGATCCAAAGTCATATCCTCCAGAAGTCCCCCAAATTCTCAGAATCTCAGCTCACTTGGGTATAACGAACTGAGTACTTATGGATTTATACCTATCTGTTATGGCATTGGGCCCATATTCAAGAGTCCTAGGTACTTTTCAGTTTCTCCACCTGTCTAGAATCTTAATTTGGAGGCATCAATGATTCAGAAAACTAAAAGCTATTTATACTTGAAAAGAAAAGGGGTGTATCACCTAAGTAAATTTTCCTGAAAATAATAAGCTTTCAGTCTTTATTCTTCCCGAAGGTAGCATAGCTCAGTGGATTATTAGTTTCACCCTATTATTAGGAGCCAGAATACTGATTTTGCAGCCAAATCAAATCCTGTGTTTATAAGTCTATGTTGCTTATGCTTCCCTTGATAATAACCTGAAAGGTCACTCAATTAATGCTCATAATATAGATATGACATCTGAAGTGAGATCTGAAATCTAAAGTAAGAAACTCTTGTTTCTTCCATTCACATTAAATGTCAAAACTATTGCTATTAATATTACATTTCTCTAACATGTAGTTTTGAATTTCTGCATTAAATAGCCTTTTATATTCCCAAAGAATATTTGAATAGGTATTCGAAAAGCTGCATATGATTTTCTTGTGGGAGCAGAAATAAGTCATATTCAGATTCATATACCTATTCTTTTGCTGGTGAGTTTGAAAACTCGGGGTCAACAGGAGGGCAAGTCATATCTTTCTGAATTAGGGATAATGTGATGGAACCACCTATGAAATCCCAAGTGGTATTTTTTTTTAAAAAGAAAGAAGAACACGTTTTAATAGAAGAAAAGTATATGTCAAAGTGATATTTTCATTTTTTATAAGCATCGGATATGGATTATACCTAGTAAATTACTTTGAGTTGATTGGTTGGCAAGAGATAACATAGCAATTGTGGCATTTAGTCATTATTTGTTTTTCTAAAGTGATAGCAATTTAAATTTTCTCAGCTTCTAAAGGATGAAGTTCAACAGGCAAGAGCGTATTTTGAAGTTAAAAAGTCCAGACATCATCTTTGAACAAGTTCTTCCTCTTTCTGAGACTCAGTTCTCATGTCTAATATAGATAGAAATATTCCCTCACATCCTTGTTGTGAGAAATACATGTAGTGTCATATGTAAAGCAGGTGGCATACTGCCTGGCACATATTAGAATGTAACAGAAGATAGTCACTATTTTTACTATTTTTACTGGCATTATGATCTAAATCTGGGTATCTATGCAAGCATTCCACACTAGCTATTTTCCTAGGTGTTTCGTCTCATACATTCTCATCTTCTGGGTTCTGAACTTTTGGTTCTGTAACACAGCCGCCTAAATTTCCCATGTGCAATGCTTCCACGTAGGAAATCTCCTTGGACTTCACTGGTTCCTTTGGACCTTTTCCTGCAGGCTTTCTAGAGGCTCTAGGGACTCCCAAGACTCCAGTCGTCCTTGAGAAGGGTCGCAATGATGATGATGACTCTTATTTTGCATATATTTGCATATATTTGTTTTGCATTTCTTTGATACAGGCCAAGGAATTTAGGATTGTAGAAAGTCAGAATTGCTAAAAACCTGTCCCAGACATTTGCTGATTGTCTATTCAGTATTTCTTTCTTTCTTAACCTCCTGAAAGCTGTAAGAGGAGAATACCTTTGTAAATATCTCGTGACTCCCTCTCAGAAATATTTCTTAAAGTTGGTCTCACCTGCTGGTGTCTGAGGTTAGCCCTCCTAGACTGTTCCAACCGGCTCTTAGTCTATCTTTTCCTGTCTCCAATCCATTCCCTGAATTGTTTACTTGTGCTTTTACTCAATGAGTAATACTTAACGGCCTTTGAGGTATCAGGCACTGGACTGAAGATAAGGGGTAAATTAGTCCATGGAAGCATAGAAGCTGGGGCCCATTTGATAGTGGTGCAAAAAGCCAAGCTCCCTCTACCTGCTTCTCCATCTGCATCTTGAGAAGGATGAAGGCTTTGTTGCTGGAAGCAAAGGGCAGATTTTATATGTATAAGGACTTTGACGAGGGTGGGTGATACGAAATGTCATAGTATTTGGATCCTGCCATGTCTCTTAAAATAATCTCACGGCTGGTTGAGAAGGAATGATTTTTGTAAAAGTCTCACTTTGTGCATTGCTGGGCACAAACAATTGTTTCAGAGCCCAGGAAACAGGCTCTAAGTTAGTTGGGAGAGCCCTTCTCTCTGGCTTCCAGCACCACTCTAGAGGTTGGCAGAGGCTCCTTTTCTCCACAAGTGAATCAGCACTGTTGTTAACGAGGTTTCTGTAAGTAGCTTCTTGGGCAAAGGACACTGACCAGCAGAAGCCAGAGCAGAGAAGGAGAATGTCGCTGATGCCACTTGATGACTGCTGAAGACAATCTGGTTTTCAATGTGGAGACCCCAGAAAAAACTGAGGGGGCTTTGAAGGGTGTTATATGTAGAGGCCAGAAAGGGCTAGGATTTTACAGGGAAATAGGGGCCCAGGGCCATTGTAATTTGGATATAAAACTACTTTATTGGGGATGACTGATATACCAAAAGCTGTATATATTTAATATATACAATGGAGATAAGTGTACATTTGGAGATAAGTGGATACTCTTGAAACCATCATCATAATCTATGCCATGATCATATTCATCACCTCTAAAGGTTTTCTCCTGACCTCTTTCTTATTATCATTTTTTTTTTTGTGGTAAGAACTGTTAATGTGAGATCTACTGTCAGGAGATCTTTAAGTATACAATACAGTATTGTTAATTATAGGTACTATGCTGTACAGTAGTTCTCTAGGACGTATTCATCTGACATAATGAAACTTTGTACCGTTTGAGTCCTTTCTGTTTCCCCTCACTTCCAGCCCCTCGCAACCCCCATTCTCCTCTCTACTTTGATGAGTTTCGCTTTTTTTTTTTTAAGATTTTATTTATTTATTTGTCAGAGAGAGAAAGAGAGAGCACAAGTAGGCAGAGAGGCAGGCAGAGGCAGAGGGAGAAGCAGGCTCCCTGCCAAGCAAGGAGCCCGATGCAGGACTCGATCCCAGGACCCTGGGAACATGACCTGAGCAGAAGGCAGAGGCTTTAACCCACTGAGCCACCCAGGTGTCCCAATGAGTTTCACTTTTTAGATTCCTCATATCAGTGGTAACTTGTAATATTTGTCCTTCTATGTTTGGCTTATTTAACTTAGCATAACGTCTTGTAGGTTCATCTATGTTGTTGCAAATGGTAGGATTTTCTTCTTTTTAAAGGCGGGATGGATAATATTCCATTGTATTTATATGTATGTCACATTTTCTTTATCCATTCATCCATCAAGAGGTACTTAAGTTGTTCCCACATCTTAATTATTGTGAATAATGCTACAATGAACATGGACGTGCAGATATTTCTTTTAGACACTGATTGTAATTCCTTTGGATATGTACCGAGTTACTGGATCATATAGCAGTTCTATTTTCAGTTTTTTGAGAAACTGCCATATTGTTTTCCACAGTGGCTACCCCATTTCATAGTCCTATCAACAGTGCACTGGGATTCTCTTTCCATTTCTCTACATCCTTGCCAACACTTAGCTTTTTTTTTTTTTTTAATAATAGCCACCCTAACAGATGTGAGGTGATACTGCCTTGTGATTTTGCTTTATATTTTCCTGATGATTAGTGATGGTGAACACCTTTTCATTTAACTGCTGGCCATTTGCCTATCTTCTTTGGAAATATCTATTTAGTTCTTTGCCCTTTTCATCGGGTTGTTTCTTTGCCATTGATTTGTAGGAGTTCATTATATATTTTGGATATTAACCCTTTATCAAATACATTGTTTGCAAGTTCTGCAAAGTAATCTGCAGATTCAATACAATCTTTATCAAAATTCCAAAGGCATTTTTTAAATAGAAAATTTAATAGAAATTGAAAACTCATCCTAAACTTCATGAGGGACCACAAAAGATTACAGATAACTAAAGCAATTTTTAATAAGAAGAACAAACCTGGAGGCAACATACTTCTTGATTTCAAAATATGTTACAAAGCTTCAATAATCAAAACAGTATGGTACTAATATAAAAATAGATATACAAATCAATAGAAGAGAAAACAGAGCACAGAAATAAACCCACACATATACAGTGAACTGATCTTTGACAAGGGATACAAGAATGTCTAATGGGGAAAGGTTAGTCTCTTCAGTAAATGGTATTGGGAAAATTTGATAGCCACATGCAAAATAATGAAATTGGATCTTTATTTTACACCATATACAAATATCAACTAACAAAAAATGAAAAGACCTGAAACCTTAAAACTCCTGGGAGAAAACAAAAGGAAAAATTTCCTTGACATAGGTCTTGACAATGATTTCTTGGATATGACACCAAAAGCACAGGCAACAAAAGCAAAAATAGACAAGTGGGGCTTACAGTACCAAACTGAAAAGTTTCCACACAACAAAGGAAACAATCAACAAAGTAAATTGACAATCTATATTAATGTACCTAAATTATGCTTTTAGGCTTTTGAAAACTACAATCATATTCCACTTCCCGAACGAATCTGAATATATTTCTACCTAATTTCTACAGACTAAGTCGAAACTCCCCAGATGCGTACACACAGGTCTTCACAATCTGGCCTTAACGATCTTCTGTTTGTGCTTTTTGCTCTATTTTTCCATTCAGCCTGTTCTTTGGCCATTTTCTTTCTTCAGTCTCCTTAGATTTGTGCCTTATGCCTCTCTCTCTTATCTTATACCATAGCTTTCCCACACCCATTTGTTTCTGATTTATTTATTTTCATAAATCTCTCCTTTGGCTATTGAAATAATTGTTTCTCTTCTCTCCCTCTCTAACCAGACTATAATATCCTTGGGGGTAGGCCATGAGCCATGATTTAGATTCTAAATAAATGTTGAATAAATACATAAACTTAGTGAGGCCCAAGGAAATTCAAATAGTAGAAGATCACATCAGTTAAAAAACTTTGTGTTGGATATTTGTTGGTTATCTACTCAGCATTCTTTCTTTTCTACTTCCCTATAACAAATGTCAGATTTTTAGGGGGGCAGGCACACTTCTCCCACACAGCCAAGGCACTTCTGAGGAGGTGGTCCCCATTAGTCTAGTCAGAAGAAAAATGCAAGCAGTTTGCTTCAAATGTGATGCAGACATGTTGTCTCTGCATGTGTATCCTCAGACGTTGGTAGCCATCTGGTGACCATGAGGGTGGATAGGCCGAGGATGAAGCCAACACCAAGGCTGGAGAGATGGGGAGAATCAGGTCCTTAGTAATATCACTGGGATGGAGCCTGGGTCCAGCCCTAAAACCCTCCCCAGCTCTGGACTCTCACACTCCCTAAATCAGAAAATCCCTTCTCCCTTAAGATAATTTGAGCTGGGTTTTCCTGCCCGTGCAACATAAATCACTTGAATACAGAACATTATGAATCTCTCCCTCCCACAGTGTTCTGAGAACAGGAAACTGATGGTCTGGATCATGCAGCATATTTGTGATGAAGTGGAGAATAGGACCCAGTCTCTGTACTCCTCCTACTCCAAACCTCTTTCTGGTAGTCATACTTTATCCCATACTTCAATGCTGCTACTCTCACTTCTCATCAGAGATGGAATAATTTAGGAAATCTCTCAGCAATTCATGGGTTTACTACTTAATAATGAATTTGTGTATATTGACAATATAGCTCAAGAATTATTTTAACTTACATAGAGGAGCCTCATGAAAATAATCTGCAAATTTAGGCAATGTAATTTTCAAATGAGATGTTTGGGACTCGGATTTTTTTTTTTTTTTTTAAAGCAGGACTTCGGCCTTATTTTTTTTCCAAAAAGTACTGAGACCAATCATAGGAATATTGTAGTAAGTTCACAATTCTGGGTAGCAAATATCGAGTTCTATAAAATCTGATGGGAATAAAATATTAACTGTTATATATCAATAGTTGTTTAAGATAAAACATGGTTATCATTGAGCTATTACAAAAAGTGCTTCAGATAACTTTCCATGTAGTCAACATTAATCAAAATATTGACAGGCATGCAAAGTCATCTTATCAAAGGACTACAGAGGTGCTTACACATATATGTACATATAATACATTTTTCCCTGCAAGGCATAATGTAGCATTTTTACATTCTTTCTAGGGTTGATGCAACCCACTTACATTACATTATCTGACGATGTAATTGCACACTGGTTAGTCATCCCCTCATGAAATCTGGATGGCAAATCATACTTACCATGGTAAGCTGTGTTAAGTATCTCACGGTGTAAATAAACTCTCCACGATGATCTGGGAGCCGCTACGAGGCAAAGTTTATCATTTTTGGTTCCTGTGACAAATCAGTAGGAACATTCTATTTACTTATGCAAAGAAGTGCTTTTGATGGGCCAGGTTCCTAAAGGCAGTGGTGGTTGGGGAGGGCAGTTTCCAACTGCTTAATATTAAGAGGTCGTGAATGTCCTTCTCTTACCTACGCCTTCTTTGTTGGCTGCTCTTCTTTCCAGCTTTTCACCTCTCCATGAACAACAGCTGCATACACGTCACTTACCCTGACACTTAGAAAACAGACAAGTAGCCTTTTCTATTACTGCCGTAAATGCCTCTCAATGAACAAGCCACGAGGTCATGCTCATGGGCAATGCAAACTATTTCCTCCCTCCTGGGCTCCAGCCTCACCTTCGTAATGACTTGAAATGGGGTGTCCCTTAGGGCATCTGTTGTCCTACTCGCAGCTTTTTGGTGGCTGATAAACATAAAGCTACTATTTTCCGAGTAAGCCAGTTATGCAAACATGAAATTTCCAGGTTGGAAAACTGTCAGCTAGGCTCAAATTTTGTCATTGAAATTAACTTCTTTGTAATATATAAGAGAATATTTAATTATGGAAAATATTCCGATGTTTTTATTTGCTAATATAGAATATAATGTTTTTAAGAACCTTTCCACCCCATATAAACCTTCTCTTTTCCATATTCTTAAGGAAAATCCATGCTCTCTTCCAAGGGTCTCTAGAGGGCATATTACAATAATCCCAAAGTCGAAATCATGAGAAAGATGATGGAGAAAATTTAAGATTAAGATTAAGAAGCATTACTGATACATAAATCATTATAGAAAACAGACTAGCTCTAAAGTTATTTTGGTAGCCACTGGGAATATAGGAATAAATGTACAAAAAAATCTCAACAGATCTCACATTTAAAAAGTAGGCAACATCTTACCATTCCAAAATTATGACCTAGTGCTATTTTCTTCAAGTGTTCAGAAAACCATACCCATAGTCCAAATGTTCCACTTCTCAAAATGTACATGGTTTAAATTTAGACAGAAGGACATGGGTCAGATTTGTGGTTTATTGTGCTCACTATGCTAGTACAAGAAAAAGTTTCTCTTTTTAAATCATGCTTGTCTTTCACGAATTCAATCTCAAAAAGCCAAGAATGTCCACTCTAAGCGTTCCTTTCCACCCTTAGAAATTGATACTGAATTTAAGATTCTGTGTTTAACACAGTGCTTGGAGCATAGTAGGGCCTCAAGAAATATTTGTTGAAGAGATGAAGAAATGGATGAATGACTCCCTTTCTGAATATGTTGTACTTCACCCTGCTCTGCCCCTTGGGGAAGGGAATTCCACTGGTGCTGCCATGGATCAGATTACTTGACCTTGGGTTTTCCTTTTTGAAATTTCATGGACTGCCTTCTAGGTCTACAATGTGGTAGACAAGCCCATGTTGTTTTTTCAAAGCTTAAAGCTGCTAACAACTAAAAGTCCATCCTTTAGAGTCAGGGCATACTTGGCGTCCCTTCTCTGCCCTACCAGCTGTGTGATCTCAAGCCTGAGACCCATTTCCTCACGTGTGGGGTGAGGATGAGAATACCTCCCTCCTAGGCTGGTTGGGAGGACTGAATGGAATAATGCACTCAAAGATTAACATTCTGCCTGGCTTACAGTAAACATATAGTGCATTTATTATTATTATTTTAATTTTATACCTGTAAGAAAGACTCCTGCTTTCTTTCTTTTTTTTTTAAGATTTTATTTATTTATTTGTCAGAGAGAGAGAGAGAGAGAGAGAGAGAGAGAGAGCACAAGAAGGCAGAGTATCAGTCAGAGGCAGAGGGAGAAGCAGGCTCTCCATGGAGCAGGGAGCCTGATGTGGGACTTGATCCCAGAACCCCTGGGATCATGACCTGAGCTGAAGGCAGCTGCTTAACCAACTGAGTGACCCAGGCATCCCAGACTCCTGCTTTCTAAAGTTTATTTTCACAAGCCTCTCAATCCCACTATTGAGTGGACTATAAGTCCGTTATTGTTTTGAATGTCATTTCACATTTGATATCTGATATTTTATTGCTCCTTTTGTCCACAGCAATATATTGGTGTCTTATATTCAGGGAAGAGAATTCAGCGATTCTTAGAACTCTAACTTCTAATTGATGGCCTCACTTATAAATATTACATTTGGGCATTTCTTCCCTATGTTTAAACTAAAGCTCACTTGACTATTTGAATGTTCTGTGATACTATCATTCAGTTAACCATTTAAGTTTTACATTTCAAATGTTCCTTTTATTGGAAACATTGAGTGGGATTTTCAATGCTTAAGATTTTAAGAAAATACTTATGACCAGCCCTGGTACTTGTTTCGGGAAGAAACATTGTTAGCATGACTCCAGTGAGGTCACTTTTCTGTTTTGGTCTTTAAACCTGTTCTGTTTTGGTTTAAACCATTTTTGGTTTTGGCTTAAAAAAATTGTATATGATAAAAACATTATCTACTGCCATTTTTGGCAAAATTTTCTAGTTTATTTGGTTTTAATTTTGTTTATGTATCTTTGACCTATAGAAGTTTTATGTTTTTATCTAGTTACTGCTGTAGTACAACCCCCCTCTTTGCGATTTCTTACTGTTCCTTTTAAATTCAGAAGTTCTATGGGTGCTGAGTTCAGATAAAATTTTATCAAAAATTTCTTCTAGATATTAATAGTTGCCTTTAAAAAATTGATCCCATTAAATTTATCACTCCATCTACCACTCCTTTGGGTTTGTAATAGCTAAGAATATGATTTTAAAATATGTAATGAATTAGCACCATTTATTGAGTAATTCTTTCTTCTCCACATATGTGATTTGTGTAGACAAGCTTATCATATACTTAATTTTAAAAATATATTCTAACATCTATTAATGGGTTATCTCTTTCCATAGGTCTAGTTACTGAGCCCTGCACTGAACCCGTGCACTACTGTTTGCTTTGTTTTTTGTGTGTTTGATTTGCAGCTTATAATATATTTTAATATCTTAAAGTTCTCCTCATCCATCAGCAAATCCTGTCAGCTCCATCTTCAGGGTGATTACAGAATGTGGCACTAATATATCTCAGGTTTACTACTTCCATTTGTAACTACCCTGGTTTCAGCCACCATCACCTCTTGCTGGCATTATAGCAATGACCTAGTTCTTCCAGCTTACCCCCTGTACCCCAAAGTCTATTCTCCACACCATAATCACAGTATGGATTTTGAATGTAGGTTAAATCACGTTGGATCATGGCTTCCTTCTTCTGCCTTCTTTGGAACGATTTTTGCTCATTTTGTGCATGGATTTCTCCTCATTTCTTCAGCGGTGTTGCTTAGATAGCACCACAGGAACCTTCTCTGACTTCCTGAGGAATAACCATCCATGGGACCCCTGGTCCATTCCTCTCACTCTGCCGTAGTTTTATTCATAGCACGTTTTAGCACCAGCGTGTCTGTGGTGTGTATTTTTTCTTGTTGATAATAGGAAAAGAATAAAACTTTATGAAGGCAATTTTTTTGGGTGGTGGTGGATGGATATTTTGAGTGTCTAGTATAGTTCCTGGCATATAGTATGTGCTCAGTAAACATTTACTGAAAGAGAGGGCTTGGGAATTTGAGATAATTTTTTGATAAGATAAAATATTCCCTTTACCAGGGTTGTTGCTCTTTTCAGGTTCTACATTTCTTGAAACAAGTAATATTTTCTGAAAAATTTATGTATTCATCAAATATTTCCTAAAAACCTCTCTGTCTTGGGCACTGTTCTATATGCTGTGGAATCAGCATTGAATATTAAGATCCAAATTTTTATTAAGATAATATTTTCTATGATTTTAAAATTAAAAAATATCATCCTTATGTATCCCTATATGTCCTTTCTCATATTAAATTTGATTGATTTTCCTTGACTAAAGTTTTATAGTTTTTTCTATTTTTAAATAATCAGAAACAGAAAACAATATAATTTATAAATCTAGGAATTTTTTCCTTTTAAAAATAGCATATTTTTCTAATACTTTGTGTGCAATGTTTTTAAATTTTATTTTTGGTCCTTATTTTTTAATAAAGGCATTTACAATTATGTGTGGCCTTATCTCTATATAGAATTTTGGTGACACTTGATAAGTGTCTTGTTCTTGCTTTAATAATATTTTAACTAGCCTATAATTTTCTATCCAAGTAGACCCCACATTTATTTGGGATCATCTAGCAACATGGCTGGAGTAGAGTGAGGGGAAAGACAAAGAGATACACATATTGATTCAAATGACTTCACTACATTATTCTGATATTTCATAAAATGTATTTATAGAAAACTTAAGATGTCAAAGGCTGAGGGAGGCATGCTAATTTCAGGATATGGTAGAAGCAGGAGTCCAGGGCTAGAACATGCAAGGCTGCTTAGGACACGTGAAGGAGTCAGCATTCTATTCCAAAACAGTGGGAAGCTATTGGAGAATTAGAAAGATGGTGCTATGTTTTATGGTTGCTGGCTGTAGAAAAGATTAAAGGGGACAAGAGAAAAGTTAGGGCGATCATTTAGGAAGTTAAAAAGCAGTAAGAAGTGGGAAGAATGATAGCTACTTGGACTCAGGGTGTAACAAAGAAATGAATAAATCGGATAAAGAAGGGACATTTCTGTTGGATTAAATACAGATTACATAGGAAGGGAAATAATGAAAAATAATTCCTAGTTTTTTTGACTTGCGTAATGGATGAAAAGTGTGACTATTTAGGGAAATGATGAGAGATGGGAAAATAATGATTTTGGGGGAAAGACGGAGAGGGAGATTTTAACCACATTTATTTGAACTATGTATAATTCCTCTAAAGGATTTCACTACCTACTTCTGTCAATTTCTAAGTTAAAAAAAAAATCTCAGATTTGTAAATTCAGGCTATTATATCCAGTTTTTAGTTATGTAACCTAAGGCAATTTGCTGATGTTCTCTGTGTCTCAATTTTCTCATCTGGAAAATAGGGATAATAATGACAACCATCTTATAAATTTTCTTGTTGAGAGTCAATGAATTTGCACAGTAAAAGAGTGTCTGGCAAACACTAACAATCAATGTAGGCTGTTATTATTATAGTTAGCCTATATGTTTGATACTTCAAATTTTCTTGGGAAATTTGCATTCCAGTTTTTTACTTATTTATATTATTACTTAAACAGCTATATTTAATAGAGTTCAGAGTGTTCTGCCACCATGCTTTCATAGAATACTTTCCAACTGCTAGGCTTTTATTTTTGAAATAAGTCTTGACCACTGTGTCTTATAATATTTTCCAGAAGAACATTTGACTTCTTGTTTGTTTGTTTTTAGGTCTGACATACCAAGAAATATCATCATTCTGTTGCTTTCTCACACTAAAAACATCTTAGCCGGGGTATCAAACTTTTAGTTGATGAATTTCTTCCTGCAGAACTGTGTGTAGCTACGGTTCTATTGTCTTCTGAATTTTCCTGTTTAAAAGAAAACCAACCTTATCTTGGGCCTCTTGTAGTTAACTTGCCTTTTTTTTTTTTTTTTAAGATTTTATTTATTTATTTGACACAGAGAGAGATCAGATCACAAGTAGGCAGAGAGGCAGGCAGAGAGAGAGGAGGAAGCAGGCTCCCCGCTGAGCAGGGAGCCCGATGTGGGCCTCGATCCCAGGACCCTGAGATCATGACCTGAGCCGAAGGCAGAGGCTTTAACCCACTGAGCCACCCAGGTGCCCTTAACTTGCCTTTCTATCTAGATACTTAATAAGATGTTTTCCCTTTGTCTTTACATTTCAACACTGATAAATTAACACATGCCTCCATGTAGATCTTCTTTCATTAATTTTGTCTCAATCAACATAAGGCCTTAAAGGGCAGCAGAGCAAGTGAAAAGTGCCAGGTTCCTACACTGACAGACTGTTCACCCATACACTCAGCCAAAGAAACCATACTGCCATCAACTTTTCCCCATCTCTTTCCCCCCAGAAAGCAATGTGCGATCATCAGTACTTCTTCAAATTATTGCTCCTTTATCTTCTGGGATGTAGAGCCTCAAAATGGATATGAAAAATGTGGCTGGGAAGGTAGTACTCTGCTAGTCTCAGAAAATACCATCTGACCCATGAGAAAGAGTAATGCCCCCCTTTCTTATTGGTAAAATGCTCTGGGTCACTGACCTAGATGTCAGTAGGAAGGTCTTCTTCCCTTCTAAGTAAAAAAGGCTGCTCTGTTTCAAGAAGTAAAACATGGGCAGGCTTCATTTTTTTTTTTTTTTTTAGCATTAGCTCCATTTATGAAAATACATCCGTAATTTTAGCAATAGATAATTGGCCTTTGTTTTTATTTTGCATGTCTCTGTGGGAATTGAATGGGATCTTGGGACAAATTGTTAGGAGGACCTTCCCTGACACACCATTTTCAACTGCAAAGTCTCCTTGATTTTAATTTATATTTTAGTGTTCCCATATTATCCCATCCCAGAAAAACTCTTCTCAACATTT
The DNA here is from genome assembly GCA_002007465.1 of Ailurus styani. NCBI lineage: Eukaryota > Metazoa > Chordata > Mammalia > Carnivora > Ailuridae > Ailurus > Ailurus styani. The sequence continues at coordinate 4,740,034 of LNAC01000019.1, forward strand.
GCATGCCATTTTAGGTCTCTATATTTTTTTTAGACTAAACATGTTTTCTCTATTTCTTAGACCTCAAACTGCAATTTACATTATCTGGATTGTTTGCCTACTTAGATCACATTCTCTAGACAGTGCTCAACTCTTTACAAGGCTGCAGATAAATAGGCTTATATACAAAATCTTCTATTTATAAAACCTCTCTTTGGGATAGCAGAGTGCTTTTTGCAATTCATAGACCTCTTCTGGATTTGAATGCCTAATTTTGAATACTCTTAATTACAAACATGACTATTCCCCTAAAGGAACACTTATATTTATAGAGATATACAATATATACAGATGTAAATATATTTTCATTTTTACTCTAGTTTTGTTTACAAGAAATTTGCTCTCGTATGTCTATCAGTTTGATGCCAGAGAAGTCTTTTAAGCTGTTAAGCTTTCACTGTAACGTGTATGAGTCCAACCCATTGTGCATTTCACCTCTGTTCCCATTCCTTTGAGTGCGTGAAAAGGAGGAAAGGTGAAGTTTTCTTTTCAACCAGTAGAATTCCAAGTAGGCAAATTTGGTACACTCAAGTTTTTAACCCTTTAACCCTTAAAAACAAAAACAAAACAAAACAAAAACACCCCGAGGTTTTCCATTAGCAGCAGGGTGGTAAAATAAGGGAAAACTTCTGCCCAGGCTAGAAGGTCTAAAGTGCAGAAGGAAGACCCTGGAGAGGAATCCCCCCTTCTTACTCCGAGCATGGACTGTAGCCTTGCCCAGACTTCGCTGTCTTCCCTCCATTACCATCGCCACACCTCATGTCCCCATCTTATTAAAAGCATGTGTCTTGTTTGCTCTCCAAAAAGGGAATTTATTCAGAAAGTAAACAGATAAGGCCAAGAAATTACTTTTCTCTTTTCAAAATTCTGTACAAAAAGGGCCTTCATTTATTCTTCTGGTGTCTTTTAAAGCATATATGTTATATTTTGCTGTCTTTATGTCAGTCTGACTTCCTGTTATCCATTCATTCTTTCCTTCAACAAACATTTATTAGTCATCTATAAATTCTAGGTGTGTCCTTGGCCCTAGAAGCTCCTTAATGAGTGAGACGTCATTGCAGAACTTAAAGGCTTCATATTTTTGAATTGAATACAAACGCGTAACAGAGCAATGTCATGTTCTTTCTGATAACATATTATAAGAAACATAACTGAATGATAGACAGAAATTAAGTACCATGGGACCCAAAGGAAAGACAGGAAAGAATATTAAAATGGAGGCAGAAGGTAGTTTTGAAAAGTTGTAAGAGGATCCAAACGTTAGAAGTAGGTTTTGCGTCACAGTACTTTTATAGATGGGTGTGAATGTTAAATTTTGGTGACTCTATACTCGAAAAAATTGCCTGAATGTTTTCCAGACTGATTATTGAAGAAGCAAGTATACTCAGCTCACAGTATTCTTGATGCAGATGATGGCAGATTCATGCCTCCTCCTCCCTTAGCGTGTTTTTGACGCTTAGGGGAAAACTCTAAACAGTAAAAATTCTTAAAAAGCTGGACTATGAAGTTAATCCATATATTTTTTTTAAAAAGTTATAAAATACAAAAGACAATGGTTATTTTGAGGAAGAAATAGGAACAAGTGTGGTCATTTTGTCTAGCTATGAGGATATGGGTACTCTGAGCTACATAGAATATATTTCTCTTTCTTCACATAAAAATGTTTTTTAATCTGTTTTCTTATGAGAAGCCCTGGGAAATAGAAAATTTTTCTTTCTTCTTCTTCTTCTTCTTCTTCTTCTTCTTCTTCTTCTTCTTCTCCTTTTTGATTAAGTTCAAAAAGCCCCTTTCCACTTTGTTGAAAATTTCCCCTGAAAATATGCCCTTGAACACCAATTGCATTTTTGTCACACTGGAAAATAACATGATTTCACTCCCTCTACCCCAGGGGTTGCCAAAGTAGAAGCAGAAATTACTTTGTGGCCCACCACCATGGAGAGAAAATGGTTCTTCTCGCATGGCATAATGCAGGCCTCAAATCATTCCAACTCTCTCTTACCCTTGTTTAAGTATAGCTCAGGAACTCAGGCTAGGTGGAGTTGTTGCTAAATGGGACACACTATTTTCCACAGAGAGCTTGTGGGACACCCAAGTAGGCCACCAGGGTGTTGGGGAGAACCAGAAAAACAAAGGTATGAGGCCTTTCCTCCCACTCCACCCTCCAATTGCAGGGTTATCAAACCAGGGCACTGAGCAGGCTAGTGGCTGAAGGATTTGGGGTTTGGATGAAAGAACAGGAGGGTGGGAAGCAACATTACAGAAAACTGATCCGATTAAATACCCAAAGCAAGTTCAAGACATTTCAAAAGCTCTTCTGTTAAAAAAAAAAAAATACTGTTTTGCTTTCCATGAAAAATTCATGAAACAAAACCTAGGAATTTCTCACAGTGCACGCAGGGGGATGGGTGTTTCCACTCAGAGTCAGCTGAGTGAGACACAAGTAATGTGGAATACTGTTTCTGCGAACACGAGTGTGGAATATGCCGAGACACTTAGAAGCGATTTGTAGTCCCAGCCTTCTGTGAAAATGCAGCAACGTCTCCTGTGTGTTCAAGTGCAGTTCTCAGTTCAACGTAAAAACGGAGGAGAGACTATCAAGGGGCAGATTGAAATTTTCCTTTATCTGTGAGCCAGCCAGATGCTCTCGCTGTTCAGAAAACTCACTCCAGTTTAACAAACGTGTCGGCTGCACCTCCCTTGGAGTTCCCTGAGTATTCCTGGGGCACACACCGAGTTGTTAGAGCCCCTTCTCAGGTACGCAGAGTGTGCCTCTTCTTCCGATGCCACTCGGCCACTTTCCCTCCACCAGCACCCCCGTGGGAGGCTAAACTCATGGTTCGGATGCACCTGAAAGAACTCACAGTACAATGTGGTTGTCGCATGGGGGCTGATGGTAAGTGACAGATGGGAACTCAGCAAGTGCACAGAGAAGAGGTTTAGACGTTTCCAAAGCCTCCCAACAGGCTCAAATCCCCTTCATTCCCTGTCTGGGCTTCCCCTAAGTGCTAGTGAGCACAGGCAGCTTACCAGGGTTTTAAGATAATCAAGACACACCATTTGTGGAAAGGAGAAGTTATGAAAACAGTTTCTGCTTTTAGTGTTATGGTCCGATTCCTCTGATTCTTAAATTAAGGGTCATTCTGCGTTTTTTGAATCCCTTTTGTGCTTCTCTGCCCAACCACTTTTCACCCATTCAACTTCCTGTTCCTCCCTTGCATCCAGTTCTTTGTATGATTTGGCACCTCGGACCTTCACATGTCCGGAATACTTTCTGAGCAAATATTTTATTGAACTTCCTAAAAATACACAGGTAGAATGAAAATATGGCCATGTAAATAAAGGTGATGGAGTGCTTATGTTTACTAGAAAACGTGCATAAATATGCTGGTGTAGGATTCTCTGATTCTGTCTCTACTGTGATTCTTTAGAGTGTTAAAAATGCCATTAAGACAGAAATAAACTCATGGCAATTTCCACATGCCTTTCTGAACACCAATTTCCATAGTAATATGTTTCTGAAGTTCAGAACAGTTTGTTCTGCCATAACATGATGGTTGTGTTCCTCAAAAATTCCGTTATCAAAAAAAAAAAAAAGGAAAGAAAAAGAAAAAGAAAAAAAAAGCACACAATGAAAAGAATTGCTGGGAAAGGATTGTTGGAAGAGGTACAGTTCAGAGCTAGAGAGATACTGTTAATTTTCTAGTGATGATGCATGTAAGTGTTTGGGTGCGTGCTTTAAAAAATAAACCTGTAGGTGCTTAAATATACAGTCTGAAGTTTATTGAGCAAAGCCAGTGTTTGATTATTTTCCTATTATTGTTTTCCATTATCAACAACACTATCCTTCACCTAGCATCTTTACACATATTATCGCCCTTATTTTATTTTTATTTATTTTATCGTACCTGTCACTTATCAGAAACGTAAACCAAGCAAAAAGCCACTAACTAAATTTTCTATGTCATTAGGGCAATGACTTTCTTCTTACCCAGGTACTAATTACTGTTCAAAATTATCCTACTACTTAATGTGGTCTGGTAAAAGCAAATTATGCTTCCTTGTTAACAAGTTTCATTATATCTAACTGGTTCAGTGGTAAGTTGTACTGCATTTGTGGATGCAAAATGCAAGTCAGGAGTTAAAATTAAATATAAGTTGATTTTGGATCAAAACAAACAGCTTTTTTGAGGTTGAAATATTATCTAACTGTTGACATTTGCTGAGAATCTTTTATTCCTTTGCATGCTGTAAACTGTTGAGACAGGAACCAAAAATGGCCTTTTCTGAGGAATGCTCCATCTTTCTCCTGGGACATTTATTGCCGTTTTATTTTTGTCTTTTCTTTTTAATGGGATTTAAATGCTATCTTTGCATTTGCCTCTTGGGATGGTTTATAACGACACACTAAAAAATAGTGGAGCTTAACGACGATGCCGCAAATTGTGACGATTAGGATACACTTCTCCAATATATTTGCAAGTAAGTTTGCAGGACCACGAAGAAGCTGCACAGATTTAATGAGGGTGAACCAGGCATTACTAAAGAGCTTTTCCAAAGCAGGGAATGCTGAGTTAAAGGAAAGCGAGCAAAATTCCTTTTCTCCCTCCTAACTAAAGAGACCAGTGAACTTGCCAAGTGAAAACTCCAAGTCCCAAGAAATACCCTGAACACAGAAAAATAAGCACATAGATGAATGCCTCCCCTCTTCGTGTTGGTCTGAGGCCGACTGACAGCACCAGGTGGCAGCCCTCGGGAGCTGCCCGCTGCAGATGCCCTACCTGACAGCCAAAAGCTGGCAGGAACTGAGCAGCAACATGTGCTTCCTGTGGAGGGCAACGGTCAGCAGGTGGGATCGGCAGACTGCGTGCTTTCCTGAGCCTGTCCTCCTGTGTGGTCATCTGCGCCGCCTTCCCCGCGGGCACTGAGGGCCTGGAACAGGACATTTTCTCAGCGCGGTGCTGGAAGCCGTTCAGAGGCAATTACGCTGGATGTCGTTGCGGAATAGATGACTTAGAGGTTCCACGCAAATTGAATTTTGAGGCCAGCTTGAAATTACATTAGATTTGGGGGCTTTGACCAAAGTTAGTCTGAATCCCCCTGCATTCCCCTTCGGGTCATCTTTCTTTAATCATTTATTAAGGTTTTTCCGGTTAGGTCACTGATGAGTGCATGACGTCAGTCTCCCCCTCCCATCCTCCCCCCCCCCTTTCCAGGACTGTACAGAAGGTCGTATTAATTTGTCTTTTTTGGCTGCTGTCAAGACAGCAAGTAGGAAACTCCTTTCCGAAACTCAAGAAATTGACTCTTCTGCTTCGCACTGTAAGTCTCCGGAGCAAAGAGCCTGGGCTTACGTGTGATAAAAGCCAGGGTGTCATAGCTCTTTGCTGTTGTCTGTCCGTGTGCTTTTACAGAGAGAGAGAGAGAGAGAGACATTAAGGGAATTAAACAGATTCGACTCAGGAGAATAATAAGAACTTGCCCTTCAGGGTGGGAAGCACAAATGACCACACTCAGAATGATAGCAACTTGTGTCTCAGATGATTACTTCATTTTTCTTGATATCTTGTAAAAGCACTAGACCGGGACTCTCAGAAAATTGTTTAAGGGGTAGCAAAGCTGGAAAACTTCCTCCATCCTTCCTTTGTCTCTGTGAAATTTAGCCGATGGTTTAAGTGCAGGACCATGCCTTTGCTAGGTTATAATATTCTTCAGATTTCAGAGTTAGCTAGGCTATGTACACATTTTGTTTTCATCTTTCAATCACAGAATCTGCTAGGAAACTTTACTAAGGAAGGTGATGTCGTCTGCTTCCTCTGATCAGAAGAGCTTAGTTAATGATACTCCAAAGTCAGGGAAAGGTAATCGATGGTTTGGGTGAAATTTGGGGAAGAACCTAGAAGACAGTTGATATAAACTCTTGGGTGACTCACTTCACAGAAACTGATGTTTCAGCGAACTTGGCATCAAAATGTATTTCTATGACAGATAAAATAAACGTATCTCATTTTTAATTAGTCTTATTTTGCGTTCAGTCAAGAAACATTTATAAGAACGCTACTATGTGCCAGGTTCTGTGTTGAACCCTGGAGAGCAAATGATAAATAAGACACAAGTCTCTGGCCTTGAACAGATGATGACTGAGTAGGAAAGACAGACCTATAAACCAGCAACTTCAGTGCATTGTATTAGGAACCAAGGTACAGGGTTAATCGGTAGTACAAAGGAAGGAGTTCTTAGTCGTGCCCGGGGAGGTTAGTCCTTCGAAGGTCCTAATAGTTTCTTAATAGTTAAATCACTCAAGACTCTTATTTGCATTTAAATTTTTTTGAAGTTTAACATACATACACACACATATACATATGTGTATATTTTTGAAGTTTAGCACGCACACATTGTGTGTATATACACGTGCGTATGTCTGTATACACATGTGTGCACATATTGGCCAATTTCCACTAAGTGAACACACTCATGTAATCTGTCTGTCCCCAGATCAACATAGAGAGCAGAGAAGGTCACTCTGGAAGTACCCTGGTTCCCTTTCCCATTACCAGCTCGCTCAAAGGACAATGACTATTCCGACTTCTAATGCCGTAGTTTAGTCTTGCCTGTTTTTAAACTTTATATAAATGGATTCATAAAGTACTCTGTCTTTTATGCAATGGCTACTTTTCTCAGTATTGTTTGTAAGATTCATCCATGTTGTGTAACAATGGTTTGTTTGTTCTCTATGATATATAGCCTTCTATTTTGTGAATGTACCACAATTTATTTACCCACTCTTCTGTGATGGAATTTGGGTTGTTTCTTGTTTGGGCTCTTATAAATATTGTCCCTATGAACATTTCTGTGTATGCCTTTTGGAGAACATATATATTCATTTCTATTGGGTATATACCTAGAAGTGGAATTTCTGGATCATAAAGAATGCATATGCTCAGCTCTCATAGATACTGCCAACCAGGATTCCAAAGTGGGTTTTAGCAGTTTACATGACCACCATCTGTGTACTGGAATTCCATTGCTCCATACCCTCCCCAGTGTTTGGCATTGTCTGTTTTTTCCACTTTAGCCATTCTCATAGATGTGTAGTGGTCTTCTATTGTGGTTTTATTTACGAAACCTGCGAGTTTTTAAATTATAAAATCAGAGATGCCTTCCCATGGACAAGTGCTCTGAATAGAGAGCTGGAAAATTTTGGAAAGGAAGAGATCCAGTGGTTTTACCTGCTACTTTATGAGGCTTTTGTACTATGGTGCTGCTGTAACACTCAGAATTTTGAAGCATCTCCCATCTTCATGCCTCTTCTGTTGTTCATTTCATTGTATCTAACTTTTACCTCTGCACCGGCTTGCTCAGACTCCGGGAATAAGAATGAAAGTGATACAAATAGCTGATAATTATTGTGGACTACAATTGATAGGCAATATTCCAAAGCACTTCATAGTTACACATTCTTTTAAACCTCACAACATTTCTGTGAGTTGGATGGTGTTATTCCTTCCATTTCTGCAGGTGGGAAGAATGAAACACAGAGAGGGTGAGCAACACATCCAGGTTACACAGGAAGTCATGAAGCCTGGATTTGGACTGAGGTGGACAGATTCTGGAACACAAACTTTTGATCCTTATACTGCCCTATGCTAGTGGAGTTTGAAGCCTGCCCCTTTTCTCTCTAGTGTGTATTTCTATTTTACAGTAGAGGTAGATTAGCAAAACTATGATTTCTTGATAGATATCCTTATCTTAAAAAGGTGCTCCATCACTTAGAAGCTATCTGTTGAATGTGTGTCCTGAGCTATTAAACACTATGGTGCATATAAAGTGAAGAGTTTAACAAGATTTTGTCTTTGAACAAAACCTGTAAACTTAAAATTTTTTTTCCAGGTATCATCTCATTTGATCTTCATGGAAGTTAACTGAGGAGAGAATTTTGGACGGAGAAGTTAAGCGAGTTGCCGGAGTTCAAACGATGCATTAGTGGCAGAAGCAGGATCTGACCCTAGATTCAGGCCCTGGGATTTCCTGATAAACTTTAGAATCTGACACACAGAGAACTTTAGTACAAGGTTAAAAAAAATGGGGGGGGGGGCAATGGGTAAAATTCTTTATAATCCACGTCAAAAGTTCTCCCAGGTTCTACACATGAATGAATCTATTAACTCTATAAGTCAAAACCATCTATGTTGATTTTAATTTGTATTTGCCACAGCATATTTTAACTGGTTTTCTCCCCAAGTCTCTGGTCTACTTTTTGGAGGGCAGGAGTTGTGTTTTTAGTAGTACAGATATATAAATGGCTTCATAAGGACCAAATTCGGTATTTGATTTACTAATGAACTTAAATATATATAAAAACTTGGCTTAATACTGGGTAATAGCCAATAACCAAAACCAAATAGTGCAGTCCTATTGTGTTTTTTGAGTCATAAAAATATACATTTTTAAGATTAATTACCCCAGAAATCAAAAGAGGAATCTGTTATTAATAACTTTTATGCCATCCAGTGGACAGCACTGTAATTTTCCTAGTATTCACTAAAGAAAACAAACCTAATTTCCATGTGCCGCCATGTTGATAAATGTTGACTCCAAAAAGGGCATTAAGTATTCAGTGCCACCCACCATGTAAACACCTATGTCATATGTTACTTCCTAACTTTCATCTGTAATGTTGATGGAGAAGGCAGGGTCAAAATTAAAATGTGAGTTTTGCTGACTCCACCACAATAATATTCTCTGGGTTTTGCTTTTTTGTTTTTTTGTTTTGTTTTTGTTTTGTGCAAAGACTAGTCTGAAATCAGAAAAGTAAGTCTTCCCTTGCTTTCTCCACATTTTCCAAATTGCTTATAGATTTTTCTTTTAATTCGATAGGAGTCTCTGTTTGTTTGTTTGTTTCTCGACTATGTATACTTTGCTCGCATGGAGTCCAAAGAGTTACCCACTCTTTTTTTAGATTTGAGACTCTTCTAGGACATTAGTGGGTTATGAAATTATTTAGGGGGGTGTAACTAGGATTAAAAAATAAAACAGAATAGAATATATTAGAAAAGAAAATACAGTGCATCCTACTGGTGCATGAAACTTATTCCAGGTGGACCTGCACGCAAATGTTGTATACTGAGTTCTGATGTGAAATATATATATATATATTTTTTTAAATATTTTATTTATTTATTTGACAGAGAGAGAGAGATTACAAGTAGACAGAGAGGCAGGCAGAGAGACAGGGAGAGGAGGAAGCAGGCTCCCTGCTGAGCAGAGAGCCCGATGCAGGCCTCGATCCCAGGACTCTGAGATCATGACCTGAGCTGAAAGCAGAGGCTTCAACCCACTGAGCCACCCAGGCGCCCGTGAAATATATTTTTTACCGGGGTTGTGTTTGTGGCAGAATTCACCCTTTGTCTTTCAATTCCAAATCTGCCCCTGTATATACTGCTCTGTGATTGGCATTGGGATTCTTCTGTGCCAGCTGGTTGTCTATTAGGTTCTGCAAGTAGGGGGTGCTAGAGGGAGGTGTGGAGATGGGAGGAGGGGAGAGGAGCCTTCCTGTCTGCTTTTCTGTTTCCTTCAGCTTGGCTCCAGACAGCACTGGCTCCAGCCTCGGGGCTTCTCTCAGCTTCCTTCAGGTCTCTGGCAGCAGAGGTACAAGCCAAAGTGTCCCTCTTCAAAGGTATGGATGTCAGCTCCTGGGAACCTTTCCTCAAGCTTCTGGTTCTAGCAGCCCCACTCTGTTTTCTTCTTCTCTGTCCCCTTCTCAAGCCATGGTAGCTCATTCCTGCAGTTATTATCTCTAGATATTAGTTTAGCATTCCCTTTCTGCTCTCTCAGTCTTTCAACACTTAGGGAACCAATTTCTTGCTTTAAATCCCTCTGTTTGAAATACCTAATGAGATTTTCATTTTCTTGACTAGACTCTGAATAATGTATGGTAAGAAAAAAAAGAGAAAGAAAAAGTTGAAAAGCCATGGCTCCTGAGCATTGACTCTTAACCTCATCGATTCTTAACCTCATTCATATGGTGTCCATGATGGTAGCTTGAGCACACTGATATCTACTAAACACCACCAATCACGGATGATAGGGAAATGCCTGGCTCATTTTGTTTTTTTCCAAAAGAGGGTGGGGGAAGGCATAAAAGAAAATATATACAACATAACTCATTTAATTTTAGAGTTTTAAGCATCTCAACATTTGTCTTTGTCTTACAGGTATTAAATAAGATTTTAACTAACTAAAAAAAATTTAAAGAAATATTTTAACAAAAAAGGAGCTAAATAGGAACTAGCACCAGTTTTCCTGACACAGGTTATCCTAGCTACAAAATGCAATGCTGTATTGGAAAGTTTGGGTATCTATGATCCTACGCCTCACTCTCTCTCTCTCTCTCTCTCTCTCTCTCTCTCTCTCTCTCACACACACACACACACACACACACACACACACACACACAAATTAAGTGATGAGTCATTTACATTCACCTGAGCACTGGCTAATGTTTGGTTACACGAATTGAGGACACCAAGAGAAGGCTAACTTGGTCCACTTAGGAAGAGGAAATAGAGATCTAAAGACCTCCCAAACTGGAATCCCATGGATTTGATCTGGCTGGCAAATACTTACTTGCATAATGTTTTTTAAAAATGTGAATTAGTTGCCAAGATGTGAAAAATATCATATTTTGAGGATTTCTTGACAACTGGAGACTCCAGGAATACTGGGTTCTCATTCCCATCTAGTACAAAGTACTTTATGGGGCATATCCTGTCTAGTTTGTCATGGTCCACCAGTCCTTCATACTTGGACTTTCATTCTTTCCTTTATCGTTACCTATCTCTCCTGTGGGCATTTGTATTCTGAGTCTTGGCCTAAAGGAAGCAACCCAGGGTGGTAGGGGTTGGACACAATGTGGAAGGGAAGAGAAGAAAAGGAAAGATAGATATAGTAGATGCAGAGTGAGCTAGGAGGTATGAAACAGCTGTCAAGGGAACGGGTGTTTTGGGAATGGAGAAAAGTAAATGTGTTGTTTATAAAGTTGTGCTATATGACATACCGCATTTTCCATCTGTCCACAAGAATGTCAGTAAGACTACCTTACTGGGATTTGTGTGTTTGTATGTGTGTATTACTGTGTGTGTGTGTGTGTGTGTGTGTGTATGTGTGTGTGTGGTGAAATCATTGACAATGGGCTAAGACTGACATACAGACAAGTGGGACTAGAGAAATGGCTCAAGAAAACCCAGCTAGAGGTCAGTTCCATGACATTTTCTGAGTGATTTTTTTCTAAGAAATTAAGTTTTTGAAGTTTATAGTGATGGCTATCTAAATACTTGGTAATAGAAAAGTATGTACAATTGATGAGACCCATAACTTTAATCAGTCAAAAAATTATTGCAAAAATAACATTTCTCAACTATTGCTTGATGAAGTCATCCTCTTTTCACTAACGGTTCAATGTTTTGGTTTATTTGTGTTTTGTTTTTCTTTTTTTTAGATTTATTTATTTATTTTAAAGAGAGAGAGAGAAGAGAGAGCACGAGTGGGAGGGGCAAAGGTAGAGGGAGAGAGAATCTGAAGCAGACTCTGTGCTGAGTACAGAGCCTAATGTGGGGCTCGATCCCACAACCTGGAGATCATGACCTGACCTGAAATCAAGAGGTGGTTGCTCAACAGACTGTGCCATCCAGGCACCCCAAATGTCCCATGGTTTTAAACACTTTTAGAACCATTTGTCCCTCAGTCTCAGATTTTAAAATATACAGTAACTTTTAATAAAATAAACTACATATATAACTTATCTATCTACATATAACTATAAAACTATAAAGTTATAAAACAATATGCATAAAATAATATGTAACTACATAAAACTATCAAGCTATGAATAATCTGACTTTAGTGATATATTGGGAATACATACTTTTGTCCTTATGAAGCTTTGTAATTTCTCAGATTATATATACTTGTTGAAGTATAATTTAAAAATAATTAATAATGTGAAGTCATTTAGAATAATGTATAATCCATGTCCAGAGTTAATAAGTGTTAGAATTTGGGTATCTTCAGCTAACATCATAATTAATGGGGAAAAACTGAAAATTTTGTGTTTTTTTATTTTATTTTATTATTTATTTATTTATTTTGACAGAAAGAGATTAGAAGTAGGCAGAGAGGCAGGCAGAGAGAGAGGAGGAAGCAGGCTCCCCGCTGAGCAGAGAGCCCGATGTGGGCCTCGATCCCAGGACCCTGAGATCATGACCTGAGCAGAAGGCAAAGGCTTTAACCCACTGAGCCACCCAGGCACCCTGTGGGTTTTTTTTTTTTTAAGATCTTATTTATTTGTCAGAGAAAGAGGACAAGCAGGGGCATTGAAAGGTGAAGGGAGAAGCAAGCTCTCTGCTAAACAAGGATCTGATGTGGGGATCGATCCCAGGATGCTGGGATCATGACCTGAGCCTAAGGCAGATGCTTAACTGACTGAGCCACCCAGGCATGCCTGAAAGCTTCCTTTCTAAGATCCAGTTCAAGGGAAGGTGGCCCACTCTTGACATTTTTATTCAACACAGTACTGGAAGTTCTAAGCCAGAAAAAGTAGACAAGAAAATAAATAAAAGTTCTCCAAGTTGGAAAAGAAGAGGTAAAAGTTATCCACAAATAACTATTAGAACTAATAAATGGATTCAGTAAAGTTGAAGGAAACAAACTCAATATACAAAAACTGGGTGTGTTTCTGCACACTAACAATGAACTATTCAAAAAGACCCTGAGTAGCCAAACCAGTCTTGAGAAAAAAGAACAGAGTTGAAGACATCCCACTTCCTGATTTCAAATTATATTATAAAGCTAGTAGTCAAAACAAACCAATGAAACATAATGGAGAGCGCAGAAATAAACCTACACATAACCTAAAACTAATCTGCAGCAGGGCACCAAGAATGGGGGGAGAGTGGTCTCTTCAATAAATACTATTGGAAAAAGATATCCACACGCAAAAAATGAAATTGGACCCTAACCCTACACCATACACAAAAATCAACTCAAAATGGACCAAAAACTTACATGTAAGTCCTGAAACTGTAAAAGTCCTAGAAGAAAACAGGGAAAAAGCTCATTGACATTCGTCTTGTTGATGATGTTTTGAATATGACACCAAAAGCAAGAATGAATCAGTGGAGCTACATCAAGGTAAGAAGCTTCTGCAAAGAAAAAAATAATTCAACAAGATGAAAAGGAGGCCTACAAAGGAGAGAAACATTTGTAAGTCATATATCTGAAGAGTTAAAATCCAAAATACATAAGCACCTCATACAATTCAATAGCAAAAACCCAAATACCTGATTAAAAACTGAGCAGAGGTCCTAAATAGACATTTTCCCATTTTTTTCCAAGAAGACATACAAATGGGAAATAGGTACATGAAAAGATAATCAACATCACTAATCTTCAGATAATGTGAATCAAAACCACAGTGAGATATCACCTCACACCAGTTAGAACGGCAATTAAAAAGACAGAAATAACTAGGGTTGGTGAGGATGTGGAGAAAAGGAAACGCTTGTGTACTGTTGGTGGGAATGTAAATTGGTACAGTCATTATGGAAAATACATGTGGAGTTTCCCCTAGAATTAAACTAGAGCTACCATATGGGTATTCATCCTGTGTTATTGTGATTTATAATAAGAAATATATATTTAATCCTGATTTCCCTTTCTGACACAGAGCTCCTAAAACCTTTGGAATTTCCTGTGATGACAGCTACGTGATGTCTTTTATTATGTTAATGAGGTGACTTCTGGAGAGCATCTAAAGATGGGGCTGATTGCCAGTGGAGCCAACCATGTGATTAAAAGATTGGAACTTTTAATTCTACCCTCTGACCTCTGGGAGGGGAGAGAGGTTGGAGGTTGAATCAGTCACCAATGGCTGACTTTATCAGTCATGCCAAAGTAATAAAGCCTCCATAAAAACCCAAAAGGATAGGGTTCAGAGAGGAGAACACCTAGTTTGGTAAACCAGAAGACATCCACGTGTTGCCGTGCTAGGTTTCAAACTCCATGGGGACAGAAGCTACCTTGTTGGAGACCTCTACCTATATATCTTTTCATCTAGCTGTTGATTTCATATCCTTTATTATCTTTTGTAATAAACCAGTAATTTAGTGAGCAGACTGGTCTCCTGAGTTTGATGAGCTGCTCTAGCAAATTAACTGAACCCAAGAAAGAGGTTGTGAGCCAGTTAGTCAGAAACACAGATATCAGCTGGACTTGTGACTGGCATCTGAAGTTGGGGGCAGTCTCGTGGAATATAATTTTGTGGGACTGAGCCGTTAATTTGTGGAATCTGATGCTGTTGCCAGGTAGATAGGGTAAGAATTGACTTGAATTGTGGGACACCCAGCTGGTGTTGGAGAATTGGTTGGTGTGGAGAAAAAGCCCACACATTAAAGTTGGTGTCCAAAACATATATCTAAAGGAAATGAGACCAGTATCTGAAAGAGATATCTGCACTTTCATGTTCACTGCAGCATTATTCACCATAACCAAGATGTGGAAACAGCTTAAGCGTTCATCCAAGGATGAATGGATAAAGAAATCGTGGTGTATCTATAAAATGGAATATAAGTTAGTTTTACAGAAGGAGAAAACCCTGCCATTTTTGACAACATGGATGGGATTTATCTCACCTCTAGGTGTGAGGGGGCTGAAGAGGGATCAAAGATGTCACACCTTCCTGGCTACAGGAAGGGCTGTTAAACAAGAAACGAGTCAAACGAACCAGGACCCCAAACTGGTTTTTGTTCAGACTTTTCTTCTCACATAAGTTAAATGAGGGTACATGTAGCCCCAGGAAGATCTCTAGGATGGGACCTACCTGAGAATGGGAACAATTCCACAGAGATAGAGTGGAGAAGACTTGTGTGACAAACTAGACTGGAACCTTGGGTCAAGCCTCCCCGAAGCCAATTCCATCTCTGAATTATTTAGTTAGATTGTCAATCATCCCCTAGCCTGCTCAAGACAGATTGCTTTAATTTTTCATTTCTATATTTGTAACATAGTGTGCACATGTGTGTACTGTGTTTGTGTGGGTATGTATAACAAAGCTGCTGTTATGCTGAATATGAAATTTGTATCCTGCTTTCTTTTTCAAGTAATATTATATAATCCAACAATTTCTGGTACCATTAAATAGTCTTCAAAAGCATGACTTTAAGGGTGTATAATATTATAATATTATAATATAATAATACATGATGGATGTGCCATCTTTTACTGAAACAGTTCCTACTGTTGAATAGTTAGATGGACTCATAAGCTTTCAAATATTTGTGTCAGTTTCTTTAATCTCTATGATTTTATATAATTTGTTTGTTCAAAATGGCCTTTATCTTGTTTCTGTCTACTTTAATGAGCCCTATGCTTTTTTTTAGGTGTAAGATAAATCTATCATGTTCTATATCAAGTAATCCTCCCTTGTTTGCTTAAAATTGTCTTTAAGTGTCACTTTATTCAAGAAACTTAGCCTTAAAAACAGCACTCAAAACCACTCATTATAATATCACTGACAGATGATGCATCTTTGCCAAGTCATCCAAAGGAAATGATTTCTTGTTTAGAGGGGAGAAAAGTATACATATCTGGCAAAAACATTCTTCTTGTGTTTCCTCACAGTGCTAGTACATAGGTAGGTATTCCATCAATATAAGACAACAGCAAGTGTGTTACTACTTATTGTAGCTGCCAGGTTGATGACTTGTTCCTAAACTCTCACTGTTAGTTCATTCCTCAAGATCCTTTATTAATTCCACAGGCAATTTATTGAAAGCAACAAAGAACCATGGCATCAATTCATTTTCCTCACAGAGCGGACGTAGAAGACTCCAGAAACCAACTCAGAGCACTGGAATGTTGCAAATTGGTACTGTTTCCTTTGCAACCAGAGGTTTGAACTGAAAGATTTGCAGCATTGAAAGGGGTGGGTTTCTTTATTTTGGCAGGCAGCTCCACAGCGTTTGGTAGAGACGAAGGGTGGTCATCTGTGCTGCATTTTCTTACTTTTTACCTCAGAGATTTAGCTCCAAGGGAAAGGAGCTGATGCCCTTGGTCTCCATGAAGCCCCTCTCCTCTCTTTATCAAGGTTTTAATTTGAATGTAGATTGCTACATGACTTCCTAATATTTGAATCATTCATTTCTTTCTAAGTGTGTCTAGTTTCTCATCTGTAAAATGAATATAAAATACTTCATAGAATGTGGGGGCACCTGGCTGGCTCAGTTGGAGGAACATGTGACTCTTAATCTTGGGGTTGTGAGTTAGAGCCCCATGCTCGGTGTAGAGATTACTTAAAATAAATACATAATTTAAAAAATAAAATAAAATACCTCATAGAATGTGAAAAATCAAAGGACACAACACACGTCTAAATGCTTAGAACTGATGAAACATTAAAATTGTGTCAGTTAACTTAGAGAATGGAAGTCTATAATGGTTCTGAAAGGTTTTTAAAGTTTATACTTTATGAAAATAAAATGATCTAGAATGCAAAAAATTATAAAATGGAATGAATGCTGATTATACTTTATTAAATAATTAACTTAAGATTAATTATACATGTAATAAACTACAAATATTCTTCTATATAAATGTGATCCCTCTTTACTATTACCCTTAATTCAGGTATAAACTAAATGAAATCTCTATATGAACTACATCACATTCTTGATTTATCCAATAGGTGAAATAATTCTCTTCCCTGTAGCCTATTTTTGTCATCATTATAACATTTTCTTACTTGTATTAGTGCCTTAAAAAAATATAAAGACTTCTCAAAGTCTTCTTTGTCTACAATTGCTCAACATCCCTCACCTGTATTTCTTTTCTTTTCTATTTTTTTTTTTTAAGATTCTATTTATTTATTTATTTGAGAGGGAGAAACAAAGGGAGAGGGAGAAGCAGATTCCCCACCGAGCAGGGAACCTGACATGGGGCTCGATCCCAGGACCCTGAGATCATGACCTGAGCAGAAGGGAGATGCTTAACCGACTGAGCCACCCAGGTACCCCTCTCACCTGTATTTCTAAAGAGGTTTACTTTCTTGGTTAATACACTCATCAAACTGCCTACAGCTAGTTTTGGCATTTTCTTGCTCCTTGTTTTAGCTCTGTTTATGTTCTACTAAGAGGTAAGCTATATGAAGGCAGGGCCCTTACTGGCTTATTTCTTGTGGGCTCCTAATATTGACACTAGTAGATCATAGTAGCTGTTATTTAGGCTATACTTGCTGATAATTTAGCATAGTATTCCCAATCCATGGTTCAGCCATAACTTGCATACATTCTTTCTGTGAGATCTACCTAATTGACCTGTAGAGCAGCTCTAACTCTAGTAGTGATCTCTAGCTTATTTTAAACATGTTTTTTTTCCCCCAATGTAAAATAAGCAGTATTAAGTGGGTAGATGTAAACTTCTAATACCAGTAGTTTTAGAGTCCTGTAGCACACTTACAAATAGTTGTTTCTTCTATAAAGTCTGCCAAATTAGGGAGGTAGTAACTGGGTACTGTGGACAAATCCCATTCCCATTCACTGTCCCTATTACCCCCTCCTTTCTTCCTACTGGAATTATGTTTAGGAATTCCTTCCCAAGTTCCCCGTTGCCAGAATTGGGCATTGAGGAGGAACTGAAAACAATTTCAGAAACAAAGGAGTAGTGACTAGCACCGATCAGCCAGAGAATTGGAATATTCTAGGATACAATATAGAAGCATGCCATGAAGAAGTTAGTTCAGTTCTATACTCCAACAATGAGGGAATCAGGGCCACTTTTCTTTACTTGTATCCAAGACCCCATTGGACTGGATCAGCTTTTCTAATTTTACTGTGCTGCAGGTGAGAGGAATCAGTGAGCCCAGCAATGCAAGAATGAGAAAAAGAGGCATGGAGTTAGAGAAAGTCATCTCTTACTATTGTGGATGGTGAACTGCAACCATTTGCTGAGACAGTGACCTGCAAGTTGGGGGTGCTTGTCCTTCAGCAAATATGGAAGGTGGTCCAATGGGATGTGGGAAGAAAGCATAAGAAGGTCTAATTGTATATATTTTTAAAAAGTCACATCTTAAAAATATTTCTGGGCACTTCTGGGTGTCTTAGTCGGTTAAGTGTCTGCATTCAGGTCAGGTCATGATCTTGGGGTCCTGGGATCAAGCCCTAGGTTGGGTTCCTTGTTCAGCAGGGAGTCTGCTTCTCCCTCTCCTTCTGCTTTTCCTCCCTGCCCATTCTCTCTCTCTCTCATATAAATAAATAAAATAGTTAAAAAATTTTCTGATTTTTTTGGTGCATATACATACATTAGGGGTACATTATTATAGAGAGGAAGAATTAAGAAAAATTTGGAATTATTATGCTCAAGCTCTGTTTGCAATTCCTCTTAACCAGTTTCCAATATATATTTCAATGAAACAATATTTCATACTATATTTCTTTGAGTCCTAGGAATACTGGCATCACCACGAGAGCAGAGCAAGTGGGTCTGATTTATCCTTGTTTAATTAGACAGCTTCTCTTTTATTTATTATTTTAGGTGTGTCTGAAAGACTTTATTATTAATTTTTTTAATTTGAGTATCATTAACCTCTTTTATTTCTTTTATATATTGTGGTTCTACCTTAATAGGTGGAGTGGCATTGATTAGAAAAATAAGTTTATTTAGAACATTGGACAGGATAATGTGCTAAATTACCTTAAGTATAGCCTAAATATAAATGTTTTTATATTACCTGTGAGGCAATGACATCCATTTAAAAGAATGAAGTAGAGGTTTGCTTCTGCATAGAATGTAGAGAGCTGGAAAGAATACCACCTCCACCTTCACAGGAAGAAAAAGCCAGATAAACTACAAAATCATTTTCTTGAAGCCATCAGAAAACTGAGGTTACAGACCACTCAGGCAATCTGAAATCTAAAAATGGAGACACCTCCTCCATCACCCCAGGAAAGCCAGAATGTCTGGACTGGTTTACCTGAGGCTGTCAAAGCGTGGGGAAAAGATGCAAAGGGTAAGAAGAAATCGGCGAATATTTTGATGAATTTCTAAAGGTTGAGTGTGGGCCAGCCCCAGACACATGGGAAGTTCACATTCAGTGGCAGAATCTTTTCCTTGAACTTTTTCTGGATGCTCATGAGAAGGACTGGGGGATGGGTACAATAACAGAGGAAGCCTCTCTTGGTGCTGCAGGTTTGGTGGAGGGCACCAGTCTTCCCTGTAGGAAAAAGCGTGAAGGCTTTCATCTCTTTTTTGTCAAAGGGAGCAAAAGGTTTAAGCATGGGGATAGGGCAGCAAACCTTTCTATCTGACCTACTTTAGTCTAGTTCATGGCTGGATCACCATCATAGAATTTTAGTATAATATTATGCCTTTATCTTTTTAAAAAATATCCATAAAAATACGTAGGAAAAATTAATAAAAAATAAACTCTATACTTGTAACAAAAATTGTCCTGATGGGCATCACTACGCCTTTATAATTTAGTTTTAAAAACTCAATAGCAATTTCAATAAGAAAGAACTATAACAGAATAATAAATACATGAGATTTTCAAGGAGCTTTAGGAAAGATTAATAAGGATGAATTTATCCTAAGGGGTTTAATAATATACAGTCATAGGAATTAATGCAATTTAGTGTTGACATAAAAGTAAGTGTCACAGTTAGGGATTCCAGGAATAAAGCTAAGTATACTATTTGATGAAATTGACATTCAAATCAGTCAGAAAGGCTGGAATGGCAAGTTAGAGAAGGGATGTGACAGTTGACATAAACCTAAAATATATAGGTTTATTATGTATATTATATGTATAATAATATAAATATATATAGGCTTATGCTATATTTATTATATATAATACATAGTCTTTTATTTTGCATGGTATTTAGGCCTATGGCCCAGCCAATGTGATCATTTTGGCCCTGTTACTGGCTCAATTCTTCTGAAAGAACTAAAATGGCCAAAGGAAGCCAAATAGCCAAAGTCCTATTCTGACAGTTTACTTGATTTCCACTAGACTATTAATTCTATAGATTGTGGACTGTAAAACATAAGCTCCATAAAGGCGGGGAGAAGGTCAGTCTTGGTAATCACTATCTCATACCTTTAGTAGGAACTCAATACTCTTGAATACTGCATAAATGCATAGAAATGTCTGTCTTTTCTCCACTAAATAGTAGGCCTTACCCTGTTTCTTTTTATTTCTAAATTGTCTTATGTTATTTGTTTCATTATCATTAGCAGAGGTCTTATTTAAGTGACTTTGTATTTCACCCTACTGGTCCATTTAGTCAGTCCCCTAAAGCTGGAGAATGGACCATTGTTGATCTATGATAAACTTTTCATTGGTCTGTGACAAAAAGAGGCAAGATTTTATTCTTTGTTTATTTATTCATGTTGGTAAACTGTTGCCAGATGTCCCTTTGGGGGAGGGTTACTATTGTTTTGCTTGAAATTATGTCCTTTATGTTTTTTGGTATCAGAATCATGATAACAATAAATGGTAGTTATTTTTTAATGCCCTTACTTAAATATTTGGTTAAATGTTGAGCGTTGTATGTAAATCCCAACTGAAAAGAGAATTGTCCTTGAAATGTACCTGCCAACATACTGGTTAGAAGCTTGGAGTCCTGAGTCAGAAAGACTTTGTTTCTTGTCCTGACTGCCATTTACTAGTTAAGTGACATTCTGTCTCAAACTGCTCAGCTTTTGTTTTAAAATGATTATGATAATAATATTTATAATAACACCTAATTCAAAAGCAGGAAGTAGTGTTGTTCACTTCTTGAAACATTCTTGTTTACATAACAAGCAAGCTTTATTTTTTTTTTTAAAGATTTTATTTATTTATTTATTTGACACAGAGAGAGAGAGAGAGAGAGAGAGATCACAAGTAGGCAGAGAGGCAGGCAGAGAGAGAGGAGGAAGCAGGCTCTCCGCCAAGCAGGGAGCCTGATGCAGGGTTCGATCCCAGGACCCTGAGACCATGACCTGAGCAGAAGGCAGAGGCTTTAACCCACTGAGCCACCCAGGTGCCCCGTTAATAAGCAAGCTTTAAAGGCACAGGTCATGTCTCTTTGTTCAGAATTATATATCCCAGCACTTCCTAAGTTGTTAAACATATGTGTGTTTGTTACCTCTTTTAATCCTGTCAATTTTTGCTTTATATATCTTGAAGCTATGTTATTAGATATACACAAATTTAAGGTTGTTATAATTTTGTATTCAGTTGAACCCTTAATCATTATGGAATATCCCCCTTTTTCTTTAGTAATACATTTTGCCTTAAAGTCAGCTATGTCATATAACAGCACAGCTATACCAGCTCTCCTTGTGCTGGATTTCACATGGCATATATTTTTTCCATCCTTTTACTTACAAACTTTTTGTATCCTTAGGAAAAAAGTGTGCCTTCTGTTAATAGTATATGATTGGGCCTTATGCTTTTTATACAGTCTGTCTAGATTGTTTAGTTCATTGTCTAGTTCATGTAATTATTAATAGAGTGGAGTATAAATTTCTACTTTGCTATTTGTTTTGTTTGTCCCATCTCTTCTTCATTCCTTCATTCCTCCTTTCTTCCCTACTTTTACATTAATAAAATTTTATATTATTCCATTTTTATTTATTTATTGGTTGTTTAGTTAGAGATTTTCAAAATTTTCTCAGTGGTTATCCTAAATATTAAAATATACATTCTTGACTTACTACAATCTATATTAAATGAGTAACTTCACCACTTCCTAAAAATGTAACATCATTTCCATACTCTGACTACACTTACACCCTTCTTGCCCAATTTGTTTTCACATATATTACTTCTGTCACATGTTAGGCCTTATATACAACCCTATTGTTACTTTTATTTTAAATGGTCAATACACACACACACAGTTTTTTGAAAGAAATATTCACATATTCTGTATTCCCGCATGCACTTTCTTAATTCCAATTGTAATCATTTTTCTCCAGCCTGAAAAACTTTCTTTAGTATTTCATTTAATGAAGGTTTGCTAGCAATACATTATCTTAGCTTTTGTTTACCTAAAAGCATCTCTATTCCACCTTCATTTTTTGGAGAATATTTTCACTGTATATAAAATTCTAAGTTGGTACCCCGCCCCTTCCCCAGCAGATTCAAGATGTCATTTTCCTTTCTTTGAATTCCCTGGTTTCTACTGAAAAGTTAGCTGTCAGTCTAATGGTTGTTCCTATAAATGTTGTGTGTGTTTTTTCCTCTGGCTCTTTTAAAATTTTTCTTTTTGCTGTTTTTATAGCTAGGTCTGTTTTTTTGTTTGTATACTTTGTTTTGTTTTGTTTTTTGTATTTATCCTGCTTAGGATTTAATAAAACTCTTGAATTTGTGTTGCTGTTTTTCACCAACTTTGAAGAATGTTTAGATATTATCTTTTCAAATATTGCTTCTGTTCCATTTTTTTTCCTTCTCCATTTTTGGGTTCTTCTGGGATTCCAATTACGGGTAAATTTGACATTTTGCTAGGTAACACATTTCTTTTATACTCACCTCTATTTTTTCTAATCATTTCTCTTTTTTTGTTTCAGTTTGGATATTTTCTATTGATCTATCTTTTAATGCAGTTATGCTCTCTTCTGCAGGTCAGTCTGCTGTCATTCAAGGACTTCTTATTTTTAGATGTTATATTTTGTGGCTCTAGGGTTTCAACCTGATTCATTGTAGTAAGTCCAATTTTCTTTTCTTTTCTTTTTTAAAAAGATTTTATTTATTTATTTGACACAGAGAGAGAGAGAGATCAGATCACAAGTAGGCAGAGAGGCAGGCAGAGAGAGAAGAGGAAGCAGGCTCCCTGCTGAGCAGGGAGACCGATGCGGGCCTCTATCCCAGGACGCTGAGATCATGACCTGAGCCGAAGGCAGAGGCTTTAACCCACTGAGCCACCCAGGCACCCTAAGTCCAATTTTCTGATGAAATTCTTCATCTTTTCCTCAATTTTGCCCCTTTCCCTTTAATTTCTTTGATATATTAGAACTGGTTATTTCAAAGTCTTTGTCTGCTAACTCCAATATCTGCATCATTTAAAGATCTCCTACTGTTATGTTTTATTCCCTGGATTATCAGCCACATTTACCAGGCTCTACATAACCTAGTAATTTTTAATTGTATGACAAACATTTTGTGTATGGATCTTTAGAAGGGCAGGATGGTAGGGGCACCTGGGTGGCTCAGTTGGTTAAGCCTCTGCCTTCAGCTCAGGTCATGATCTCAGGGGTCCTGGGATTGAGCCCCACATTGGGCTCTCTGCTCAGTGGAGAGCCAGCTCCCCCCTCTCTTCCTGCCTCTCTGCCTACTTGTGATCTCTCTCTCTGTCAAATAAATAAATGAAATCTTAAAAGAAAAATAGAAGGGCTGGATGGCATCTTCTAACAGTGAACTTTCCACATTAAGAAGACAATGTTAGGCATTGATTGTCTCATTCCAAGCTGTATTATGCTGATTTAGGACTGGGTTGCAGATATATATAACTCAGTTTAAACCAGTTCACCTGTTTCTCAAGCATGTTCTTCCACGTCCTTTTATAAAAGTCAACAGGCCTTTATCACCTTAGTCTTGAAAGGTTATAGGTAATTCAGTCTTCTCTGTAGAGGTTTGGGACTTTTCTTTTGACCTCCTGCTTCCCACTGCTTCCAATTTTGGCAAACATACTGAGGAGGAGTCCAGCCATATGTTTTGAGGCAGGTCCCATCCTCAAGTGCGACTTTGTCTCTTAAATACCATGGTAGTACAGGAGACTTTAGTTTGCTTTATAAAAGCTTCCCAGTCTCAGAATTCAGCAAATGTACTGTTGGAAAAGCTAACCATGTGCTAGGAAGTCTTAAGTTTCCAACTGTCCCACCAACCCCACCTGACCACTATAAGTTTTGCTGATTTTGTATTCTCCCAGTGAAGTCCTTCTGTGCAGGCCAGCTAGTCATCAGCCCATATCTACACAGGCAGATACTCCATAGAAAATAGGCAGTGACAGGCTGCTCAACTTAGAAGGGCTTTCCCTTCAATGGATTGTTTAATTCTCCTTGATTCCTCAACTTTCCAAAGGTCTTTAAAAACATGTATATATAGGGCGCCTGGGTGGCTCAGTGGGTTAAATCCTCTGCCTTCGGCTCAGGTCATGATCTCAGGGTCCTGGGATCCAGGCCCGCATAGGGCTCCATGCTCAGCAGGGAGCCTGCTTTCTCCTCTCTCTCTGCCTGCTCTCTGCCTACTTGTGCTCTCTCTCCCTCTGTGAAATAAATAAATAAAATCTTTAAAAACAAAACAAAAAACCCCCCAAAACACCCATATATATATATTATATACTATATAATATATATTATTTTATAATGTAAGTGGTTTTTAAAAGTTATTTTAGTAGAAATAGTGGTTCTTGTCACCTATTATTTTCGTACTTATAATTAGAAGACTAAATAAATATATTTGAATGAATGAAATTTCTCCAAAGGTTGTTATGAAAATGTAATGCTATAACATATGCAAAATTATGAAGCACACTAACCTTTACTGATAAATTTATGTTAGTTATTGTTATAATTGGCTCATGGTCTTCAGCTTTCCAGACTATTGTTCTAATCTTCATTTTCAGTACATTTTTCTCCTTAAGCCTGTAAGAACATCCAACTCTTGTTTATGTCTCATGTTTTTATGGGTCAGAGTAAGTTTATATCCTTGCTTAACCTTTGCGTAGTTGCAAGTGTTTTCTTTCTTTAACTGTTCTTTTTTCTTTTCTCTTTGCATCTTGCCATAGAGTTAAGATCATATCTTCCATGATGTGGTCTCCACATGAGATGGTGGGTCATATGTCTCAGTGATTGTAGCAATGTTTTCCACCTGGCAATCTTCAGCAAAGTTGGTAAATGAAAGGATCTGGTGTGCATCTCTCTTCATTTTTTAGGCATAAACATACATTAGAAATATTGAAGTTACTGTAGCACTGGATACAGTTTGAGAGAACAGAAGTGGGGTCAAGATCTTGATTTATGAGACATGGTGGAACTTGGAATTCAAGGACAATAGAATCTAGAGTCAGTCTGAACACAGGATTAAAACATTCCTGGTGTATTACATATGCTAATTACCTTTAATTACCTTTTGGTTCTGTGACTAATTTGCCATAGTTATAGAAAGTTTTTGATTGGCCTGATATCTTTAATGAGTCTGTCACCCTCAACCATTAAAAACAAAGAAAGGAATAAACAAACAAAAGCCAGGAGATTGATGACCCTATCACACCTGCTCTCAGGTGGCCTTGTGGCTAAATTTTCAAGCAGGTCTCAGTAGCATATAGAAGTTGTAGGCAACTTTACACAGGAATTAACGATCTAAGATAATTCTTTCGAATTAACGATCTAAGATAATTCTTTCAAATTGTTTAGTGTTATCTTAGGCTTCCTACCCCTTTATTTGTCAGCAAGGTCGAATAAGAACATGAAGGAAATGAGATAAGTTTTGCTTTCTATCATCTTTAACATGAGCTATGATATGAAAATCTCAGTGCACTTTAATTTTTTTTCTACATAAAAGTGGCTTAATATGGCCTTCCTACTCTGTAACATGTCATTATCATTTATGAGCATTTCTCTGGTACACTGTACTTTCAATGCACTTTATAATCACTAATTAGCTGTTTAACACAGTACCCCCATGAAATAGGTCAATGGAATTAGCTCCACTCTATAGACATGCAAACTGAGACATTAAGAGATTCAGAGACTTGCCTGAAGGTATACAGCAAGCCAGGAAAGAGGACCAAGTCAGAACCCATGGGTTCTCGATGGTCGCTCCCTGCATGACACTAAATATTTTCCATACATTTTAAGATCCTGAAATAAAAGGATTTCTTACTAATGTGATGCTAGAGCAATGCCAGAAAGTTGAGAGGTGGTGGCACCATATTTGTACTTGGATCTTAAATCTGACCACAATTTCAGGCAAATGCAATCTGGAGTTTTTTATTAAAATATGATTTTGAGGGATGCCTGGGTGGCTCAGTTGGTTAATCATCTGCCTTTGGCTCAGATCATGATCCCAGGGTCCTAGGATCGAGTCCTTCATCGGGCTCCCTCTCTCTCTGCCTGCCGTTCCACCTGCTTGTGCTCTGTCTCTCACTGACAAATAAATAAATAAAATCTTTAAAAATACATATGATTTTGAGAGAGTTCATTGATTCTTTTAAATGTGCATTGAGCTTCTTCTGAATTTTAACATTATCATCAGTAGGTCACAGTAGCTCAACCAGGAAGGAGAACAGGGGGCCCTCACCATTTCAAGTCCAGTGATGAGTGTAGAACCTCTCCAGCTCAAATGCCAGTTTTGATTTGCCCAACCAAGCAAAAGCCTGTTATTATTTTGGCCAGCCTTTCAAGCAAAAGCCAGAAACCCATTTGCTTGTTAACAAATGTGCCAAGCCCAGTGCTGGGTCCTAGAGAAACAATTCTTAAGTAAAGGATGGTTAAAAACAAATAA
The DNA here is from genome assembly GCA_002007465.1 of Ailurus styani. Taxonomy (NCBI): domain Eukaryota; kingdom Metazoa; phylum Chordata; class Mammalia; order Carnivora; family Ailuridae; genus Ailurus; species Ailurus styani. The sequence goes on from LNAC01000019.1 coordinate 4,766,612, forward strand.
AATAATGTTCAAAGTGTTTTAAACAATTCATGTTGTGTAAGCACATAAGCTACTTGGCCTGTAATCAGTGGTTTCCTTGCTTGTTGCGTGTGCCATGCCCGTTCTGGCTTGAATGTGGCAAAGAATCCTGTGATTAACTGGCTACAGGAAAGGCAGCAACAGCGACCAACCTAATTTTAACCCCCTTAAATGGCAGCTTGACACTGAAGCACAGCAAATACAACTGATCAGAGGGTTTTTTATTAACCACTCTTGATGGGAGGAAATGGTAACTCTTAAGAAAGAATAAAAACCCCTTTGGCCTAAAGCAGTTATTCTGCTGTAGATCCCCAGGCCGGGAGGGATGACCACACAGGAGGAGGACAAGCAGTTCAAAATGGGACTCTCTGTGGAAGTGAATCATGCTCAGAGTAACAAGTATCTTTTTCTGCTTTATTGTGTGGGTGCTCTTGAGCCAAATAGCAGAGGGGAATGAGTGAGCAGAGACGGGGGTAGGAGTCAAGGCAGTTTTCCAAAATGGTGCCAATGAGTGACTTGGGGGAATTTTAGAAAGGGTAATATTATGGCTGGTTTTTCTGACTAACTGCCTCAACTCAATTTTGCTAAAAGACATCACTGGCAATTCTGTGTTTGCATCCAAAAGAATGTGAAAAACAACTACAAAATAAGCCAGTTGCCCCATTTCCTTTCCTTTTCTGAGTAATAATAGCTTTTATCTTTTGATGTACTGATTAAAAAAAACAACTTTTTTTATAACTCATGTTTTGCTGCTAGCACCAATTGATTGCATGAACGACCAAATCCATTCAAATATACACACACAGGCTCAAACACAACAGTTCTGAAACATTTGGTCATTTTCTTGTTAATTCTCAAATTATGAAGACTTTTACTTATGTCTTCTCAACCATATTGGACTGGTTTCTCAGCTGGTTTCTTTTCTGTTTTGAAATAATCTGTAGGAAAGTATGGCTTAGAGAATTGGGTGAGTAGGGGCAATCTATATTTCTTGCTATCTTATGCTATTCAGTCCCTGCCCTGAGACATTCCAGCCCAGAATTCTACACTAAACATCTGATTGCTTGCAGATTTCCTCATTCTTTTCAGAAACCTGGAGAAAAAAAAAAGAAGAAGAAGACAAATTGGACAAATAGCAATGGCCTTTATGATGTTAATCTGCTGGAGTTGGCCAATGCTCTTAGTCTTAAGGCAGAGCTATTGGACATTCTCCCTCATTAGGGGAGTAAAGGGGAGGAGGGTGGAACTATGCCTCCTCTTTGGTCCTCTTCTCCAGGAGTCTTGGAGGATATTTCTATTCTATGGAAACAACTAGCTATAATATGTTGGTTCATCTCACTCCCTTCATCTTTGCCTTATTAAGAGCTGGTAAGGATCCAGCACTTTGCATTTGACTTTCCTGAAGTGGTCACGCTATCTAGCCAACTTTTCTCAGGCCATCAGGCACCTGGGAAAGGGATCCCTGACATTTGCCTAAAAGTTGCAGTAGGTTATCAGAGCCATGTTTGGACTTTCTTTCTGATGGATGGTGTGACATCCTTAAATATAGCCTCACCCAGGCCATGGAAGCTGAATTTAGTTTGCAAGTTCATGGGAATGCCTGATCGTACTTAAGATGAAAAGACAGTAATGGCCACCCGTTTCACAAATAGGTTTATTATCATTGCTGAGGCTGCTTGCTTGTGAATGGCCAGTAAGTTTTATTGTTGTTTTATAGCCAATCCTTCGTATTATGGTCTTGCCCCTGCAAAAATATTCCAGATGAGCTGTGGATACATATAAACATGGGTGCATATAAAATATAAAGCAGACAGAAGTACATCCTTTCATTTACTTGTAATTCCCCCAAATATTTTGTGGGCACTGAAAATGAAAAGGACTTGACATATGTTTCTACTTGGGCATCTGATTTTGCTGTGCTAGTTTTAGGGGAAAGACTCAGGGAGTAGTAGAGCCTGGATGGTGAATAACTGATAAAATGGGGACAGGTAGGTATTATGACAGTTGAGAAAAACAGGAAAATAGAAGAGAAGTAAGAAGAAAGAAGATTCATGGAAAGCAAAAGTGAGTCACTTGTTTCTGGATCAATCCTTGAACTCAATTAATTTATGAAACAGAACTCTTCAAGTTATTTTAGTGAGGAAAAGAAGACTCCGAAGTATTTGTGAAAAATGGGATTGCAGACATACAGGAATTAAACAGCTAGACATGGGGAAAATCATAAAACAGTGCTATATTGGTAAATGTTTAACAATTGGCTCTCAGGGGGAAAACAAACCCTGAATTGTTCCCTTACCCATTTCTACACTGTAAATACTCCCACCAAGGCTGATTTCAAATGACCAATATTGATGAAAATGGAACTGAGGAGATACTGCACAACATTAGTTCTTGAGAGTCAGAGCTAGCTGGTACAATCACACCACTGAATTATGCTGTTGAAGAATGAAGTCAATAGAATTAGATCATTCATGTCATATTGAAGGTTTAGTAATTATTAACTCTAGAGACAGGCATTAGGCTTAACATGTCCTTAACATACACTTTCTTCATGGGAAGTATATAACAATATTTTAAACAAGATTGTTGGGGGCAAATATATTGGGACTCAGCAAAGGACTTGGATTAATTGTTGGAGAGTATGTTCATGATGACTGATTGTGGCATATAATAAGTGCTCAATAAATAATGGCACCTCTCCTTTCCATTCCTTCAACACACACAGACACACACACGCACACATGCACACACGCACAGCTGCTTCTCCCCACATGACTCATCTTCACACAGCTGTGTTGGGATTGTGACCCAGGCTACGCATACTTACGCCTGCTCGGACAGCATCTGCTCTTGCCCTCCTTCTAAAAACATATTCATTCAAACATGTGAATTCATATAAATTATATAAATAAAAAAGAATAACAGTTCATTACTTTTGTATAGAGGTTTACAGTATTCCAGCTCTTTTGTATATCTTATCCTCTCTCACAGTGAACTGCTGAGGCAGGTGTTTATTTATTTTTTAAAGATTTTATTTATTTCTCTGAGAGAGAGCGAGAGAGCATGAACAGAGGTGGAGGGAGAAGCAGACTTCCCGCTGACCAGGGAGTCCCACATGGGACTAGATCCTGGGACCCTGGGATCAAGACTTGAGCTAAAGGCAGACGCTTACCTGACTGAGCCACCCAGGTGCCCCGAGGTATGTATTTAATACAGGAATGATTTATCTCCATTTCACAAATGAGAAAAAAATGAGACTGACAAAGATCATGTGGTTTACCCAAGTGGTCACGTGTGGATAAAACCAAAATCTAGGTCTTCAAATTTCTGACTCTAATGCTTTTTCTACCACAACTTTACTTTTATGATAAAGTTGAAAAGCAGAACATTCATGGCTATACAGGTAACTAACTGCCTACAAAAGAGTAGCTGGGAATGGTGTTTTCCAGAAATGTGGCAGAGATGGGTTTTCCTTTTTTTTTTTTTAATTATGGTGGCTTAAGTTTGCTTCAGTCTTTTATTTGTGAAATAAAGAAGGAATAAGAATGAATAGAATTTTTGAAGACTTTGCTATTGGTCTTTCACCATGTTGGGGGGGGCATGTGGGTCATGCATTCATTTCATTTCTTTTGTTCATTCTAATATTTCTTAAGATCCCATTATGTGCTGTGCTCTGAGCTAGGAGCTGGGATTTAAGTTTGTACAGGAGGATTGTAGTTCCTACCTTTATGGCACAGACTTGGAGATGACCAAATATGTCCACGTGGAACTAGCAAACTTCGTACGGTTAGAATAAAACAAATTTTTATGGAGTTGGAACATTAGTTCATGGAGTGATAAATGCATGAGGGGAGGTACCTGAGAAGATTCTTGGGCAAAGTGGTCATAGGCTAGGATGTGATCGTTTTTAGATTTCTTAATAAGTTTTCTTTAATAAGTGAAGGGGGAGACAGTGCCCCGCTCACTTCCTCTTAAGACCCCATCAACTCTATGTTAAGGAAAAGGAAATTGGTTGCTAAGTGCAACAAATTGATTTGCTCAAGTGTGCACATTGGTTAAGTGGTAGAAGTCAAACCTGAGTGTGCTTGCCTTTTCCACCACTCTGTGCTATCTCCTTTGACCAAATCTTGGTCTGTAGGATTTTAATCCTCTGTTATTCCATTAATATGGGTATTTAGAATTCTCTAGCCAGACAGATTTCAGTGTGTGCATTACTTGCCCTCCCCACTGCCACTGCACACACACATAATGGGTTAATGTGTGGGATACACAAAAGTAAAATAACCCTCCCGCTAGGAGCTTCCACTAGAAACTTGCCCATTCTTTCTATTTTAATCATCAAGACAGGTGACAACTGAACCAACCCCTTACGCTGTTATGAACACCAACTTCTCCTTTGTATATACTGTGTTACTTAAGTGTTTCTGGCTTGAGTGGGGGTCAATGGCAAGATACACTTTATCAGAAACAAGACAGCGGATTGATTTCAGAATAAAATAAACATTTACAAGAAATAAAACCTCATTACCCATGTGCTAGCTTGTAGAATTAAAGCTGTCTTTCTCTTCCCTACCTCCCATGGGTTGGAGACTTTAGGAAATTATAGTTCTGACCTCTCTAGGATGCTGTTGGACGTATAGTCCCTATCGTATTTCTCTTGGATATGGTCCACCCATAGCACTACCACCCTGTCACAGAAGGAAGTGGTTCCCAGCAGAACTGCCCTGTATTCCATAAATATTCGGCTGACCCCACCTGAATATGTACACAAAGGTTATACATGAATGCTAAGTGTAGGGAATGCCTCTGTAATTGGTGATATTTAAATATATGTTTTGGACACTTACGGGAGTTCTCTCTCCCTCTCTCTCTCAAGTATAGACACACACATACACACACACATGCGTCCTTCTTAAATTCACAGGACATTTTTCGAAACAGAAGCAGAAAAGACAATTTGTTTTCTGGGTAAAACCTTACATTTTTTCTTAAGGCATCTTCCACGAATTGTTGATAAGGTTTTATCAGCATATTCAAATTTCTAAGGCAACTCTAAAATTGAAATCCAGTTGTAAGCTAAGACTAGAATAATTTCTTATAACTTACAGGTGTAATTAAAATATAACTTCATTTGAAAATATTCCTGACCCAACTTTGAATGTGCTGTTTGTCTGAATAGTTGAATTTTGGGTTATTTTAAAAAGACTTTTTTTTTAAAGGGTGTTCTTTGTTCTATTTCACTTAGAAAGGAACTATTGAAAAAAGTGATTTGACTTATTCTTATTAAGAGTTCTTCAAGAGAAATATATGAAACCTGTCTATTAAACAGATTAGATAAAAAGTTTAAGTGGTTGATGTTTCTAGCTAACTAGACTTAATGGCCCAAAGGTTGACTTTTTAAAATTTCTTCTCCTCCTCTTCCTCCCCCTCCCCTTCCTCCTCTTCTTCCTCCTCCTCCTCCTCTTTCTTTTCCCTCTTCTTTTCCATCTTCTTCACCCTCTTCTTCTCCTTCTTCTCCTCTTCCTCCCCCTCTTCTCCTCCTCCTCCTTCTTTTTCTTCCTCTTCTTCTTCTTTTTTAAATTCAATCAGCCAACATATTGTAGAAGGTTGTTTTTAAATGAAAAGTTATCCCCAAAACAGAGTACAGCCACATAGGTGAGGTATGTGACCAAAAATGTGTCTGAAGGCAGACATTTCACTATATACTGGAAAATGTCATCATCTAGACTGAACTAAGGCAGGTCCAGATCATCTCAAATTCTACAAAACTGCCAACACAGCAATTGTTACGTCCCATGGGGAAAAAGTATGTGTGGGCTCAAACTTTGGACTTAAAAACAAAATTAAGTGTCTGATAAAAATGGTTCACTAGAATAATTTGTTAATTAAAATGATTTTATTATTTTTCTAAAATAGCTTTGGGCAATTGCATACAGCAGAGTTTATGTTCATTCCTCTCTTTTCAAAATAAGAGAACATTTTGCTTTGTGTACTTTGTGTTTCAGCGTCAGGATATTGGGGTTATATAAATTAATCGTATCTCTGCAGCACTGACATGAATAGACTCTTTAGGAATAACATGTCGAAGTAGGGGTGGCCTTTTTTCTTTTACCACCCACATTATGTTATGAGTAGCACAGGGTATTTAAATGCTTTGGCACAGAACATGAATAAAGAGCTGATCTTGAAAATACCATTATCATTATTTATTTTGAAATTGACACTTTGCTCTATTTTAAGGCTTACACCCAGTTTTATCTGTGTATTTCAGATAATCCAACACATACATAAGAACCAGCCCCAAATGTCTTTCTTTCTTCACCCCTATCCATGGGTCTTTCCATTTAATTTTTTGAGGAAAAAATAAAAGGTGAAGAAAACATGGGTCCAGAAAAAGACATCAAGTGAGGAATTTTGTTTATTATAATTGGACAGCTGCTGTTGGCCTAGGAAGGATCATTTTATGTTTTATTTTGATTGAAGAGATATCACTTTGCCAACCATAATTTTTACAATTCAGGCTTTCAGTTGAAATGAGATGACCTTTAGATTTTCTTTTTCTTTTTTTCTTTCTTTCTTTTTTTTTTCCCCAGCAGATGGTTGTTCCCTGAAAGTGTCATTGTCTGGCAGATGATTATGCTAGTACCTTAAAAGTGACTGATTTGATGTTATATTAAGAGATTCTTGTTTTTATCCTGCCTTGGCTGAAATCCATGTATTGGCTACATATGTTTACTCTAGTAGTATGAAAAAGTCCTGTGAGGATGCTAAGGGAAAAATTTGGCCCTCAGTCTGGGAGAGGATGCTGCTGATGTCTGTATTTGACAAAGATTTTACTTTTGAAATAAGGAAGTACTTCAAAAATACACTTTACAAAGCAATGAACACGAAGCAGGCCTATTGACCTGCTTCCCAACTTTGGTTTGGGGATAATGTGGCCAGAGCCTGTGTTAGTTATTTCTGTGTTCCCATTGTCTGGCCCACAATAAGAACTTAAATAGGAATGCTTATACTTTCCACCTGCATCTGTGACTGTTGAATTTTGGAGGGTCCCATTATTTAGATACTGTGAAATGGGTTTGCTCTGGACTGAATATTTGTGTTGACAAACTGACATTTTGAAATCCTAACTCTCAAGTTGGTGGTATTAAGAGGTGGAGTTTTTAAGGGGTGATTAGGTCATGAAGGTGGTGCCCTCATGAATGGAATCAGTGCCTTTGTAGGAGAAATCCCTTGCCCCTTCTGCTATGTGAAGACACTGGGAGAAGATGGTCACTTATGAACCCAAAAGCAGGCACTCAGCAGACACTGAATCTGTGGTGCTTTAGACTTCCAGACAAAAGAATGGTGAGAAATAAATTTCTTTTACTTTTAAGCCATTGAATCTATGTATTTTGTTACAGCAGCCCAAACAGACTGAGACCATGTTAACATACTGAACTTTTCAAAGTATGGGATTGTACAGCTGGGTTTTATCTTGATACACCTAACAGAGCTTAGAACAAGTGGTGACACTGAGAAAGAATTAAGTGCATCGGATGGACATCTTTTCTGGGTAACTTAGTCTGGAGTCATGGGGATTCCATTTTTATTGACCATATGCTCTTAATTCCTGAAGTGCTAGAGGACACATGTGGCATCTTATGCAGGACTATTTTGGGATGAGGTCTAGTATAAGGATAATAAATAGAAATAGCACAAGTGAATTTTGCCAATGACATGCCAACATCTTTGCAAAATGAGTATTTGTGTCTAGAGTAGTTAGAAAAAAATGAAAATGGACATTCCACTTATTGGCAGGATTTCTAAGAAGGGCAGGGCAAAGTTTTAAAGGTCAGTTGGTCAATCTTCCAGGACTACATATGTTAGGGGTTAAAGGTAAAGATCTTGCTTCATCCCATCTCATAGAGCTTCATCCCATCAAATTAAATGCTGCAATATTTTCTCCAGGGATCACAAAGTGTTTCTTATAGAAGTAATCTATTGTCTCCTAAAATTAAGTAAATTCCAGAACACCCAGTTTAGTACGCTTGGGAGATTAATTTATACACTTCTAATTTGGGTGGATTAAGGAAGTATTTCATTTAGTCATGTATATGCTAATATGGAGTTCCAAAAAGTGGAATTGCTTCTACCCAGTTCCCACCCCTCCTGTGCACATTTCCAAAATATTTATTAACTCAACCTTGATACTTGTGGTTTTTCTTTATTCATCCCTACACTTATGGTCCCAAAGCATTACGTTGCATTTTAATTTTTTCTTAGGACTTATTTATTTGAGAGAATGCATGCACAAGCAGTGGGGTAAGAGCAGAGGGAGAAGGTGAGACAGAATCCCAAGCAGACTCCACCTTGAGTGCAGAGCCTGACGTGGGGCTCAATCTCACAACTCGGATCATGACCTGAGCTGAAATCAAGAGTCCGATGCTCAAGCAACTGAGCCACCCAGGTGTCCCGCATTTTAAATATTTTTTACATTTCTGGTAAATGTAAATCCCCTATTAGAATGCATTCTTTCTTTTTTTTCTAGGCAAAAACAATATTTTTCCAGTTTTATTGAGAAATAATTGACATCTATTACTGTATAAGTTTAAGATACATAACATGATAGTTTGGTCTACATATACTATGAAATGAGTGCACAATAACTTTAGCTGACATCCATCATCTCATATAGATACAATAAAAAAAAATCCTTTATTTTTTTAGCCTAGTTTATGGGCTGAAGAACAGGGGTCTATGGCCAGACCACCAGAGCACTGGGGTTCAAATCTCAGTTTCTTCAGTGACAATAGTCTGTGTGAGCTTGGTTAAGCTACTTCATTTCTGTGACTCAATGCCCAATTCTGTAAAATTTAAAAGAGAATATACCTGACTCATAGGACTGTTATAAGGATTAAATGAGTTAATATATAAAATTAGAACATTGCTTAGAACATAGGAAGTACTAAGTAACTATTAATGTTTTGATACATAACACTAATTCAACAAATGTAGATTGATGAAAAATTATTAGAAATACTTGAAAGAGCATCTCTTACTGTTGAGGTGATACAACCCTTTTTTTAACAAAGTTTTTATTATTTAATTAATTGATTAATTTTATAGGGAGAAAGAGAGAGAGATAGTGTAAATGGGGGGAGGAACAGTGGGAGAGGGAAAAGCAGACTCTGTGGTGATCAGGAGACTGACATGGTGCTCAATCCCACAACCCTGAGCTGAAATCAAGAGTCAGATGCTTAACCAACTGAGCCACACAGTCCCCCATAATCTAACCTTTTCACACTGAACAGCCTTAAGAGGCTGAAAAAGTTCACTTGAAGATGTTTTGAATCTGTGGGTCTTTTCTTTTTTTTCTTTTTTTAAAGATTTATTTATTTATTTGAGAGAGAGAGAGAAACAGAGAGCTCGAAAGGGGGGGAAGGGCAGAGGGAGAAGGAGCAAGAAAGAATCTTAAGCAGACTACCTGCCTGAGCTTGGATCCTGCTACAGGGCTTGATCCTAAGACCATGAGATAATGACCTGAGCCCAAACCAAGATTTGGATGCTTAACCGACTGAGCCACCCAGGTGCCCCAACTGTGGTTATTTTCTTATTTGCTAGTGTGAGTCACTGTCTTTACATACCAAGCAAAAATACTCTCGTTTGGTGAGACTGGTTCTTCTTTTGGCACGCCCTATAAAGAGACTAGATCTTGTTCAGGATCTATGGTATCAGCACTGGAATTGACCAGCCACACTGTAATGCTGTGGAAAACATATCCATTGAGTTTATAACTTTATCTTCTGCTACACCATTGTCAACACCTCTAGTTGGGCCATGTGTTCTTTTTGGGCCTGGATTCCAGACTATTCAGATTCCTTTTATATTGCAGTGGTATCCATGGCAGAAAAAGTTATTCCTAGTTTTGACTCAAGACAAAGTAGTTGATCTCACAGATAATGGAGGATTAAAACAAAGAATAATTAGCACATATATCAGCTTGGATCATGTTTATACTTTGTTGTCAACTGTCCTCATTTGTTTGAAACAAGATCTCCTGCATTTATTTGACTAATAGAGCCTGGCAGAGTGTGATAAGGTGTTTAAATTTCTTCAATTATGTTTAAGTTTTGGTTTCCTTATATTTCACAGTGGGAATCTACTTTCCCATCAAGGTTTTACAAAATGATTCTTATAATCATTGTCAGGTCTTAAATGATTAATCTTTGCAACTGAACCATAAACCTCAATGAATGCAAGGTCTTCATTTTTTTTGTCTTAGCTTCTGATACTCCAAGAAATTCTGTATGCTTTGAGAGTGAGGGAGGTCCCATCTAGAGCTAAATTAATATGTGCTACAATGTATTTTTTAACTTTTAAATAAAAGAATCTTTAAGAGCAGTAGGTGCTTGCTAACTTGAACCAAATATTAAAAAGTGTTGTAAAGAAAAAAAAAAGAGCCCTTCCTCATTCTAATTTCACTTCTCAGAAATTATTGCTATTAACATTTGCCATCCTTTTCTGTGCTCATAATGATGCACACACATATATACAGAAACAGGGCGTTGGTTTTTTTTTTTTAAACAAATGAGATAAGATCTTGCATTTCATCCTGCAGTTTGTTTTTTCACTTCACAATGTTCATGGGATTTTTCTAAATCAGCTCATGAAGATGTACACATGCTTTTTAATGTTTACATAGAATTCCATTGTATCAGTTTACTGTGATTTATTTAACCACCTCCCCTCTTGGACATTTAAATTATCTCTAATTTTTCACTATTACACACAGTTCTACAATAATCATGTCTGTCTCTACCTTTTAACACATATGTGATTATATTTCTGTAGGGTAGCAGTGGATTGCTATAGTTCGGCAAGATAGTAGTAGATTGCTAGGTTGTAAGTTGGATATTTTGGAAATATCACTGGTGTTTTTTCTCTCTCCCTCATGCCCCTGCCATATTCAAGCCCCTAGGGTCTTCTATGCCCATTGTCACTGAAGAAAGATGTTCCAGTTCTGAAATCAGAGGGGGAAAACGTCTTCAGGACTTTGGTTTCCAAAAGCCCAAATGCTTAGGGGAATGAAGAAAACTGGCAAAGACAAAATGTGTGGGAGACACATCATAAAAGACCGCAGAACTTCTGTTTTAGGTTAGAGAAAGTTTTTCTGGCATGGTGGAGGGCTGGGGGGGTAGGTTTGGAGGGGAAGTGAGGACAGCAGAGACATTTGCAGGTCCTAGAGGCAGGCCAGGCCCTATGTTTTCCAGGTTATAATCTCAGTGCAGAAGCTGGCCCCAGGAAATGAAGGAAGTGGGACCCCAGAGAAGAAATGCTGTGTGTTGCATAGAGGCAAATCTGCCCACAAACAACCTTGCCAAGATTCCAAGTCTCCAGTTTAGCAGGGAGCCGCAGAATTATTCCCAGGCCCTCTAGCATGGCATGAAAGGAGCAGAGAAAGTTACTGGACTTAAAAGGATCATGCCACCAGGAGCAAGGGACATCTCATCAGTGACCTGTTTGGGATGACAGCTAAAGACTGGGTGAGCCAATGACTTCCTGAAGGATTTCATGCATATTAATGACTTGGAAGATCATGTATGTCTCTCCCTCCTGAATATCTTGACATGACATCTGGACCTAGAACTATTCATAGGGAAAGAGGGGAATCCTGAATTGGTTGCCATTGAGTTTCTGTGATTCTGTGATTGGTTACTGAGATTCTTATCTATTCTGGAGGATTTGTGCATTTAAAAGGAAAGGGTGCTCGGGTGGCTCAGTCAGTTAGTGTCCAACTCTTGATTTCAGTTCAGGTTGTGATCTCAGGGTCGTGAGGTTGAGACCTGCGTGGGGCTCCCTGCTGGGCATGGAGTCTGCTTAAGATTCTCTCTCTCCCTCTCCTCTGCCCCTCTGCCTCCCTCTCTCTCTTTCTCTTAAAAAATATATATATTTAAAATGTTTTAAGCTGTTGCATTTTTCCCTGCTCCTCAGAAATGGTTATTTCAAAAAAAAAAAAGAAAAGAAAAGAAAAAAGAAATGGTTATTCTACTTTAATGTCCCACCAATAATATGAAAGAGGACCCATTTATTCCTACATCCTCACCAACACCAGATGTTATCACTCTTTTTATTTTTGTTCTTTGTTAATTTAATAGGAGAAAAAAATGGTATCTTATTGTTTTAATTGGTATCTCTCTCGCCATTGGTGAGCATCTTTTCATGTTGACTGATAATTTATATTTGTTTTTATGTGAAGTGCTAGCATAATTCATTTTATTCTTTTGTATTGTTTGATGATGCATTTCTTTCTTCTACTTAAAGACTGAAGACTCGCTACTGACACTTAAGATGAGCTAATGACGCTGAAGTGATATTTAGTCTTTTGACATTACCTCTCAACCCAAAGGAGAATATGGCATGCTCCCAAAGACAGCTCTTGCTCTGTTATAAGATTAGTTGTTTTTTTTTCCATTAGTACTTCCCATCTAATTAGTCTGGTTTTAATGTCTTAAAAAAGACATTATGATTCTCATATAGAAAGAAATTTAAGTGGGGAGGGGGGTGGAAGGGACGCTGAAAAATATTTTCAGTTATCTTCCCATAAGATTGCATTGGTTTTTTTTGGATTGCTAATGAAAACTAATATTTAGAAAATAATCATTGATTACTTAAGTCCGCAGAGCAAGATTATAAGGATTATCACTGGCTATTTGCTAAATTATCTTTCTTTAAGCTCCTTTCCAGTGGATTTAAATTTGACTTGAAACCCCATTTACTTGTTTTATTTTGTTTAATTTCCTCTCCAGCGTGGGGGTGGGGGTGCTCTTTCTCCCTGTCTTCTGACAAATCCCTACGTGACATTTTAAAGATCCTTTTCATGTCTTAATACGCACCCCTGGCCAAGTCATGACTCCCTCCCACTGGGCACTCCAGTGGTGCAACCCTGCGGAACAGTTTCTTTCAAAGTTAGGAAAACTGACGTTCGGGGGACGCCGGCCAGGGGCAGAAGCACCCCCAGGCTGGCTGGCTTCTTCCCCCTTCCCTGCTCTCCAGGACTCCACAGCCTCTGTTTCTTAGCTGTCTTTCTGTTCAGTAGGCTCTGGGAGTTAGGCAGTTTGAAGAGCTGCTAGCTGTTCAAATAGAGGCCAGGTTGTTAGTCGCTGCCATGTGAAAGCGGCTTTGACGGTCTCTGTAAAATGACCTCGTGGACACCCACCGCACCGTTGGCACCCCCGGAGCCGGCTCGGCAGAGATCAAAGCCGCCCGGCTGCGCAGAGGCAGTTCCCCGAGGACAGCGCGGAAGCGCCGGGGCAGGCTCTCTGCTGGCGTCACCCTGCTCGCCGGGGAGCGCCCCGACCTGTCCGGGGTGCATGGAGTAAAGGGGGCTTTCCGCCCTCGAGCCCATTCTCTGGCAGCTGGAATTCCAGGTGTACTTAGAAACTATAACCAAGTCTATTAATTTTAAAATGAAGCAAGAATACCACTGCTTTTCTTTCTGCAACACTGTCCCTTTGTCCCTCCTGGGCTGAGCTGGTCTTCGGGCTGTCAGGGGCCACGGCTGAAGTGATTTACAATGTTACGCAGCGGGGCCGCGGAAGATGCAGCCAGGAACAGGAGCTGCTCCGGTTATCAGCGCGCATGTCAGCCGAACTCGCCGTCGATGCTCCGCGGGAGGGTTGAGGGCATACAGTTATTGTCTGAAAACCACCTTTATTCCTCTGGCCGGGAGGATCCCATATTCTTGCCTAACCCGGTAAATACCTGGCATTTGGAGAAAAAAAAAAAAAAAAAGCCTGTTTTATTGAAGTGATTATTCCGCCTATGGGTAAAGACTGGATCCCAGGCACTTTATAAATGTGCTTTTAGTATTTTTGACAATATCCAAAATAAAGCAAGAATTTTTAGAAGGTCCTCATCATCCTTAACTCAGAGGTCAGGGAACCTGGAAGGTTCCAACAAGGTAGATGCTCCACTTGGTTACTTGGTTTGTCACTTTCCAAGGGTAGGAAAAGATTCTTTTTCAGCAATCAGACAATGGTAGCCTCCTTCCCAGCTACCTGAGAAAACTCATGTCTCTCATGTAAGTCCAAGTTGTTTTCTGCAGGCTCGAGAGCCAAGAAACGTGACTCAAAAACGAATAGTCCGGGCCCCACAGCTTGGGCAAGTGAGCCTTCAGACATAACAATCTCTGTACTAGACTTTCATTTTTTATCACTCTGGGGTCAGGAGCTAGATAAGCAGCAGGAAATTTAAAGATGAAGACGGTCTCCCCAGTAGAGGGATTTTTCTAGAGTGACTTCTCAAAGTATATTGCGGATTTGTGAAGTAAGACCTCTCCTTCATGTGGCCGTTGGGACATTCTTGTGGAAAACTGAAAACAGAGTGCACTGTGTCTACAGGGCGTATTTAACGTCGGCAAGGAAGGGCTTCCAAGTGCAGGGGAATTGTTCGAGGCACTACGCCCTGCAGGTGTGCCGTTAGCCCCGGGCTCACCGGGTTCCTGGAAGTGACTGGAGGAAAACACAGCACTGGCTTTTTGACTCTTTGCACATCTGCTCCTGCTGAGTTCGTGGATGGAAACGGAGAAGCAAGCTGCATTGTGAAACTGGGGAGCTGAATTCTGTGTTAGTGCAGGAGAGAGGCCGAAGCAGGTAAAGGATGGATAGATGAGGATAGTGCCTGGGCCAGTTGGATTAGCCCGTCACTGCTGATAGCATTGTCTGCTGATTCCTGTTTGCTCCTTTCACCTAACACGTGTAATTTTTCCGAGCCTTTCTGCTTCCATCGTCTCACCTGATGCCTGTAATAATAGTGTGAGGCATATAGAGTAGCTGCGGTGTCTTTATTTAAAGGTGGGGAAACTGAGATGCAGGGAAGTAAAAGGCTTCACTGACTGGCCCTGAGTGAGGCCGTGCGGGCAGAGCCAAGCCAGGATTTCAGGCCTGAAGCCAAGTCCAAAATTCCTTCTGTGACCTATCTCCCCTCTGCATGCAGGCTAGCCCTACCAGGCCACTGAAATTTCAGCTTCAATTGACTTCAGTTACTTGAGAAACAAATCCCCCCACCCAAGGAAACCCCCACAAACTATAAATATTTTTTTTATTACTAGGCAAGTAATGTGTAAAGTTAAAAAAAAAAGCTGGAAAATCCAAATAAGGCAAAAAGGGAGAAAATAAATATCACCCATAACCCCATCACATAATAACTGTCTACATTTAAGGGACTACCCTGCTGTCTTGATTGGATAAATGCATACATTTAGGCAGGTTTATAGCTTTTTATTTTTTCCCCAACAAAAATGAGATCATTTGGTATAGAATGGGACTATTTTTTTTATTGGCCTGTATGTTGAGAAAAATCGGTCCAAGTCAATATTACAGATACTTTTGCAATGTGTAGTTTCATGGCTGCCTACTTTTCCATTCTATAGGCATATTTCATTTTACCCTTATGTGCTTTCAAATTTGCTATACCATAAACAATGCTACAGTGACTATGCTAGTGATAAAATTTGTTGCACACATCCTTATTATGTCTTTAGGATTAATTTCTGGAATTGGAATTGCCAGGACAATGAATACGTGTATTTTTACAGTTTCCACCAGAAGCAATGTACAAGAGGGCTTATTTCTCTATTCTTCAGCAGCACTTAGTTTAAAAATAGGACTCCAGATACTTTAGATAGTTGCAGAGGAGCAAGTCCAGAACATTATGAAGGAAACTCTTTTTGTCCTTGCAAAGGTAGACCATTTATAAGCATAATAAGCATAACACTTTCCTAATCCCAGAAGATCAGCTACTGTATCAAAACAAGATCCATAAGAGGGAACATTAAGGAAGATTGTACTCAATCCACACTTCAAAGGCTCTAAGAAAACACAACCAAGGGAAAGTCTAATCCATCAGTGGCCCCTGGCCATCTACCTTCTTCTATAATCCCTTCACTTTTTACAAGTTAAGCAGGGTTAAGCCAGGTCAGCACTTGGATAAAGGTCCTCTAAAGAAATCCTAAGTACCATATAAAGTGTTGTTCATGATTGTGTAAATGTCAATCCTGTGCAAACAAGCATGTGTAGAACTTTCCAAAATACCTACTTCATAGTGGAACATGTTCCGTCTCCTGAAATAATGCTGATGAAGAGAGAGCAGGAACCAATCGGGAATGAGCTCTGTTTGGTTTGTGAGATTTCTTGGAAAGCTTGTGAAGCAACTGATATGGCTATACCTCATGGCTGGGGGTGAGGGGGTTTGATTACCCACCAGAGTGCTTGGTCCAGAAGGAAGACCACCCATTTTTACTGTTACAAGATGGTTCTAGAAAGTACCAGAGACTTCCAGCTGGGATGATCACATTGCACTTTCAGACTGTCAACACAAGCAAAATGAAGAGCTGATGCAATGATCTAAGTACTTCAAGGGAAAAAAAAAAAGGAAAAAAAAGTGGAGAAAAAGACATTTTTAGTAGGGAATTGAAATCCTCAGTGGGCTCTCTCCCTAGTCATAAACTCTACCAATTAATACCCAGACTTTTTCCTGCACACCGCATACTTCTAAGGAAAAATGCAGTGAAAGTGTCAAAAAATAGAAGTGGGATGGGAAAAGACTGCAAGGAGACAAACTTTTGAAAATCTAAAGGTCAATGGGATGGGATAGAATGAGAGGGCTGTATAGAGATCTAATGTGCTAATGTAGCTTCTTTGTGTTTTAAATGTGCTGGTGGGTTTTATAGCTCTATTATAGTATATGAATTTAATTTGCACTCAGAGAGTTGTCAATAAGAACCTCAATCCTCACAGAGTCTAAAAGTACATTTAAAAAAAATGCACTTCAAGGGGTGTGTTATTCCATAAGTTAAGAAGATATTTTTCTACTGATTTTCATCTGTCCATAGAAAACTTTCGTGTGCTCTTAACAAGAGTAGATGAAGCATAGCAGTTTGTTGATAACCAATAGGTTCAAAAAACACAGAGAGAAAGAATTTACAGATTTTTTTTAAAAGATTCTATTTATTTTTTTGACAAAGAGAGAGACCACAAGTAGGCAGAGAGGCAGGCGGAGAGGAGGAAGCAGGCTCCCTGCTCAGCAAGGGGCCTGATGTGGAACTCGATCCCAGGACCCTGAGATCATGACCTGAGTTGAAGGCAGAGGCTTTAACCCACTGAACCACCCAGGCGCCCCAAGAGAAAGGATTTATATAGAAAGAGATCTTTTTAGTTTTAAAGCCAATATTATTCATTTAATGATTGTATTTATTTTATACCCACTAAAACTTCTAGGATGAATAGTAAAGCAAGTAAAGTTGACTACATAATTTTCCATGTTTTTAAATGTTTTTAAAATCCATATGTGATTTTTTTAATACAAGCAAGAATTTTAAGCACTTAGTCTAGATGATGGTGCAAAATATTGTTCAATAAGTTTCTATTGAATTAATTTAGAAATAAATGAAAGGCAGGTACAAAAGGGACTCCTAACTATAGCAACATGTGGGTTAACAATGAAATTCTCACAATGCATACTTAGTTTCCAATTGACAAAAGAAATATTTTAAAGAATGGAGGCTTTGGAAAAACAGCCACTAAATGCATTCGTTTGTTTATTCAACATTTCTTGAACATCTATTGTGTGCTCCATACTATGCTAGATGCAGGAAACACCAATTTGACAAGACAGTTGTCCCTGTCCTCAAGGAATTTGCTCTCTGTCCTCAAGAAACTTTGTAACCTTGACTGGTATATTTCCCACACAGAATTTCTCTGGTATCTGAGGGATTTTACATTTTTCTAGTTTAAGCTTGCTGTTGGGTTTAATGAGTCCCAGAAAATTGAAGAATCTGCTTTTAAAGCTTGAAAGACTGAGATGAATACTTTCAGTGGGCTAATGGCCCTCCAACCCTCCAATTCCCCTCCAATGGCTTCAGAAATAAAAGAGAAATGAATGGTCACCCATGTCCAGTAGCTTCTTGGAGACAAGTTTTGAGGTGCACAGGGTAACCTCAAGCTAGTGTTATTTGGATCCCATCTAAAATAACTTGGCAACTCTATTCTAATAAAAAATCTGGTAGTGTGTCCCTTAGATGCTAATCCTTGTTTCCCAGCAAAATTCCAAAATGTCTCTGTTGGCCCCCTCAACTCCTCTTAGGAGGATTAGCAGGAAAAAGACTCATTTTCTTTACTTCCTGTCCTATACAGCTGGGGCAGTTGAGTGGACTTTTAAGGTATGTTAGAAACACTAAGTATATGACTTATACAGAATTTCAAAGTCTGCAACATTTTCTGGGGTAGAAAGTTTTAAATAAATGGGATATATTTTATGACACCATGATTTACCTTGCTTAACGTCACCATTTCTGTTCCCTAGAAGGAAAGGAGTGTTGTGCGAAAGAAACTGCTAACAATGAGGGAGAGACTCAGCCCCATGTGAATGGCCGTTTCTCAGTTTCTCAACGGATAAGGTGTTCTGAAACAAGTAATTGGATACCTGTGAGTGGGCCTGGCATGTCCAAGGGCAGGCACAGTATATTCAGGTGTGCGTGGTGCTGCAGACTGGTGACTTCAGAGCCCGTGTCCCTATGGAGGGTCCCACTGATGCTATTACACTTGTGGTGTCTTGCTGGAATGGTGAGTTAGACATGTGAAACTTTGGCCTGTTTTCTTTTTGAAAAATATATTTTTTTTAAATGCTGAAAATATCAAATTTATTTTCACAAGCAAATTCCGAGGGGAAATGAGGAAATGGGCCATAAATTCCTTTTTAAAGTATCCACTCGTGCCTCTCTTCTGTTTATTTTAGGTTTTAGCTTGCAGCAGGTTCTCCAGCCTCTGCTGTCCCCCAGTGAGGTTGTTACCGTGCACTTTACCAAACACACATGCCAGTCCTTTGGGGAGGAGGTTGAACATTCAGCCGTCCGAGGCCCGAAAGACAATAAATAGAAGATAACAGGAGGAAGCCAGTCGAATGGTGAAACAAATCAGGTTCATTTCAGTTGGCAGAGAGAAAAAATTTGATGCATCAGTGAGTACCTAAATGGCTTCATTAGACCACTGATTTTTTAAAAATTCTTTTTATTTCTGTAATGCCTTCTTCTCCTTGTGCTCTCTGATGGTTTACAATTTGATTTACTTATCTGCAAGACGCAATTAGCTTAGGATCTTAAGATTTTATTTTCCAAGACATGGAGTTTCATGCTATTCTCATTTTTACTCTTTTTAACCTTTAAAAAGAACTTTAATTTTATTTTTAGTTTAATTCTCTTTCTTGAAAAATGTAATCCGTGCTTGTCTTCTGTTTTTCTCTTCCCCCCGTTCTCTCTACTCAAAAACATTATCAATTGCCTTAAAAAGAGCACTTTAAGGGTAGATATGGAAACTCTATGGAAGGCATTAATTCTTTTAATGACAGCACATTTGTCATTTAAGTCACTCTGGAACAAGCAGAGCCCATTTTATATAGAAATCTCATTCTGTTGACATTGAGTAATACTTCCATTAGAAGAAGTATCTTAGAATATTTTTTACTGTTTTTTTCCCCCCTCAGAGCTGCTGGGGCATTTGATATCAATACCCTCCAAACATTTCCAATGTTCCCAAATGTTTTTTCCCCACTGGTCCACCTGCTTCCCTCCCACTACTCATCATGAGCAAGAATGGACCTTCTACCTCCTTTGAACAGGGCCCCGTACTTTTCATGTCCCACGTGTGTTCAAATTCAGTTTTCCTTCTCAGTGTACTATACCTTTTAGACCACATGAGCAATATTCGGTCTATGCTTTCATCCCACCGTTACCTTGAACCTTCTCCAGGGTTCACTTTCTATTTCAATTACTTATGCCCTCTCTTCCCTGGCATGAGAACATCTGAGGTCTTCTCTCTCCAAGGCGGGAAACGTCAATGACCTTAAGTACTTTGCTTTCATTACTTGTAAACAGATACCTTTTACATTTAAACCAAATATTTGTTTGAAGAACAACTCATAACTGTTTTTACTTAATTTTTGCAATGTTCCTCAGTGCCACATGAAAGAAGACTGAGGCTGAATCAGGAAACCTGGTTAAACTCAGTTTTGAGATGTGAGCTAGGAGTGGAATGATGCTTGGGGTGAGATACTGGTTATGCCATTTGGAGTTCACAGTGATACCCTCATCCCAGTTAAGAGAGGGCAGAAGCCATCTCCAAAAGTGAGGGGTCCATCATTTTGTGGTGACAACTGACCTCATTGAAAAATTCTCTCTAGTATTGGTATTTGACCTTTCTTTGGTCAGGGAAGAGTTGTTCATTTTTCCAGAACTTTTTGATGTAGTTATCAAGAAGGAGATACAGTGGTGGGTCAGGGCTGGTAGGGAGAAGGCTGAACTTACCCACCCTATTAGCAAAAGGTTTCAATGGTTGTGACTTTCACATATACCTTCAACTATAGGCTTGGGAGGACCTCGAAAACATGGAGTAAGATGTAGGAAAGGTGACCACAAGGGAGTGGGATGCAGCGACAGGGTAAAAAAAAAAAATCAGGAAAATGGAAATGAGAATCACTGGGTAAGGAGGAAAGGAAGCCAGGACAGACATAATGTACACTTGGAAATAAAGCTTAAAATGCACATACGTATTCTTGAGGCATACCATATATTTAATTCTAACCTTTTTAGAATCAATGTAAAAAGGTACTTTGCCAATTATCCAGATGTCTCAAATGAATTAAAAGTGAGATGTGCACCCTTCCTTTCCTCTCAGGAGTCTAACATCAGTTGATTTTAAAAACAAACAAACAGGTGGGCAGAGGGAAGAAGGTTTTGATGAGTACCTGGGTGAGAAGAGGGTGCTACAGAGATAGTAACTAGGACATGACCGCATCTAGCTTAACCCGCCCTTGTTTTGATGACTGGGAATCAGAACAATTAAATGAAGGAGTGCTTTACCTGAGGGACTTTGTGAGGATTGAAAGGAATACGGTGTTATTTTGTAGTTGGGTGCATGATATGACATCACAGGCAGGTAGAATTCTCCAACAGCTGTGGTAGAGTGATGAAGGGCATGTGAGATCCTGGCAAAGATGGCAGATGTCCTGTGGCCATGATTACTGCCCTATGGACAAGGAGATTGCTTATACACCCTGGCTGGAGGCAAAACATCCAGAGACTATGTGCTCCTTTTTCAACATACCTGAGACATCTATGGGCCCTCTTGAAAATATTTGAGAATAGGAGAATATTATGGGAGAATGATCCTTAAGTATATACATTTAGAGGCTCTAGTGACAGTACGAATTATGCATTCCTTCCAAACTCTATTAGTACTTCCAGGCTGTTAGATTAGGAGCTATTTGAGTTACATACTGTTTACAATGTTTGTGAGGGAAAGCATAACATGCTCAGGAGGTTGACAAGGAATTCCAGGTTTATAGACCACACAGGAGTTTCTGCCTCAGGTCAGTTGAAAGAGATACTCTTATGGTAGATATTTGTTGGCTGATTTTTTTGCATCATTTATGAAAATCATTTTCTAATAGTACTGATTTCTGTTTGAGGGTCTGTGTGATTTTCTTTTTTTCTTTTCTTTAAAGATTTTATTTATTTATTTGAGAGAGAGAGAGAGAGAGAGAGAAAGAGAGAGAGAGAGAGCATGAGAGGGGAGAAGGTCAGAGGGAGAAGCAGACTCCCCATAGCGCTGGGAGCCCGNGTGATTTTCTTTTTTTCTTTTCTTTAAAGATTTTATTTATTTATTTGAGAGAGAGAGAGAGAAAGAGAGAGAGAGAGACCATGAGAGGGGAGAAGGTCAGAGGGAGAAGCAGACTCCCCATAGCGCTGGGAGCCCAATATGGGACTTGATCCTGGGACTCCAGGATCATGACCTGAGCCAAAGGCAGTCGCTTAACCAACTGAGCCACCCAGGAATCCTAGTCTGTGTGATTTTCTGCCTTTGGCTCAGGTCATGATCTCAGGGTCCTGGAATTGAAATCTGCATTGGGCTCCCTGCTCAGCGGGAAGCCTGCTTCTCCCTCTCCCACTCCCTCTGCTGGTGTTCCCTCTCTCCTTGTCTCTCTCTGTCAAATAAATAAATAAAATCTTAAAAAAAAAAAAAAAGATTTCGCCCCTGGGTCTAAGGTGGAAGACAAGACCTAATCTAATCTAATCAGTGTGTTCTATTCACAAATTATAATAATTAGTTGAGGTTGGGGCATACAGGGGACACCTAGGTGGCTTAGTGGGTTAAGTGTCTGCCTTTGGCTCAGGTCATGATCCCAGATCCCTGGGATCAAGCTCCACATCGGGGTCTCTGCTTAGCAGGGAGTCTGCTTCTCCCTCTGCCCCTCCACCCCTCTCATGCTTTTACTCTCTGTGTCTCTCTCTCTGAAATAAATAAATAAATAAATAAACAAAGAAACAATAAATAAATAAATAAAGTATTTTAAAAAGAAAAGATTGAGGCATACATTTTAAGCCATCCGTATAGATTAAATCTCATTTCTTTTCCTGGAAATTTTGTAACTTTGGTGTTGTTGCTGAAGAAATTCATGAGAAAGTGTGTTACTTTTGGCAGTTGAAGCTATTTGGGGACCATGAGGTAAGTCAGTCTTAGGATGAATCCTACTTAGAAAGAAATGAAAAAAAAAAAGATGTTGGATTCATAGCTGAGTGGCTCAATCATGCTTTATCTATAGCCTACTCTCCCCCTGGTATTTTTAATTACATGAGTCAGTGAGCCTTCCTTTATGGTTTAAACACATTGAACGAAGTTTTCCGCTAGTTATTACTGAAAGTATTCTTACTTGTAAAAATGTAAAGTACGTTTATACGAATACTCCCAATAACATTGTGTAAAAGTGTCCCACTTCTTTAAACAGACAAAGAAAATTCCCATGACATTATGAAATTAGGCAAAATTGATAAAGGTGACTGAGTTTTCCCCCTAGAAGACACCAAAGTAGAGAGAAATTCCATAAACCCACAAACCATGTTCATTTGCATTTCTCCATTGACTACTCCATTCCAGATACTAAGCAACTAGGGACTAGGGAGTAGACTTTGATTTAAGTCATACTGAGCACAGTATTAATTGTAAAAGAAAAAAGAAGAAGTTGTTAATGTTGTTGGTAACATTTAATTAACATTTAAATTTTTTTGGTAATAAGAACAAGGTAACCGGTAATTAACACACTTCCAATTTTCTAGGAAAACAAAATAAGGAAAAGAAGTTATTTAGTGAAGGAAGCTCTTGGAATTAATGGCAGGATCAGACAGTTCAGTAGCTTTCAATAAATGTTTTCTGAGGTCAGCTATGTGCTGGGTACTGAGACCCTGGGTACTGTGTCAGAGCCACATAGGGAATAACTGGTCCCTGCATTCCTAGTACTGTAATACAGTTCATCCCCGAGAAGGCAAATGGGTTTTGTTGTTTCATGGGCTAACTTTGATACATTGGTCATAGTTACCTGCAGATGCACGTTAAGAAGAAGACTGAGCCTGTGTTTTGATTCAATCAGAAAGGGCTATTGGATCAAGGTTAACCTGAGCCCCTGCGACTTCTGGAACCATAAGAGTAGTTGCTATGGGCACAAGAATGGCAGGCTGGTAGAACAAGCTCTTCCATTTGCTCTCCCTGGCCAAGGAGATAGAACCTGGTGGTCAATTCTAAGTCCTATATGCCTTCTGTCAAGTCACTCCAATGATCAAGTTTCAGAGCTCAGGTGCTAACGGTACTATGCTCAAAAACATAATACTTTGGCAATGAAAACATATCTGCCTCTAAGATGTAAAGATTCCAGGAAGGCTTTTGAAGAAAATCATGAAACAAACTGCAAGAATATAAGAAAAATTTCTCGAAACCAAACCATCCAAGCCAAACAACAGCATACGTGCTCTTTCTTTCTGCTTGATTTGATAGGGAAACTTGGAATTTATGAGTAAGATACTTGTGTTTTCCAACAACCTCCGAAAATGACGTGCCTGGGCAGACACGATAAACGCGGGCAAAGCAGACACAGATTTTGTTGGCCCTGATGGTTTTGTACACTATGTTTTTTGTAAGGCAGTTTGCTGAATCCAACTTTCTTGATGAAGATCACATTTTCTCTTGTGGGACATGGCCCAAGAAAGCAGTTCAAAATGGTTGGTGCGGATCAAGAAAGGAAAGCGTAGTTTAGTATTCTCATGTCTCTAATTTAATTCCAAAATGTGAGTCCTGTACCCCCAGCACAGTTAAATGCTTTTTGTAGCATGATGAAGGGGAGTAGGAGGGAATTCAACCTGCCAGAGCCACACAGATTTATACCTTATAATAGCTACCAATGCGATGCAGTAAAATTTTACGTTTCAGCTAAATTACTAATGACTTTCAGGCCCGTGCCAGAAATTTGAGAGTAGGCTTATAAAGGGAGATGAGAGAATGTACAGTCAAGCATTCTTAAGAGTGGGGTGTATGTGTGTGTCCGTGTGTGTGCATATGCGTGTGTTTTTCATTTGGGATTATGGGACACGTGCTCATCATTTTTCGCCATCTTGATTAAATATAATTAGGTTCTGGCAAGCTACCCTTCCCCTCTCTTGGACGCTGGCGCTTTTTTATATTTTCACATGGGTTATCCGCAGGAGGTTAGAGCAGGAGGTTATTTTGTTGCCTTATGCCTTTACGCCAGGGGTGGCCACATTTTTTTGACGTCTTGGGCTTCACAGTGATTTACAGATTAAGGCTCTGGCCTGTACCGAGGCCAGCAGGGCTGCTGTTCTCTCTCGCTGACACATCTTGCTGCTTGGAATCAGTGGCTCCTTGCTTACCCTCTCATTATAGTTCTTAGCCCACATTTCCTTTTGGCACGGAACACTTGGTTATTTTGACGATGTGCTGGATTTGCCTCCTGCCTCTACCCCCTGCTGACTTGTGAAAATGACCACAGACAGGGAAGCAGGTGATGGGAGGGAGCTGCTCGGCGGCTGCCCCTACCCCTACTGGGGGCCCAGAAAAACTTATCCTTAAGCAAGAGAGTTGCTTTGTAAGAAGCCTCTGAGTGTCAGGTTTGCTTTGCTAACATTGATCTGGTGCACCCTGGGCCCCTGATTCTGTTTCTCTCTCTCTCTTTTTTAACCGCAGGGTCTTTACAGAACACAAATAGCTCACACGCCAGTAAGTAGCTCACAGCTCTCTGGATGAGAAAGGGGCCCTCCCTGGAGTGCTCTGCTGCTAAGGACACAGACCATGTCCTTCATGATCTCAGGACCCTTTGAAAATGCAGGTCCTTTTACTTTGACAATGCATCTGTATGGGTGATGTTTACACCTATGCAAAAAATGAAAATTAAAATACAGCTAAAACAATCTGTCCTAAGATTAAGAGCAAGGGCCATTAAGACGTCTGTGTAATAATGAAAAGCCACAAAGTCCAATGTTTTCCTATATGAATTCATTTCTTGAAGTTTATATTTCGGTTTTCACTCACAATTACCAGCATACAATGTGATTTTGATGTTAGTCTTTCCTATATATTTTACAGCCAAAAATTTTCGTATTGGCTTAATAAAAACCATTTTTTTCTTCTTCTTCTTCTTTTTTTTTTTTTTTTAGTCTTTTGGACTCCTGTCCTTTGTGCTGTTATTTGTTTGTTTTGTTGTGTTATTTTCACTTATTTCCATGGTGTTCTCTTTATACTTTTAAAATTAAGGAAGTCCCACCTTAAGTTGCTACCATGCAAAAGTTTGCCACGGGAATGGATACATTTCTAGTGTATATGAGAGACCCAGGGATATACCTAAACTTCTGTAGGATTGATTTCTATGGGACTTTGTGTTATTGGCTTGCGATGGATTTGAAAGTTGTTAAAACCTGTTAACTTATTAGTGTATTTAAATAATCACTATTCTTTTGATATTTTGGGTTTTCTCCAAATCCGCTTTTAGGAAGGGCCCCATATTCTCTTTAGCTGTGTTCCTTAATAAAAAAGGAAACTGATACTTAGGTCCATGTGACTCTTAACAAGCTCATTCAGATGATTAGGTCTAGGGTGAGAAACCAGCCCTGGGTAAATTCAGTATTCTTTCTGTTATGGGTGAGGGAGAGTCTGCGCTGTGTGAATGGAGGTCTCTGTCCTTGGATTCCCCCATGAGATTTATGTGAGGATCCTGGGAATAAAGACAGCCAGAAGGAAAGTGACAAGGACAAAGCAGTTTATTAAGGTGAAAATACACTCTCAAGGTGGGAGAGCCAGCAGGTTCTGGGAGGTGGCACCGGCCTCTAGGTTGTTTTGGGATTGGATATTACTGGGTCTTTCTGGGCTCTGAGGAGCTGGGACATGCAGGGGGCTGGGTGGTCTTTAATGGAGGCTATTTCCATTCATTTGGGAAACTCCTCCCACAGGCAGGGAGTGGGAGTTTTTGACCCTACAAGGTTTGTACCTAAACTGTCCTGGTAGTTTTTCTCCATTGGGCGGGGTAGTACCTGCAATGCAAATGAATTATCATGAGTCTAGGGGTTACCCTGGGGCAGAAGTCGAAGAGGGGACTAGTGTGTTCTGCACTGTGGCTCCTGATCTGTCAGCCTCAAGGTCTTAGAAGCCACAAGCTCAGGATGTTGTGCGCCTCTCCCCTCCCCCACCTCCAAGTTGGGGGCTTTTAATGTGCAGCTTATTTATCACCGGGCTTACCTCCAGCTCCTGCCTCTATTCATTCCCCTTCAGGGACTTGCAACTCTGCCTTGTAGTCTTCCTTCCACTGATCTTGTCTATATTCTAACTTACATTTCCATTTGACCATTGGCCATAATAAAATCATGCAGCTAACCTGAAGGGTCAGGTAAGTCATGAATGCAAAGAAGATATTCTCATTTTAAAATCATTTAATTTTGAGAGGAAGGAGGGAGGAGAAGGAGGAGAAGGAAAGAAGCAGGGAGAGAAGAAGAATCAATTCCTTCCGAACACATTCGGACTAATGTTACAACACTTTCCAAATCTGGGCCCATCCCAACCTATGTTCTCCTTTCTTAACTCCTTGGAGGCAGCCTGAGAATTGTAGCATCTCCCACCAAAGTGTTAGACAAGGTCTGCATTGGACCCATTTCCATGGGGCTGGGACCCTCTCGATCAAGGCTTCTCGGTGGGGCTAACTTACTGAGCCGTGGGCCTGGCCACCAAGTTTACTCAGCTGCCTTCGCTTTGGCAGGCAGCCTCCAAGACCTTCATGAAAACCACTGCCTCGGCTGCTCGGGATTTCTTTTGAAACATCCACAGGTTTGGCCCAGAAGATAGGACTGAGTGGTATCAGAGTGTTGAAATGTCTCCCAAAGACTCCCAGAAAAGACCAGCTTATGAAGCTGATAGCCAGGAATGGGGTTTAATTCTGAGTTTTGGCACTTATGATGAAGCTATCACCTCTCTGAATATTAAATCCCCAAAAAGGTAGCCAAGCATGATTTGTACCTTTCATGTCAGTTTTCTGTGAGGAAGAAGAAACAGTGGATTTGTAACTCTTAGAAACTCATCAGAGCGACCTGGCAGCATTGGAGATAACGAGCTACACACAGGTCACTCGGTCGCATGGGGAGTGAGGGTTCTTGTTCAGGATTTGGGTGCAGGGATGTCTATGGGACAAGAATTGATATGAACCTTCTTTCTTTCTCTCTCTCTTTCTTCTCTAATTATGTGAGTTTTTTTTCATGGCGCACTATTACCTACAGCTCATTTCCCCAGCTATTATTTTATTATTCCGTTTTTAGCATTTCCGTTACTCTACCTCGAGGTAAGGCAAAGGCAGAAACATCAAGGCTCTATAATCGGGGACAAAAATCACCTGAGCTGATTCCCAGTCCAGCTCTCCTTCCATCATCTTGTGCTGCCATCCCTGGGACAGAGCATGGGGAACGGCCACGTCTGAGATCTGAGAACATAATCTTTGATAGAGTCTTGGTGGAGTTTGCCAGGTATGTGTTTATGCAATGGGCAACATGTTCATGTCAGGTTCTTTCAGCTCTTGTGAATTGCTTTTTTCCCCCCCACTCAAATTAGGGCAAACTTTTATTTTCTTTTAATTAAAAAATCAGGGGTACTTTTGTGGTGCAGTCAGTTAAGTGTCCAACTCTTGGTTTCAGCTCAGGTCATGATCTGAGGGTTGTTTGATCCAGCCCTGCATTGGTCTCTGCACCCAGTTAAGGGTCTGCTTAAGACTCTCTCTCCTTCCTCTCACACTTGCCCTCTCTCTCAAATAAATAAATCCTAAAAAATAAATAAAATAACAATAAAAAATTTAAAAGTCAGAGTCTTCAGATGATGTTTTTGTTTCCTATTGCTGCCATAATAAATCATCACAAACTTGGTGGCTTAAAACAATAGAAATTTATTTTCTTACAGTTCTACAGGCCAGACATACAAAATCAAGGAGTCAGGAGGGCTGTGCTTCCTCTGATGTCTCTAGGGAAGAATGCTTCCTGCCTCTTCAAGCTTCTGGAGACTCCTGGTACCCCTTCAATTATGGCAGCATAACTCCCATCTCTGCTTTTGTCATCGTACTGCCTTTTTCCTTGTGTGTCTGTGTCCATGTCCTCTT
Organism: Ailurus styani; assembly: GCA_002007465.1. Lineage (NCBI taxonomy): Eukaryota > Metazoa > Chordata > Mammalia > Carnivora > Ailuridae > Ailurus > Ailurus styani. The sequence goes on from LNAC01000019.1 coordinate 4,795,130, forward strand.
CTCTCTTCCTGTAAGGGCTTGTCATTGAATTTAGAGCCCACCTTAATTCAGAATGATCTCATCTCAAGATCCTTAATTTAATTATATTTGCAAAGGCCCCTTTTACAAATAATGTCACATTTATAGATTTTGTGGGTCAGGACTTGGACATATTATTTTGGAGTGTACCACTCAAACTACTATGGATAACTCAGAAACAACGCTTTGTATTTATATCTGTTAGGAATGAAACTTCTCACAAGTGTGGTAACACACATGTATGGCCCTAGAATATTTCTGCTCCCCATTTCTCACTGACAAGAAGGACCTTTCACTTTTGGAATTTTCTTGCATATTCTGCTCCAGTACAGAAGTCTAGGTCAGAAGCCAATTGTACTTGTTTTAGTGTTTCAAAAGAGCCTCTCCCTTATGGTTCTGGTCAATCGACATGAGGGAACCATAAAGATAATAAAGACTCTTCCAGCTGAAAACTGCTAGGAAGTAAGACAGAGTCTGTTCTTATAAATAATGTACAAGGATATGAACTTCAGTAAAACCAGAGAACAGAGACAACATTTTTAGGGACAATCTCAACACCAGTGTCTGGATGGCTGTCTTCTTATGCCTTCACTACTCATCTCCTCAAAGATGCCTTCCTTAAACAACCTTCCCAGAGGAAAAATATAGCTATTTTTTCTCTCAGCTCCTCATTTGTTTCTTTTATGACACTTACCAAAACTTGTAATAGCTTTTTTTCTTATTTTGGGTCTGTACTTCTATGAGACTGTGATCTCCATGATGACAGGGACCGGGTCTGTTGTGTTCATCACTGGATCCCCTAGGGTCTTTGTAAATATCTGGCTCATAGCACCTTATGAATAAATATTTGTGGACTCATGAATGAGTGAGCAAGTGAATAAGTAGCCAGCCTATTGGTGTGCTGAGACAGACAGGAAAATATCTTGGGCTGAAATCGAGACAAGAGCAAAATAAGTTGGTGAATTCAGTCATCTGGGAAGAGCACAGTGACAAGAATTTTTCATCAATTTCTTCCTTCTTACTACTACCAGTATCCCTCCTACAATTTCCCATAAATAATAGTATAATATTAAAATTAAAAGACGCTTGGAGAGTTTTAAATTTAAGAGAAATACCAGAAGCACAATAAATAAAACCAAAAGTAATTAATGGGTTATGAGTTAAAGCTACTGAAAATATTATATATATTCACTGGAGTCAAATTTCCTGTTAGGAATGATAATAGGAGAAAGAACTGACTTTGATGTCTTGCCAAAAGCCACCAGTATGGTGATCCCCATTACTGTGATGTGGGCACCTGGCCTACAGATTTCAGAATTCTGTGTGGTTTCCCTCAACCAAGTTTCTGAAGGAGCCAGCAGAAAGGGGTAGGGGTGGGAAATGTGTTATCTATAAAAGTAAACCACAAAAATAATTTCCAAGTGCCACTAAAGGCCTCAATGTAGGCTGTAAAAGCCAAGACACTTAGAATAAACTATTGTGACTTCTCACAAGTGTGGTAACACACATGGCCAACAGCATGCTCAATGCAGGGGAAGTGCAGAACATGTCAACATGGGTGGGGAAGAGGGAGAGGCCACGGGGGGTGGAGAAGTGAGCTCCGTGGGTTTGAAGATTTGCTCTGCCCTTTGGGGAATTTTGCTTCTGACTTTTAAAATTAATCTCACTCAATAATTTGACATTTATTGTGATCTGCCCATGGTATTATTAAAAAGTATCTGTGAGTGAAAGGATGCCAATATAACTGAGTAGAATGCTTAGAAACTTCGAGAAACTATGCCAAAATCTAAACTCCCTTCTAAACTCAGGTGAAATAATTTACTTGACAATGTTTAGGAAGAGTCCATCTATTTTTTGAAGACAGTTCTTCCAAATTAAGAATTAGTTCTAGGAGCTGTATCCAGAGATACGTTTAGCCCAGATTCAAAAGTTATGTATCCGAAGAGATAGATGAATACACACATTGCTTATTCCATTAGGACAAGATCAGCCTTTCATATTTTTTTGATAGAGGGAGTCAAGAAATGTTTCCTACAAGCTGTCACCTATATACAGTATATCAAGGTGCTTCTGGTTTGAAGGGGATGGAGCAGGGAAAGAAACAACTAGAAGCGGATTTGACAACAGAGAAGTTTCATCACCTTACAAACCAAATTCCCAGGTAGGTGGCTTGAGAGTTGACTTCTTCCCCCCCCCGCTGTACCGGACAT
>LNAC01000019.1:4797487-4823000 GCA_002007465.1 Ailurus styani
TCTACTATCCTCTCAACCCATCTCTTCAGCCTGAGGGTTACAGGATGGCTACAGTGATTCTGGGCATTATGTCTTTACCCAGTGATGTCCAAAGGTGTCAGCAGAAGAAGACCTGTTTTTTTTCTTTGTGTTCCATCTTAAAAATAAGTAAACTATTTTCATGCATCCCACAGCTAACTTACCCTTATGTTTTATTGGCCAGATTTACTTTTGTCAAACCTCAAAGCAGTTACTGGCGGGGGGGTGGGGGTGGGACAGAATTACCTTGACTGGATTCATGGAAACTTACCTCCCTGAGGATGAGAAGGACCCCAGGCCCCCCTGAAACACATGGCTGCCTGACAGGAAATCAAGATTGAAAGAGGATGTCTGCTGGGGAGGCAACCAAGAGTGTCTGCCACCCAAGGGAAACTATTTAGAAAATGCTTTAATTAAAATTTCCTTTGTGTCAGGGTCAGATTTGGCTATAGTTTCCCTCTTGCACTTTCTTTATGTCCTCATCCTAAGTGATCTAAAATGAAATCACATTCTGCAAGTAAGGTCGACCATCCCTCTAGAACAGGGGTCTCTAGACCAGAATTTTCCTCTATGGTATTTTAAGCTTCTGGAGCCGTCCGGTCTCTTGCCACAGGGGGCTGTTGTTGCCTTCCCCCCTTCCGCCTCTTCTCCTCCTTCCTGTCCTTCCTCCTCTCTCTTCCCCTCTTCCTTCTTCTTCTTACAACATTTTAAAACTATATAAAAAAATTCTCAGTTTATAGCCGGTACCAAAAAAAGGCTGGGACCATATGGCCTGAGAGCTTTAGTTGGCCGACCTCTGCTCCAGACAGAAGATGCAGAACAAGGGAAAAATCATCCAACGTGCTAAATAAAAGCCAACATTTTGACATACTTGAATGAAATCTGTGAGATTGCCTAGACCCAGTTACATGAACTCGGAAAGAGGGAAGAGTGGATGGTGGTGTCACACATAGGTAGTTTGGTTTGCTTCAGCGTGAGCAGAGAATCTTGGCAGCAGGTGGAAGAAAAAGGCAGAGGCCATGTTGAGGCCAAGGGATGTTTGGCTGTGATGACTGTGTAATCCACTGGTTTTCCTAGGTTGGGGAAGCTGGAGAAGTCTGGGGGATACGTTAGCTTTAGAAATCTGAGTTTTCCCCCAAAGTTCCACTTTACTGCTAAGAGTAAGTGTAACAGAGAACTCAAGTTCTCCATTATTAATGGAAGCATGTCTCATTCATGCCTGTACTTCCAATTTTGCCTTAAGCTTTCTGCTACTTCCTAATAAGAGTTAATAACTTAGCTAATGTTTTTTCAATTTTGTTTTGATGTTTTTATTGGAAAGGAAACAAATGCAAAAAGCTGTCTTACTCATGTATGAGAGACTACAAAAATACAATGATCTAAAACTAGCAGTTAGAAGTAAGTAATTAATATTTCAATAAAACGCTTTATAATGCAAGAAAAATTAATGAATACATCTTGTATAAATGAGAAATGTCTTTAAAACTTGAATGCTATTTCTTCATTTAAGTGTAGACTTGCTGTTATAATTAAGAGAAATACTAGGGATTTGGGACATTAAATCTATTAGCACTGGCAATCCATTGTCTAATGGATTTCCTGTCTTATTTGATATTATGCTAGGCAAGTGGGGGGCAAAATCAGTCTTAAAAAGGAGCCGGGTCTGTTTAGTAAATTGTGGCTAAAGATCTGAAATTGGTCATGCAATATAGCTTTGGGGAAGGACACGGCAACCGGAACTGGATGGAGAAAACTAGAGGGAGTTCTTACGGGTGCCCTCAGGTCAATGGGAAAACTTCCCCAGAGCAACTTGGAGCCCTTTAAGCATGGCACTTTCTCAGTAGTGATGGGGGAAGAAATATGAAAAATTCCCTCGAGCCATCTGTATTTGGATGGGAAAAATTATATCTAATGAGTTTAATAAATTCCAGATATTGAGAAATGAACTTGAAAATTGTAGCCTCTTAAAGGAGGAAAACTTGTTTCAGGTCTTCTACTAACAGCTGAAATTTTTATAGGGAGCTTGACTGCAATTATTATTTTTATTTTATTTTTGTATACAGCCCTGATTGCCACTGCTTATAACTCCGTGTCAACCTGGAGGTGGGATTGTGGGGGCTGAAGAGTTTTCTTACTTACTTGTTTGAGGTTTATGCAGAATTTAGTTTTAGGAAAAGAATCCTAATAGTTTCTAGTGTTTATAAATTTCACATTATTTTTTACTTTTGGAGTCATTATGTTTGCAAATCAAATTGTATTTGGAAAATTACTGAGCTTCGAAATGTTGGTAATGAGTTGATTACATTGAAGAATAAGAGCAATATCCTTCCGGAAAAGACAAAAGAAAAAAAAGAAAGAAATTTGGAGATCAAAGGTAAATCCACATGACATGCTAAAGTCTGCATTAAATAGACCACACAGTGACAGACCCTAATGTTGCATGTTATCCCTTCTGCCCCTCCTCCATGGGTACTGGCTGGACTTAAATGATCAATGGGTAATGAATTGGACTTAGGTACTGTTTACATGTGAAGACTCCTTTTGTGGTTTCAGGCCGACTGTATTTGTGTTACTGCTTGCGGTGTTATGGCTTTGCTTTTGTTTTAGGTTCTATGCTCCTCCCCTCCCCCACACCATCTGACTGATGGGCCCTTTGCTGTATTTCTTTGGCCCACATTACCTAACATGCAGGGCAAATAAGCAGGGTTGGTCTTACTATTTCTCCAGTTCGTCCACTTCAGAATGGTCCCCTAGTACTTGAGGTTTCTCCCCAAACTCTCCTGGCTAGTAGAGGTCCCAGGGCTTATTGGAACTTCATGTTATTTTATGTGCTCAGCAGGCTGAGGGTCCCACTTTGCTGGTGCTCAGAAAGAGTGGGAAGGAACCAATCCCCCTGCTCTTACAACTATGTAGTTTCCCAGAGACTAGCATAGCTGACTATTTAGAAATAGGCAGTTACATTTTATTCTAAATGGTCAGGGCAATTTCCTAGAGGAGTTATAGTAAAGGAAGAAAGAGATTAAAGTTGTAATTCCCTTGGAATTTCTCCTTAATTTCAAAAAGGATGAGTTCTAAAGATTGAGACCCCCAAGGAGGGGAATCCTGTGGTTAATAGTCTCATCCATTTCTGACTTGGCACTGGATTCTGACACCTTCTCCACACCTCTGTTACTTTCTTTGTTTTCTCCCTTCCAAAATCCCTAGTCTCTTCTGTGTAAAACACCACCCCTTCCATGGGCAAAGTTTCTGAGTTGGAGACAGGCAGTCTCAAGTGGCATCCTAGACGTCAGTGGTGGTAAGTGGGGGACAGTGTTGCTTACTGTCACTCAATCTTGCTGGCCACAGTGGTGACAATCAGTTTCTGTATTGGGGGGTACTATGGATCAGTGTCCTGCAATTTCTTTCCTCTTTAATAGTTCTATCGGAGTGAGCTGTGGGCCTGCTGGTTCTTTGTCTAAGGGATGTTTGCACTGGCAGGTGCAAAAATGAAGCCCAGAGAGGTTTAGTTGCTCTACTAATGCCACGTTAGTCATGTGGCTAATAAAGATCGTTCTAGAGCCCACAGCCTCCCCCTCCTCTTCGTAATGACTGCTTTCCACTGTACCATAGTGACACTGATTCATGCCAATTTACCTTAGGAATAATAGATTTAGGATAGCATTTTCTTCCTTGTTTTGATAAGAGGAAAGAATTGAAGGCAAATATTAATAACAACTTAGTGTCATGTTGCATTTTCATAGGAGACTGCAACAAAGGATATACCAAAATGGTCAATATAGTATTAGCCAAAAAAAAAAAAAAAAGAAGAAGAAGAAGAAGAAGCAGAGTACCTCTGGTGTTTATTTCTTAATTTTTTTCACTATATTTGTTTTTGTTTTTGTTTTTTCAGGAAAGGTAAATCTGCCGCCTTATCTTGGACTTAGATAAGTATTTATAATAAACAGTTGTGAATGAATGCTGACCTTCTTCAGGGTCCCTACATTATCTATACCCTAACGTAAATTTCTACGGCAAGAAATTCCAACACACAAGAAGAAAATGCATGGAAAAATGACATTTTCTAAGGTGGAATGAGGGCCTTTTGGCTTTGCCACAATATATAGTGATAGATTCTTCCAGTAGTCAAGATTTGCAGAAAGCCAACAGACCCCTATATAGCTATATATTGACTTGTCACTCACTGTTTTCTCAAAAGTATGTTCCCTGGACTAGAGTCTATAGTTCTTACTGAAGAGGGTAAATTATTGGCCTTCCCATGGTTACCACATACCTCTAACCCTGCACAGATTCTCAATATTTTCTTTCTTTTGCATGTCTTCTGTCTTGAGCATGTGTGTACGTATGTGTGTGAGAGGATATATGTGAGTGTGTATGTGTGAATATGTGATGAACATGTAGGTGTGTGTATAAATGTCTATGTGTGTGAGTGGATGTATTTGTATGTGTATGTACCTGTGTGTGTATGTGTGTATACGTGTTTCAGCCAGAATCAACAGAATATAGTCATACTGAGACCACTGTTTCTGGTCCAAGGTAAAGACAGGTGAGAGAGACTGAAATATTGTTCATAAAAATTCAAGTCTTTATCAGTATCATTTTATAAGTTGAGGAAGTAAAACTCTACCAGAAAAACATCCTTTCCTTTCTCCACTGGCTGTGAGAACAGAATTGGACAGCTTCTCCCATATGCAACCAACCGTCCCATTGTGGTAGAGCTCAAGAAGCCGGGTATTTAATACCTGCTGTGTACCAGGCAGTGAGTATAAAACGGTGAATAAGACATGGCTCCTGCCTGTGAAAGCTGAAGTCTACCAGGGTCACAGATACTTGAAAAAACAACTATAATACAAGGTGATAAGTGCAGTGACATCAGCGTCATCAAGGGACTGTGAGATCATAGAGAAACCATTCCTGATCCAGCCTAAGAGTGAATGAAGGCTATGTCTCTGGAACTCTCTTAACGAAGCTTTATGCAAGAGCTGTGTTTTGATGGACAAGTGTAAGTTTCTCTGGACGTTTAGTCCTCATTAGAGCCTTGTTTCAATAACTTATTTTGTAAGAATGCTCATTACTAAGGTTCTTTTTCAGCTGCAGTGTGCTGACGAGTTTGTCCCACTTTTCCCCCCATGTTCTATGCGTTTGGGTGCTACAACCACATAGCTAGGCTTTCTTTACATGTGACAGCATAATGCTACTTTCTACTTTTAATCAGCTTTGAAAATGCGAATCTGTAATAGGTGCAAACTAGGTCATTGTCATAAGGCAAGTCAAGACTCTTCCTCTGTGATTAAGGTTGAGAACTTCGCTAAATGACTTGTCCAAGGCCACACAGTAAGTGGGTGGTCAAGCCAGCTTTGGAAATGAGAAATGCCTAATTCCTGGTGGGATATATTACTAGGCCACAAATGAATGGAAGAGCTAAGTGATATTTATGGCTGGTGAGGATGAAAACCTCAAGAAGGCTGCATGATCATTCAAAAGAGTGGCTATTTCTCTGTACTTATTTATACCTCGTGGGATTGAAAGCCGGGATGGCCATTCCACAATCTGCTGGCTTCAGTTTTTGTAAAAAGCATTTTTTCCAGTGTCACTAAACATCTCTGGGAAAGCCATGTCAGAAGCACTGTACTTCGGGAGATGTTTAGGTTATTTCCAGCTTGTTAATTAGAGCGGCAAAGCCCATTTGGGGAGATCTGGAACCGCAAGGCAAAAAGAGCTCAGGGCTCTGGAAAGGGACCCGGGTTTGTGTTCGGGCTCAGATGCTCAGGAACTGTGCAGGTCACAAGCCTTCCATGGAGCTTCAGTTTCTTCCTCTATTATGGAGGGATTAGGCTATGAAGTGCCTGATTTCACTGTTCTAAATTCTTTGCCTTCTTTTCTTGGATCACTACGGATCAATTCTAGACAAGCTGAAGCTCTTCCGGGTCTGGGTATAAGTAACAAAACTTGCTGTGTCAATATTATAATGTTGATTTAGAGAGACATTCACTGCTCCTTCCCGGCGAGAGGAACTTAGGTCTGCATGACTCGTCCTCCCATTAGGAAATGGTTCCTTAAACCGTAGGCACGCACCGTAGCTGCTAACTTGTACGCTTTGAGTTCATTCTCTTAGATTACCTTTATGTCCTGCCTTGACCAGTGTGCCCAGATTTGGGGTGTACAGGATAAGTAGAAATTAAGATACAGTCATTGTGACTTGCCCAGAGAAGTATTTGTCAACTGGAGTTTCAAAAAATACTACAAGACCCAGGCCCATATCACACAGTGATGTTGAAGCCAGTGGGAAACTTTTAAATACACTGTCCACTTGTCAAAACTAAAGCCAGAAATCGTCGAAGAGTGGTGCCCAGTGAGATAAAAGTGCTCTTTGTCACAGTTACAGTACGAAGTGGTAGAGACCCCTGGTTTGGCAACGTTTTGTTCTTTTTAGGGGAATAGGTGAGGAAGGGACCAGGATGAACCAGACACTGTGCTGACCTGCCTCCTTTTTTTATCCCATTTAATCCTTACAACGCGGATGAGAGGGAGGTATTATTACATCCGTTCAACATAGAAGAAGAGGTTGAGATGCAGGGAGGCTAAGAGATTTACCCCAGATCATACAGTTAGTAGGGAAAGGAGAAAGCAGTTAACCTTTGTTCTGTCTGCCTTTAAGCTCTAGTTCATTCTGTGAACTTCCTTGCCTCACTCCATCTCCCCTGCTTATCAGCTTTAGAAGGCTGTGCTAAATTCAAGTTAAAGTCCAGATTAGATTATTTAAGTGCATTTTCTCCTCTTATTTAGAAGCGAGCTTTTTCGGTTTCTTCTTCTGTCAAGGCTCAGTGTCCCTCACATTGTTAAGCTGTGAAAGGACCACCCCTGATATGTTGACAAGAAATCAGCTTCTAATCTGCAACACTTCTTTATATGGCTTGTCAGCTCAGAGCTCCTACCAAAGAAGTATTTCACAACTGGCCTGGCCACCTTATCACATTCCAGGCAGAGTGCAGGCTTTCGTGGGCTGCAATACTTGGAAACTCTTACGGTGATAAGTTGTTTGCTTTTTATTTTAATGCCACCAGTACTTATTCTGTTCCTTTTTTTTTTTCCCCTCTCTGCTCCAAAGAAGCCATATTATCTTCTGCCATATACTAGAGGTCATTTTGCGTTGGGTTACAATATAAAATAAATCATGACATCCAGCAATTTATTGTTCCAGCTCACTCCTATGCACACACAGAAAACGTGAAGGGCACACTTGGTCATTTTAGGTGGCCCACTGTTGGGCCAACTATGAAGAGAATTTTTCATTTGGTTTATGTCCAAAGACTGTTTTGTGAAACTTGGATGAATTTTTTCTCTCAGCTTCAGTGAAAGGCCCCTGGTTTTGTTCTTTCCTTCTGTCCTTACAGAAGACTCTGCTTCTCCTGTAAGCTATCCAGTGTGTGCCTGAAAAAGATTAAGATGGCCTGCAGGGCGGGAGACTTTTCATCAGAATTTATTACTGTTCAAAGCTGCTATAAAGGCTTTCATTTAACCCTGGCCTTTGTGTTTCCATCCATGAAAATTGTTCATACCATGACCAATCTGACGCATTGTCAGTGTTCTTCATGGAATATTCCAAACAAGACCGCAGTGAACCAGCTCTTCGGTGGGAGGAAAAGGGGAAGATGCTGGGGCAGTCCAAAAACTAAAGTTTGCTTTAATACTTTGTGGCATTTTCCATCCAGGTCACAGCTCCCTTAGGCAAGGACTGGTGGAAACTCTGTTTTGACAGTTAAAAGAATAACTTGGATAGATGCTCCCCCACCATGTGGATTCTTACAATGAAACAAATTTTCAATTAGACCCAAGGAAAAGAGTGGGTCTAAAATGTAGTCTTTTGTATCCATTGAAAACCCAACACCTGCCAATTACTAGAGCCAATCTAATTTGTTGTATTTGTGTTTTTCTTTCATTAAGTAAAAATTTTTCTTAGCATCCATCAGAGCCCTATTCTAAGAAAAGAGTTGTATACACTCACACCCTCTTTATAATTCTTTGACTTAAAACATTTCTATATGCGTTAAACACACACACCTCACGATTGCAGTCAATAGTGTTCAAATAATCTCCAAATACAGAAAGAAAGAAGGCAGGAAGAAAAAAAAATGTTCTTAAAAATGGATAACAGATCTAAAGAGGAACTGCTTGTACATTAGTCTTAAAATATAATTTCTTCAAATTAATGTTATATGAATGAAAGATTAAAGATTAGAATTTATAACTGAGTATTATGTACATGGACCCTTGGAATATGTAGTCAATTTCTGTAAATAGACCAAGGCCACAATTCTAATGTCTTAAATGCTAACAGTAAAACCTTGAAAAAAAATCTGCATTTTAAAAGCATGCACTGTAAATCACACAGGAAAGGGGGTAATGCAAACAGGAACAGGAATGTGGGCCTAGAGAGAGCAGAGGACTTACTTGCTTCAGGTGCTGCAAATATCAGCCTTCACGGAGGGGCTGGAGAACATGCCCTTCTACTTTGCAGCTTGGGCCCTGACGCCATGTTTATAAGGTCCTTTGGTGATCACTTTTGACCTACCTCCCAGCACCCTCAAAGAAATCTGTTGCCGTTACCTCAGTTGTCCTGGGAGGTGGTTAGTGATTTAAGTTATGCTCCTTTTGATAAACGGCCTTGGCAGCTTTTAGCGATTAACTTTGTAAAAATTCTTTGCTGGTCCTCACCACCTCTAATCAACTCGCTAACTCTTACCTATTAAAACAAACAAACAAACAAACAAACAAACAAAAAACCCCAAAACCCCAAAACAATCAGTCTGAGATACCACAGTAGTTCCCTTCTCTTCATAACAGCGTGTGGGCTCGTGCATACAGTCAGTCTATGTGATCCACTGGGCCTGGGCTGGGTCTTTTTTTAAAAATATTTTTAAATTTAGTGCCTAGCAGAGTGTCTGGCACCAAACAGCTTGAAAGGAATGCAAACATTTCCAGCTTTTGCTATGAATTGCCAAACTGCTTTCTGGCAAGATAATCAAGAGTGGCAACAAGACTTGGTATTACTTAAAACAAAAACGAAAACAAAACCCAACCAACCGACCGAACAAACAAAACACACTGAAAACTAGCTCATATAATGGAGGTAAAAGAAAAATAATATCTCATTATTTCCATATACTAGCGTTGCATTTTTTAAAATATATTTATTGGCAATTCACTCTTATGTTTTATGAGACTTTCATGTTCTTATCCTTGGTCCCTTTTTCTTTTGGGTTGTCTATCTTTCTTTTTGATTCATAAGAGGTCTTACTACATGAAGAGTTTTAAAACTGCTTACAGCACAAAATATTTCAAATATGTTTTCCACTTTGTCTATAGTTGTTTTTTTTTTTCTTTTTCTTCTGCTACATGTCTCTCAGACCCTTGTTTGCTCAAGATGGATTGAATGATGACTTGTACCCATGCCTCTTGCTTCATGAAAAACAGTCAGGGTGGCTACCCCTTCCACCTCAATGAGTTGGATGAATCTAATCCTACTGGTACCTGTAAGTCAGCAATTATAGAATCAGATAACTCAAAATCTCAAAGTGAACATTTGCATTATTTTCCTATTCTTCATGTTTTGCAATATACCTTCCATTTACAAAAATACTTTTGTTAAGTGAAACTCATTGGTGGAAATACTAAAAAAATTATAACTTATTGCCTTTCTTTTCCCTGGCATTATTATCACCAGTTTACAAAAACAAACATACCTTAGTTTTAGGAAGCAAATTTATCCTTTTAGGAGAATCTTTTAGGTCCTTTCTTATTTGGTTAATATCAGAAATTATGTAACATCTATAATGAAAATGTATTTTTCCTTATCCAGCATCCTGACTCAGCTACCACGTCAAATATCTTAGGTGTCTAGAACAATCTTACAACCTTCTGAATGTTATTTAGTTTGACTGACTTACGTTAGTAGTCTTGAAAATCAAACATTGCTAATGGTTCTGCCAAAGCCTCCTTCACAGAATTCTAGGCAGAGAATAATGCTTTCCTCTGGGTTATTTCTCAAACAGAAAGGAAAATGTCTATACCTATGACTTATTACTATATAACTGTTAGTATCATTGTATAGGTTAACTCTATGGGACATTTCACTGTTGATACTGATCATTAATTCAGCATTATTCCTGAGACTTGACTTTTCTTTTTTTTTTTAAAGATTTATTTATTTATTTATTTATTTATTTATTTATTTATTTAAGAGAGAGAGTATGAGTAGGGGGGAGGGGCAGAGAGAGAGAAGCAGACTCCCAGTTGAGCAGGGGGTCCTGCTGTGGAGCTCGATCCCAGGATGCTGGGATCATGACCTGAGCCAAAGGAAGCCCCTTAACTGACTGAGTCACACAGACACCCCCTTTACTGTAATAATTTTTGACAAATTTTGGACCTTCAACATTGTCGTCCATGAATCTTAACATATACACAACTCATACATTAAAATTAGAGGGATGAAAATGTGTGCTGGCTTCCTCTCAATGACTAATACTTTATGAGATACAAAATATTTCTTTCTAGTGTTATCCTTAAGAGCCACTTCGGTTCTCTTAGCTCTATTTTATTTGTAGAAGAAAAGAACACATTTCTTAATTTTTCTAAGTTGCATTGAATCCAGAATGGTGTCTTTTCAAGGATCTGAAGAAAATCCACTCGCAGACATTTGAGTAGGTCCCTCTGAAGTATCTTGGTCAGAAAACTAAGATGTCACATTACTTAGAGAAATGGGAAAGGCTCTTGTCGAGACACTGGAACTGACTGCATGAGTGCTCCTTTCAGGTGTTTGGCATAGCCCAACAAACTCACGTGACCTCTTGCCTCAAAGTCAAGCTCAAGCCCTAAGACTCATAAGCTGAACGTTTAGGGATGAGGTTTGCCCATCACAGCGAAGCCCAGGGATGTGATGTCCCTTCATCAGAGGCAGCACAACATGGAGGTGGTTGGTTGAGGGGGCATGAAAAATTGTAGATGGGATAAAGAAGTGAAAGTAAGAATGCCACTATCCCTCTTGTGAAGCCCAGGGTGGGGCTGAATGGTTTGGCAAGGCCGCGGAAAACAGTTTGGATTTTATTCTAAGTGACTGGGAAGACATTAGAAGATTCGAAGCAAAGAAATATAATCTAATTTGTGTTTTAAAACCTTCTAGACTGTATCTTATAGAATTAAAAATATGAATCTATAAATATATTTGCACAAGGATGATCACTGCAACATAGTTAGCAAAGCAAAAAAAAAAAAGAAAAAACCAATCTAATTGTTTATCAATAATGGTTAATGGATTATAATGTATTCATATCATGGAATACTATGTAATTACTAAAAATAACATGACTCTCTACCCAATCTGGAAAGGGTTTAATTATGTATTACAGAAGAAAGAAAAGAAAGTTGCAGCCCAATGTGTATAACATCATTTTATTTTGTTACAGAAATGTATATTTGCATCATTGAATACATTTAGAAAAATGGGGGAATATGCACACTGAATTATCATGGTTATCACTGGCTAATGCATATTTAAGTTGAGTGAAAGAGAAGTTTCACTTAAATTTAAAGATACTTTATGATCTTTCCAAATATTTCAATTCCCGAATTCTTATTTTTAATCACCGAAAGTGAGAAAAAGAAAAAGAAATTTTAAAAAAGTCTCTTGCCATTACAAATATTTAGAATTTATCCTGAGATATGGGTCATAAGCCTCATCCAAGTACCTAATTACTCAGGTAATTCCTTAGAGTAGATTCAAGGTATATTAGAACATACCTTTCTGAAGCATTGGTTAGCAGCTACATTTTGCAAGTCAGTGACATCCAAAAGTGCTGAACATCACTCGGTATCAGGGAAATACAAATCAAAACTTCAGTGAGATACTACCTCACACCAGTCAGAAGGGCTAAAATGAACAAGTCAGGAAATGACAGGTGTTGGCGAGAATGAGAGAAAGGGAACCCTCCTACACACTGTTGGTGGGAATGCAAGCTGGTGCAGCCACTTTGGAAAACAGTATGGAGATTCCTCAAAAAGTTGAAAATAGTTACCCTACGACCCAGCAATCGCACTACTGGGTATTTACCCCAAAGATACGAATGTAGTGATCCGAAGGGGCACGTGCACCCCAATGTTTATAGGAACAATGTCCACAAAAGCCAAACTGTGGAAAGAACCTAGATGTCCATCTACAGATGAATGGATAAAGAAGATGTGACATATACATAAATGGAATATGATGCAGCCACAAACCCCCCAAAATCTTGCTATTTGCAATGATGTGGATGGAACTAGCGGGTATTTTGCTAAACGAAATAAGTCAATCAGAGGAAGACAATTATCATGTGATCTCACTGATATGAGGAACTTGAGAAACAAGAGAGAGGATCATAGGGGAAAAGAGGGGAAAATGAAATAAGACAAAACCAGAGAGGGAGACAAACCATAAGATACTCTTCATCTCAGGAAACAAACAGGGTTGCTGGAGGGGAGGGGGTAGTAAGGATAGGGTGGCTGGCTTATAGACAGTGGGGAGGGTATGTGCTATAGTGAGTGCTGTGAAATATGTAAGACCGATGAATCACAGACCTGTACCCCTGAAACAAATAATACATTATATGTTAATAAAAATAAATAAAACTAGTATCTTACCTGAGGAGGGAGAGGGTTTGCGGTGTGATAAATGTTTTTCTTTGTTTTATTTCAGTTGCAAAATAATTGAGAAAGACACTTTTTTTCCCCGTTTTCATTGGTATGTTACCAACTTGCCACAGGGATTTGCTGAAGATGGAATGCAGCAATTTCCACATACCTTCTAACTTATGGATTGTGTTGGACATGTGGGTTTTGGCTGCTCAGAATCTAACTCTTCCTGGTTAGGAAGATCCTTCATTTTGTGACTCTTGGTGGGAGGTGAAGTCCTTAACCCTCTCTGCTGAGAAAGAGACTGGAGCTGTGCTTCGTGAGAACGCCTGTCAGCAACTCTGCACAAGACCACAGATTATGAAGTTCTCTTTCTCAGTTTCCTTCTCCCTAACCTGGAGGTATCTCCAGCTCCTTCCTTATAGAGTTGGTGTGAAGCTTAACCGGGTCAATAATGAACTGTGCGACCCAGACAGAGTAAGTGCTACACTACGAAATCAATGTAGCAAAACGTGATGCAGAGTCTATGCGATGCAGCAGAGTCCGGGTGAACTGAGATGCGGTTAAGTTGTCTCCACTGCATTCTCACAGAAGCCTCAGGCAGTGCACCTGGTTGGGGTGATGGTTTTATTAGTTGGCTTTCAGACTTTAAAATCGATTTTAATTTTTTTTTTATTTTTTTTAAATCGATTTTAATTTTTATTAAATCTATACATGCACATGGTTTAAATAATCCTGTTGTTCTACATTTCGTAATAATAAAAAACCCCACAGTATTCTGCCCACATTGACTCCTCATTTTCCACTCCCCCATGACAACCGCTTTCAAGTCTTTTGTTAAATATCGTGCTTGGATTACTAGTTCTTGAAGTTTCAATTAGAAGTGTTGCCACGATGGAAAATGAGGATTTAGCGCCCCTACCCCGCCTTTTTAAAGCCAGTTTTCCTCCTCACCACAACTCCCACATCTTCCTGTCCTTCAACTATAGTTATGCTTTGGTTTAGATCAATGTTATGTGTTTGCATTATTATGACCATGTAAATATTTTCAGAGTTGAACAAGGGTATGTTCTGTGACTACTTGTCTTTTCTCTTCCTCCTCTTCCTTCTTCTTTCCTTGAAAACCTTTTCATCCTGGAGCTAATAAATGTCATGGTTTCCTATTTGCTTGGCTTTCTGTATTCTTATTATTAATTCATCCTCAAGTTCTTCCCAGTTTTCTCTACTATCTTCTAAAATCTTTCTTTAAACCTTCTCTAAATATGTTAAAATAACAATTCTATCAACTTTTTAAAAAAAAAGATTTTATTCATATTTGAGAGAGAGAGAGAAAGACTAAGCAGTAGGGAGAGGGGGTGGGAGGGAGGGCAGACTCCCCGCTGAGCAGGAAGCCCCACCTGGGGCTGGATCCCAGGAAGGAGAGTCCATGACCTGAGCCCAAGGCAGACGCTTAACCAAGTGAGCCACCAAAGCGCCCCTCAGCTTCCTTTCTTGACCTGCTCTAATGAGAGTATGTTGGCCTATTCCTGTACAGCTCTCATACAGAACTATCCTTCATGTCATTCTGGAGATTCACTTCACCTTTTCTTAAGTTTGATCTCTTATTTCCCAGATTTCTTATCTTCTTTCTTAAGCCATCATTGTGGTAGCACCTTCTCCCTTGGCTTCTTCACTCAGTAGCTTCCTGAAAAAAGGTGCATGAAAAGAAGTCTGAAATACTGTGTATCTGAAAATTTCTTTCCTGTACCTCACAATTAAAATCTACAGTTTGGTACTATACAGAATAATTTCTTGCATACTTTTGAAACATTGCTCCTTTGACTTTTTGCTTCCTGTGTTGTTTTGAAAAATGTTGAGTCTGTCTGATTTCTGATACGTTGTATGTGACCTGTTCCATTCCCTTGCCTTAACCCCCAGCTCGGAAAGTTTTAAGATACTCCTTTTATGCCTGGTTTTCTAAAAATACTTTGATATAAGTCTATTTTTATCCATTTACTGAGTATGCACTGGTTTCTTTGAATTGGGAATCTACTGTCTTTTAGTTCTGGGAAATTTTCTCGAATTATTTCTTTGACAATTTACCCTTCCTGATTTCCTCTGTTCTTTCTGGAACTCAGGTTGTTCAGTTCCTGCACCTCTGGACCCTCTTCTTAATTTTGTTACTTCTCTCCTCTATTCCGGTAATGTACTTCAGGTTTTGCTTGTGTATTTTCAAGTATAATTTACATACAACAAATTTCATCCTTTTAAAGTATATAGAGTTAAAAGAATTTGGCAAATGTATACCTTCAGGTAACCACCACCCAACATAAGATAGAATTGTTTTGTGCCTGCCTTTTTTTCCCCCTAACATACATACATCAGTAGTCCATTCTTTTTTATTGCTAAGTGGTGCTATTCCATTGTATAGATATACCACATTTTATCAACTGACAGATATTTCAATTATTCTCATTTTTAACTAGTTGGCATGCAGGCTTTTCAATGAAGACGTATTTTCATTTCTTTTCAGTAAATTCCAAAGAGCGGAAATGGTGGGTCATATGGTAAGGATATATTTATCTTCCACACGATTTTCTAAAGTGGGATTCCAAAGGTGAATCCAAATTTTGCATTCCCATTAGCATGAGAAATCCAGTTTCTCCTCATCCTCACAACTCTTCCATTATCATTCTTTTCAATTTTAGCCATTGGATGTATATGAAATATATATGTATGTGAAATCTCATTTTAAAAAATTTTGTTTTTATGATGACTAATAATATTGAGCATCTTTTCATCATAATTTGTTTGTTTCCTTTTATGAACTGCCTGTTCAAATTTTTTGCCGTCCCCTTTTTTGGATTGTCTTGTTATTGAATTGTAAGAGCTCTTTATATGTTTAGGTACAAGTCTTACACCAGATATGAATTTTGTAAATATTTTCCTTCAGATTGTGGCTTATTTTGTAATTTTCTTAATAATAGCCTTTAAAAAGCAGAATTTTTAAATTTCTATAAAGTTCAATTTTTAAATGTTTTCTTTTGTAATTTCNAGATATGAATTTTGTAAATATTTTCCTTCAGATTGTGGCTTATTTTGTAATTTTCTTAATAACAGCCTTTAAAAAGCAGAATTTTTAAATTTCTATAAAGTTCAATTTTTAAATGTTTTCTTTGTAATTTCTGCTTTTCTTTGATGTCCAATCTAAGAAATTTTATTAAACCAAAATTCATATAGATTTTCTCCTAAGTTTTGTCCAAGAAGTTTCCTAGTTTTAGGCAGTATGTCTGGTTTATGATCATATCAAGTTAATTTTTGTATAGAACATGAGGTAATGGTTGTGGTTCATTTTTTTGGCATATGAATATTCAAATGTTTTAGAACTATTTGTTAAAAAGACTTTCTTCTCCTCTCTGAATTACCTTGATACCATTGTCAAATATTATTTGCCATATATACATAGGTCTGTTTTTTTTTTAACCTTTATGTCTATTCTTATGTTAATACCACACTATCTTGATTGAGGTAGCTTTATAGAAAATCTTGAAATCAGGTAATTTGAGTGCTTCAAATTTTTTCCTACATTTTCAAGTTTGTTTTGGGTCTTCTAAACACTTGGATTTTCATATGAATTTCAGAATCAGTTTATTGATATCTAAAAAAATAGCAGGTAGGATTTTGATAGGGATTGTATAAAATCTCTGGGTTAACACAGAGAAGTTGACATCTTAACAATATTGAGGCTTCTGATCTCTTTGCATGATATATCTCTTTATCTATTTAGGTCTTTTAAAAATTCTCTCAGCAATATTTTAATGTATAGGTCTTCATGTATTTTGTTAAATGGATAAGTAAATACTTAATGTTTTTATAATTTTTAAAATTTTAGTTTCCAACTGTACATTGCTATGAACATTCACATATCAGTTGTATGGAAATACATATGGAAATGTGTTTTCTTCCTCTCAGGAAATATCTAAAGGGAGTTTGTTGGAGCAGATGGCAGATGCGTGTTTAACCTTCTAAGGGTTTTATATGTCGACTTTTTAAAATCCTACTGTCATGCCAAACTCTTCTATAAATTCTAGAAGTATTTTTTTCTAAATTTCCTAGGATTTTCTACACATACAGTGATGTCATTGGCAGCTAAAGATAGTTTTTCTTCTTCCTTTCTAATTTTTATGCCTTTTCTTTCTCTGATTTTACTGTACGATGTTGAATAGAAGTGATAAGAATGGAAATCCTGTCTTGAGGTCTAGTTCCCAATCCTAGGAGAAAAGCATCCAATTTTTAAAACAAATTCAATTTCTTTAATACATACACAGGTAGTCTATCTTTTCTTGAGTGAGCTTTGATAGTTTGTAATTTTCAAAAAAATTTGTTTCATTTACATTGTTAAAATTGTCAATAAATTATTTATAGTATTCTTTTTAAACCTCTGTAGAATCTATAGAGATGTAACATCTCTCATTTTTCATATTGATAAATTATATCTATCTTCTCTGTGTTTTTACTGATCAGTCTGGCTGGAAGTTTATTGATTTTATTGAACTTTTCAAGAATCTGTTTTTTGGTTCTCTTGATATTTTCTATTATTTGTCCATTTTCTATTTCATCTTATCTCCAGTATTTTTTCCATCTATTTACTTTGTTTTAAGTTGGCTCTTCTTTTTCTAGTTTCTTAAGATGGAAACTTCTGATTTTAGGTCTCTGTTCTTTTCTGATATAGACATTAAAACTATACATTTCCTGCTAGTGTAATGGCTGTTTTATTTGCATTCTGCAAAATTTGATACATTTNTGGCTGTTTTATTTGCATTCTGCAAAATTTGATACATTTTGTTTTAATTTATATCCAGTTTAAAAAAAAAAAAAAAAAGAAAGAAAAACATCCAGTTCAAAACATAATCTAGTTTCTCTTATTATTTCTTCTTCAATCAAAAGCTATTTTGAAGCTTAACTTGTGAATATTTGGGGATTTTTCAGATTTAAAAAAATTAGTTTAAGTACAGTTGACATTTTATATTAGTAATAGTTGTACAACTAGTGATCAGAGAATTATGTACATTATGAAATGCTCACCACAATAACTATAGTTACCACCTATCACCATACAAAGTAATTATGATATTGTTGGTTATACCTATGCTGTACTTTTTATCCTCGTGACTTATTTATTCTATAACTGGGTTTGTACCTCTTAATTCCCTTTAACCAATTTTGTTTATTCCTCTCAGATTTTTAAAAATTATTGATTTCGAATTTAATTCCATTGACATCAGAGAACATACTTTGTATAATTTTATTTAAAAATATTTTATGATTTGTTTCATTGAACAAAATATGGCCCATCTTCATGAATAGGCCATTTACATTTGAAAAAAATGTATGCTCTATATAGATTTTGGTTGGAGGGTTCTATAATTAATAGATCAAATTGCTTAATAGTGTTATTAAAATCTTTTATATCCTTATTCATATTTTTGTCTACTTGTTTTATCAGTTACTAAGAAAAAGGAGTTGAAATGTCCCCATGTAATTGTTCATTTGTTTATTTAGCTTTTGAGATCCACCAAATATTTTTCTTCATTTTTTAAAGACTTTATTTATTTATGAGAGAGGGAGAGCACTAGTGAGGAAAGGGACAGAAGGACAAGCAGACTCCCCGCTGAGCAGGGCGCCTGATGTGGGCCTCCATCCCAGGATGCTGGGATCATGACCTGAGCTGAAGGCAGACACTTAACCAACTGAGCCACCCAGGCATCCCTCTTCATGCATTTTGAAGCCTTGTTAATAGGCACATAACTATTTAGGATTGTGTCTTCTTCATAAATTGACCTGAATGTGCCTTTTGCATGGTAATATTCCCTTGTAGGAAGCATTTATCTGATATTAATAGAGCAAATAAATTTTCTTTTGAATAGTTTTTGCAGTCTTAGTCTTTTGATAGTCTTTCCCTATTCTTTTCTTTTTAACCTTTATTTCTACATTTAAAGTAGGTTTTGTTAGACAGTATATAGTTAGACAACTGACTTTCAGTTAGACTGTTTCTTAAAGAGTGGCTTGATCTTGGTCATCTTTTTGCCATCCTCAGCATGTGTAGCAGAGTGTCTGTCAATGTGTGAGTGTGAATTGAAGGAATGGAGTAGTAGCAAGTAGATAATCACAGTGAACAGTGTTGAGCCATGTAGCATAATAGAATGTATGTATGAATTGGTTTAATTTTCTCTTTCCATGAAAGTTTATATGTTAGGCATTCAATTATGGCCAGAGCATATTTAGGGATAACTAATGGAGAGAGTGCATTTGGCTTTGAAAATTAATAACTTGATTCCTATTCAGTTAACATGGCTTCCATTATTTTTTTCTCAATTGTTTAAAACAATTAAAAAATTTCTCAGTTTCAGCCCTCAAAGATTGTTAGAAATAAATTTAATTTATTTCTGGACCTTGAAGAGAATGTTTTTTATTATTTGGTAATGGGGAATAGGGAGAAATTATGCTTTAATATCCTTAAAAAATACAAAAAAAAACCCCAATAAATACAAGAGAAAACATAAAATGTATGAAAGTAAAATATTTAGAATTGTTTTTATCCACTCTAGTCTTTTTTCTCAATTAAATGATATTAGTTAAATCCTTTTGGGTTATGAAGACTCTAAGAAATGTGTTCTATATAATCTCCATATCCCTTTTTAGTAGATCACTGAAATTAATAAATTAGTTGTTTCTTAAAAGGTAGAAATAATTTCAGAAGCCATCTAGTAATTCTAAATTTAAATAGTTAACATAACTAATAACATATCCTTTAAACAAGGCAACTAAATGCAAACATAACCTGCTAAATTTTCACATGATTGAAAATTAATTTTTTTAAAGATTTTAGTTACTTATTTGACACAGAGAGAGTATAGGCAGAGGGAGTGGCAGGCAAAGGAAGAGGGAGAAGCGAACTCTTCGCTGAGCAGGGAGTCTGATGTGGGACTCGAACGTAGGACAAAAAGACCACAACCTGAGTTCAAGGCAGCTGTTTAACCGACTGAGCCAGCCAGGTGTCCAAAAATTAACTTTTGAAAACTTAGGTAGGTGATATGCAATATTAATGGAAGCATTGTGAGTCTGGGCATGTGCCAGAGAACATACATGTTAATTACACATATGTGTGCAGCCGACAGCCATGTTGAGAAATTATCTTTATTCAGGCTGTCCCAAGACAGCCTGGGCGCCTGGGTGGCTCAGTTGGTTAAGCCGCTGCCTTCAGCTCAGGTCACGAGTCCCACATCGGGCTCCCTGCTCCTGGGAGAGCCGGCTTCTCCCTCTCCCTCTGCCTGCCACTTTGCCTACTTGGGCTCTCTATCTCTCTGTCAAATAAATAAATAAAATATTTAAAAAAAAGAAAAAAAAGTTACAGACGGTAGCATTTATGACATTAGGAAATTGTATCAAAGTTCAGCATCTAGCCCTGAGACTGACAGGTTTTGAAAGTTGATTTTATGGACACTCTGAGAGCTGATCCCTCTCTTCAGAGAAGATTCATGACACTCATTTCAAAAGCAGGAGGCCATTTAATGAATTGGCAATGACAGAAATAGTCATAGGAATCACAGCACTCCTAGTTCATTTTCTTCTTGTGGTCAAATTTTATTAGAAACCAAATTATAACCCCAAACCACTTTACTTTGAGAAATTACTCTTACAAGGGCCAGAAATGCCATAAATCAGACCAGAATTTCTGGTACTATGACAGATGAAGCTGACATGGACACCCCCTTGTATTCCATTTATTTGACAAAATAAAATAACAACAACAGAAGTCCTACAAAACCTAGCACAAAAGAAAGACAAATCCCCAGAGGCCAGAAATAAATAAGGAATTCAATGCCAGAAACCTTAAGACCCAAGGCATCTTGCTCAAATATTTATGTAAAAACTGGTCTAGGACCAGTGGGGTCCCAGCAGATGCAAAGACAAAACCACTCCATAAGAATGCTTTCAAACCCTGTGCACAGGACTCTCTCACCTGAAAAGAAAATACGATGATCTCTACTGAAGATAATACACTCACCGTAGAAAGTCACCAAGTACTTGAGGAAACAAACCAAGTATTTGTAAGAATATTAAACATTGAGAGAGTTTATAACCGGATAGCTCCCTGGTTCTTGCAGCATCAAAGAAATGTGGCCAATCCAAGTGAGGGGTCATAGTGGGCAACGGAGATTGGGAGGGGGGGAGGCTCCTTGATGAACTCAGGTTTACTCTAGTAATCCCCCAAATATTTTTCCTTCCAGAGCATCAGGGCATATTAGTTCACTGAGAACATACCTTTGTGTATTGCTTTACCATGGACTTTAAACAATTCAGCTGGAAAAACAGGAAATCATGATATAGAGAAGGACTAATTTGGGAAATCATGTAGAGAATGAGGAACATGGATAGACAGGAAACTAAGAATAGATTAGGAGAATAGGTAGTGTATCTTGGCAAACTGAAAATATGTGGGACATGCTGCTATCATCTGCTGACCTCTTATGAACTATTATATCATCTCATTAGCTTCTCTGCCCTCTTTGTGTTTGTTTGCATTTCATTTTTTTTAATAAGCTCCTCTCCCTGCCCCTGAAAAAGCATTATATTAACTTACATATGCTCTACATGGTTTGTGTGTGTGTGTGCGTGTTTGTCTCAAGTTGCAAAAGGGTATTTATAACGAACTACTCTTTTGTGACCTCATCTGTTTAGTTTTATTGCCAAATGTTGCTCTTCTGAGTAGATATTTCTACAGAAAATGTTCAAAATCAGAGACAGCGTACTAAAATTGAATTACGACCTTGCAAATATTAAAAACGCTGCATGCCAACATGTATGGACTAGGGTACAAAATTGTTTTAAAATCTGAGAGAAGGATTAGTAGTTGATTTGAAGTCACATTAAAATAGGACGGAGTAAAGAGAACCCTTTGTAAGCCAAGCGCATGAATTCAATTCAACACATGCCACCATCTTCAAATAACACTTATTAAGTACACAAGTGTTTGAGGTCTGTACTCTGTTTATTAACAGAAAAAAAAGACATATGTTCTAAAGAAGATGTGAGGTGTTCCTGTGCTTTTGTCATTTAAGTGATACGCGTGTGAGGTGTAAATGAAATTTTATTGATAAAACACTTCTTCGTTCATTTACTTCATATGCGCTTTTATACCCATCTGATCCCTTTCCTCCACAAGTCAGACTACAGTGGGGCTGGAATCACAGGCGTGCATAAAATCCCCGCCGGCTGGGTCTGTGCCGTGTTCCCAGGCACACTGAACAGGCTGTTTACAATGAGCAGCCATTTGGAAAGCAGAGCAGAGCCTCTCACTATATCTCACAGAATGGCCCCAGTTGCCCCAAGCCATGCCTGTGTTGCTCACACAGTACACTCTTTATAAGTCCAGAGACGGAATTTCAATGAGGAGCACTGAGGTATGTTTTTCCAAAAGTGGCATCTGGCTCAAGGATTGGTTACGTGAATGGCCCAGCAGCTGGTTATACCTGTGGTTTCTGCTAATTAGCCTGAGGTTGTGCTGGCTGCCTCCTTGGGCTTTCAGAATACATCCAACCTTTCGTCATCATCACAACACTCAAGATGGCCTAAATGTGTGTGTGGTAAAGTCCGGGGGCCTTTGAACTTGGTGCGGATACCTGTCTTATTGTGGACAGAGTGGATATTTATTCCCTGGCCTACACTTATCCACTAATGATGGGTCAAGTCATTTGGATTTCAAATACAGTAATAATTAATCCTGAGGAAGTTTAGCCTAAGTACAGGTTTCCTTTCCCTTAGAACCTTAGGAACGACTGTTTCTCCCCAAAGCAGGCAAATATTTTCTTAAAAAATTAAAAATACTTCTATATCCATCCGTCTCTGTCATGCTGCTTTATTCTGTATTTATTTCTGTGGATACAGAAACTGCTCTGGACATTTGAGGGATGTATATGTTTGTGTATGGGTGCATGTATATTTATAAACAGGGTTTTTACTATAAGGGGAAAAGAAGATTCCTGGTAGAACTGTGGCCGGAAGGGCCCACTTCCAGCAGTAAAGGCCTCTGGACCACACAGAGAACAGGCCCATCCAGTCCTCTGCTGCATTTCCCTCTTCTGTGCAGGAGAGGACCGAGGTAGAAATCATCTCTCAAGCAATGTGCAAAATGTAACTCAAGTCTAACCATACTCCTTCTCTATTTCCGGTGGCCTCTGTGCATCTGAGAGCTTCCTTCCGGCCAGATAAAGACTGTTTGGACGATTGAGCATAGATCAGAAGTCTGAAGACTTGGTTCTATTTCCAGATCTATCCTTGGACAAAGGAGATGCTTATGTACAAATCCCATCAGTCTCTCTACTCTCCATGTTCCCAGTTGATATGAAATGGTGATAAATAAGTCATATTTGTAGGCATCTTGTTTCACAGAGTCCATATGACTTTACCATGAAACTTTCTCAGGTAAAACTCTGGGAGAAAGATTCAGAAAATGTAAATAATTAATGAAGTTCTATCCAGTAGAGAGTCTTAAATACTTAAAATTGAGGGGCCAGTGTGGTTAGAGGCTACATCAGACTGTATCAAAATTGGATCCATGTTTCACATCAAGAGAACATGGAAAACTTGGTTAATGATGTCATAACATGGTTGGCTTAGCCACTTCGTCCCCAAACCCAATAGGACTCATGAACTTTATACTATCCTTCCTCTGCCTTCTTCTCTACCATCTTCTATGACCAGCCATGTAAATTGAAACTCCCTAGCAATAGAAAACCAAAACAAACAAAAAAACCCTCTGCTTCTTCTTTCTTAGAAATCTTCCAACCACCCTGTCTTCTACTTTTTGTTCTCTTAAATTACTTTTGACACGCAAGGTTGTTACCCCCACAGTCAACCTGAATTTTAGTTCCACACCAATCCTGATACTGACCTCCACACTTTTTAATTCATACTCCCTCACCCCAGCCCAACCCCCATACAACATTCATCCCAAAGCACTAGTGAGCAATGTAGAATTTACCAAAGATTTCATAGATGAAATAGAAGAGCATGTTTACATAGCCTCTCCCCACCAGATACATACAATAAGTAAGCTAGCAAGCCATAGTTAGACAATTCCCCCCCCCCCGCCCCCCGTCTAATGTGTAAACATTTTTTCCCCCAATTGAATGTGTAACATCTGACTCAGGCCTTTATACCTTCCACCCAAATTTCTATCCTTGGTCCCCTACCATGGTTTGTCTCTTTCAAGAAGTTGGTACCAGCCAGAGGGTTTCTTTCAGCATAGCTTCTCATTCTCTTTTCCAGGAATTCAATTCAGGTGTGTACCACAGTCAACTGGGACAGCCTATGTGCATGCCTCTCTTCCCAGCTCCATGTTCAGTGATGCCATGTTGTTGGCTTAAAATTGGCTGTGGTGGGAAACCAAGGAAATTAACAAATGCCACACATCATGGTATCCTCTCCTTTCCTCCCATTTTTTCCCAAAGAACCGTTGTTAAACATCCACCAACACATAATTGGGTGATATGCAAAGCTTCTAGTGACAGGTGTAGCATGGGAACACGATAATCAAAACTAACATTGTCATTTTTGCCCCATAAGTGTGTGCAGCTAATAGCAGCCCAGTTGTTTTCAATAAACAGGTGTCTCTTCTCAAACGAATGTTCCTTCCAAATTGTAGGTAGTGAAATGTTTCTCCAGATCATTCAGAATTGCTTTTAGCAGAAAGCCAGGGAAGACATTTGTAATATACATCCTTCAAAAGTTTAGAGGGATAATTTAAAATCTAAAAGAAAAAAATCTACATCTTAAAAAATCTTAATTAAAAAATTTTTTTGGGGCGCCTGGGTGGCTCAGTGGGTTAAAGCCTCTGCTTTCGGCTCAGGTCATGATCTCAGGGTCCTGAGATCGAGGCCCGCATCGGGCTCCCTGCTCGGCGGGGAGCCTGCTTCCCCCTCTCTCTCTCTGCCTGCCTCTCTGCCTCCTTGTGATCTCTCTCCCTCTGTGAAATAAATAAATAAAATCTTTAAAAAAAAAAAAATTTTTGTAGGGGAGAGATTTGTCCTTTGAGAAAAGTTTTCNGTGATCTCTCTCCCTCTGTGAAATAAATAAATAAAATCTTTAAAAAAAAAAAAATTTTTTTGTAGGGGAGAGATTTGTCCTTTGAGAAAAGTTTTCCATTAAATGATGCTTTACATTTTAAAAGTTTTGTATTGAATATAATCTATTGTCTTTATTTAAAAGGCTTCTGCATTCTGATGAAGAGAATAAGTGAAAGGTGCTAAGGAAACTTTGCCCAATTCAATTAAAATTCCAGTCTTAGAGGGGAGCCTGGCTGGCTCAGTGGGTGGAGCATTCGACTCTTGATCTCTGGGTTGAGTTCGAGCCCCACATTAGGTATATAGGTTATTTAAAAATAAAATCTTTTTTAAAAATTCAGTTTTAGAAATACAAAAATGGAAAAAGTAATGCGTTTCTTAGAATTCAGGAAATGCAGCATAAGTGGGTTGAAGCAGGAAAATGAAATGTGATGAGCACATCAAGACAGACTCTGAAACTGGAGAAAGCAGCTGAGGAGTGCGTACTTGTACTTGTAGATGTCTTTGTACTTCCAGGAAAGAGTTGGGCAAAAGTCATCTTTTACCTAATTAGGTGAGAAAGTGTATATAAGAACCATTTTTCGGGGCCCCTGGGTGGCTCAGTGGGTTAAAGCCTCTGCTTTCGGCTCAGGTCATGATCTCAGCGTCCTGGGATCGAGGCCCGCATCGGGCTCCCTGCTCGGCGGGGAGCCTGCTTCCTCCTCTCTCTGTCTGCCTCTCTGCCTACTTGT
>LNAC01000019.1:4823046-5019153 GCA_002007465.1 Ailurus styani
AAAAAAAAAAAGAACCATTTTTCGATAATGAGAGTTAGCATTTCTAATAAGAGTAGAAGAAAATGATTTGATATAAGAAAAAGCTCCGGTGGGGTGCCTGGGTGGCTCAGTGGGTTAAGCCTCTGCCTTCGGCTCAGGTCACTATCCCAGGGTCCTGGGGTCAAGCCCGGCCATCGGGGTCCCTGCCCAGCAGGGACCCTGCTTGTCGCTCTCCCCCTCCCCTTGCTTGTGTTCCCTCTCTCTGTGTCTCTCTCTGTCAAATAAATAAGTAAAATCTTAAAAAAAAAAAAATCAACCAAGGAATTGGAAGTTGTATCAAACAGTTGGGATAGAAGAGTACCAAACTGAATTCAGCTGCTTTTTAAATCTTAACTAAACACATCTCATCTTTAAAACATAGACGTTTTAATGTTGTTTCATTCAGTTTTTTAGAAGAGTCTTTTCTTTCCTTTTTTTTAATTAAAAAGATGAAAAAAATCCAGTGCTTCTCTCCTAGTGTTCTATTATGGCTGTGTGTCTGTCAGAGTCCATTCTGGCTGCTATAACAAAATATCAGACTGGGTAGCTTATAATAGCAGAAATTTAGTTCTCACAGTTCGGGAGGCTGGGAAGTTCAAGATCCAGGCATTAGCATGGTCCTCTTTCCTGTTGCCGGCCTTCTTCCTGGCTTACAGCTGGGGCCTTCTTGCTGCGTCCTTCCATAGTGGAAGGGGCCTGGGATCTCTCTGCAGCCTCTTTGGAAGGGTGCTAATCCCCTTCACCAGTGCTCCACCCTTATCACTTAAGTACCTCCCAGAGGCCCCACCTCTTAATTTCATCATCCTTAAGAGTTAGAATTTGGGGGGGGGGGCGGTACAAGCATTTGGTGATAGCCATGTCAGGTCACATCTTTTCGATTTATCAAGTAAGTGCCTGCTTTACGATTAGAACATCAATGTTGCAACCATTCGTTCTGTCTTTTTCTATTTTCTTAATTATTAGTATCCATATTTAGGCTATTTGCTTAGATTTCCTCCTTTGAAAAGTTAATTTATAAGTTTTGACAAGCAGTTATTTATTTTATGCATTTGAATCTGCACATACTCTGTATTTCTTTCACTGATTTTTTAAAAAATTTTATTTATTTGAGAGAGAGAGACAGATAGTGACAAGAGGTAGCAAGAGAAAGCACAAGCAAGGAGGAGAGGGAGAAGCAGGCTCCCCACCGAGGAGGGAGCCCAATTCGGGGCTCAATCCCAGGACCCTGGGATCATGATCTGTGCCAAAGGCAGACATTTAACTGACTGAGACACCCAGGTGCCCCTCTTTCATTGATTTTTAAGCCATGAAAGACCTCCATCCAGAGATCACATAAAACTAACCTGTATTTCCTTTTCTTTTTTTTTTTACAGTTTCATATATACAGTGAACTCTTCAATGCAGTTGAAAAGAATTTTAGTGATTTATGATAAACCTCTAATTTTATTATTAGTTTTTTGATTAATGGATTGTACTCGAACTTTGCCATTTCTTTTTTGTCCCATTTGTAATGAGGCTTTTGTAATATAACATTACTTTACACATAACAGGGTCTGTCTTTGACTTTTCTTTCTTGCCAGTTGCTTATATTGGCTTATATTTCTTTCTCATGCTATTAGAGTATAGATTCTTTATGTAGATATTTTAAATTATTACACCCCTATAAGCATTTTAACAAAGAGAACTGAATGCACCTCTCCATTTTTTTCTTTCTTTTTTTTTTTAAGATTTTATTTATTTATTTGACAGAGAGAGAGATCACAAGTAGGCTGAGAGGCAGGCAGAGAGAGAGGAGGAAGCAGGCTCTCCGCCAAGCAGGGATCCTGATGTGGGCCTCGATCCCAGGACCCTGAGATCATGACCTGAGCCGAAGGCAGAGGCTTTAACCCACTGAGCCACCCAGGCGCCCTCCATTTTTTTCATTTTCAATCGATCTAGTTATTTTTTTCCATTTATTAATCAACAAAAATCTCACCAAAACTTTAATTAAATACGTATTAGATTACCAAAAGTTTTATTTTAGAAAATTTTCCATTTTTACATTTATCTAGAGATACGGTACTTTTTTCCCTTTTAAGATGACAAGGAATTTGTCTAGTTTACTGCTATATGCTCAGTATGGAGTTGATCCCCAACAAATAAGATGGAAGAATGTGATCTTAAGCAGTAAACACAGTCTAAGGAGATTTCCGAGAAGTATCTATTCTTCACAATAAAATAGCATAAAATTGAGGAAAGGTAGGGGAACAATGGGCTTTGAATAACCCATTGCTCCAGTGGTGCTTTTCCTCTGTTAGTTCTTGTGGTCTATGTCAGATTTAAATTTCTCTGCCTAGATGTGATGACTGAATATCCAGCTTGTCCCTTCTATGTTCTTCCCCCACTTCCACTTTAACTAGACAACCTCCCTCTTACCTCCCCACTGTCTGCTTTCTGTCTTTGCTCCTTTTTCTTCTTCGTGGGGCAGGTGTCTCTCTGCTTTTCTAATAATCACCAGCCAACAGTGCCTACCCACTTCCATTCTCATGCTATTAATCTTCTAAATAATCACTTTAAACAACTTAATAATTCCTCAAATAATTACTTTATATAATTTTTTAAGTACACTCCCTTCTTTACTATAATACTTTTACTAGTTTTAATTGCTTGCCAGTTGCTTATATTGGCTATTTTTATTTAATTAATTAATTTATTTATTCATTTATTTTTTTTAAGATTTTATTTATTTATTTGACGCAGAGAGAGATTACACGTAGGCAGAGAGGCAGGCAGAGAGACAGGGAGAGGAGGAAGCGGGCTCCCTCCTGAGCAGAGAGCCCGATGCGGGCCTCGATCCCAGGATGCTAAGATCATGACCTGAGCCGAAAGCAGAGGCTTTAACCCACTGAGCCACCCAGGTGCCCTATATTGGCTATTTTTAAAAAGCAGGCAATCATATGAGAAATTAAGATAATTTGTACTCCCCCTTTCATTAGGGAGGTATCTTATTTATGTTAAATATCTTAATGTATTGGCTAAACCTTCTAGGTAATCCTAAACAGTAGTGGCAATAATGGACATCCTTACCTTGATATTAATGGAAATAGAAGTGTGTCAGGAGCCTTGAGGTAAATATTACTTGCTATGGACAGAATTTCTCTTTTAGTCTATAGTTGAAATTTTAATGCATAATTAGAATATTAGTTGCTGGACCCTCGTTATTTTGAAATTAATACTATTGTTTTGTGGTACTTCACCTCTGAAGCCCCATCTGAGGCAGACTGATCAAAATCAGATTCAGGAGTACTCTTGTCCTTTAGGTCCAGGCAGGGCTGGTTCATCATATTCTGGCATCTTTTTCTCATAGGTTGGAACCTTCTATTGTTACAGGTAGAGAATGAGAACTGATCCCAAACTGTAAACTGACACCCTCATAATTACATGGTCAGAAACAACAGAGCTGGGGTGGGACCTTGACCTTCTTATTCATCCACTGTTATTGCATTTTTGGGGATAGCAGGTTATCTCCAGGGCTACTCCAGGTCCTTACATGCCCTCATGTGCCTTCCACATTCTGATTTATTCTGTCATCAGGCAGCTGTCACAGGAGTGATCCAGTCACTCTGGAGTTTGCTAGAACAAAAGTGACCCATAGCCTCTCTGGAGCCATTGAATTTATTCAGGTGGTGCATGTTCAACCCAAACTTAGAGCATATGAAGGAGATGCTCCTCTCAGTCAGTTTTAAACAGAAGCAAAGTTGAGCCTGATCGAGGGGATGGATGGAAAACACCGGAAACCACAATAACAGAGTATGTCCTGTCTTGTCTTCTGTTTTCTTCTTTCTTCCTTTCCAGCCCCTCCCCCCTTCTTTCTGGATGGTCTTACCACAGGGCCTTCATGGACATACAAAGCTGCTTACTAAGGATGTGCAGGGATAGATTTCAGTACAGTTTAAAAAGAACTGCATGCTCAGTACAAGTTGGACATTAACAGTCAATCAATTTAGGCTGATGACCAGTGGGAGTCCATGATGCCATGTTTTCCAGACATTTGAATTTCATAAAACAGTAAAATAACAAGGGATGAATAAGTAAACTAAAGTGAGAGTGAAAGAAAGATGAGATGGAAAAGAGAGACCAGAGAAGGAGGGGAGGAAGAGAAGGGAATAACATGATTTTCACCTTTGTATTTCACCAGGTAAGGATATAAGGGAAAATTGCCATCAATTCATCACCATCATTTTTTTTAGAAGAAAGAACACCAAAAAGTGGAAAGGTTCTTAGAAGTACATAAAATTAGCTAAAGATAGCTTTTAAAAAATTATTTACTTAAGAGAGATTGGGAGAACATGGGGGCGGGGGTTGCAGAGGGAGAGGGGACAAGCCGATTCCCAACTGAGTGTAGGGCCCAATGTTGGACACAATCCCAGAACCCTGAGGTCACAACCTGAGCTGAAACCAAGAGTTGGATGCTTAGCTGACCGAGCCACCCAGATCCCCCAGATAGCTTTTATGGAATATACATTTAACTTTAGGCAAAAAACAAATCACTATCTTGCTCTTTGTTTCCCTCCTGAGTTTTGCAGCAGACCAGCAAAATACTTCATCACAGACTGGTGCTTCACTTCACTGGCCTTTCGAAGTCTCAGGCGCCTTGGAATGTTAGAAGTAACTTCCTTGACTCTGAAGGATGGTGATCTTTGGGGACCAGAAGAACTAAAAGTATGTTCATTTTTAGGGTGCTGACTCCAAAGGGTCTTTAAAGGCTGGAAATGTATATGAAGGAAAATTAACTCCAATATGGTGTAAGGTAATGTGCAGCTGCCCACAGGGGAGTCTTTAGAATGGTGAAGCCATCGGCAGAGTCTTTACATTTGCAGTAAATGCACAGATAGTCCTATGGCCCTGTAGCTGGTTAATTAGCTAAGCCAGTGTGGGAATCATGGTAAAGGTAACTGGTGTGAAGCGGACATAGTGAGGAGTCAGAATTGAAACTTCAGCCTCTTTCTAGGGAGATGCATATTCCAGTTTCCTGTGACATGTGCATCATATATGAATCAAGTATTTTAACATGCATTTCCTCAGATAATTATTTTCATTGAATGTGCTGATTTGTCATAAGCTCCCTTTTTTAAACATTCACTTCCCCTGGGAATATCTGACATATGGACAGTAATAATGCCAACGGTTACTTTAATACACTTAGTAGCATAGAATGGCATTAATTCTGGGAATTATTTATATGAATCCAGCTAATTCTATTTTTCCTGTTGGTTAAGTTTCTGAACTTACAAGCATTCATTTACTTAAAATGCTTGATTATGAACCATCTTTCTCTTTGGATAGTGGGTGATTTCACCCTCATACCTGTATAGGTCATTCTACCTACTCATTAGAATATTTTGTCACAGCAATGAATGCTGATTGCCTCATTTTCATATGGATTGTCTTCCTTGAGCCCAACTCAAATTTTGCTATCAGCGACATAACTGATTTCTCTGAGTGGAACGGAAGTTATCACTATATCACATGCCTGAACGAACTATTTCAGTACACCTTCGTATTTTATAGCTACAGTATTATTTGAGTTATTCTCAATTAATGTTTTTAAGTTGTTTTCTAATGCTCAGTTTTAAATAATGCTTGACTACTCCAAACCAAAAGTGCTGGACTAATCTGAGCTCAGATAACCACTGAGTACATCAGAGCTTTCCATATAATTGGTACACTGATTTCTATTTCTGCTTTCCAAGCAACTGTTTCACAAAAGGAAACTTTTGGACGTGAAACATTTAAGGACAATGACATTTGCCTTGTTATTTTTTTATCATATTTTCTTCATCAACAGACCTGATAATCTCGGATTTCATTGAAGACTGGAGGCAGCAGAGTCAAGTTGTATGTATTGTCTACTGAAAATTGCTATTTCCTACTCATTTCCTTCAAAATCATAAGTGGGTGTGATGGTGGAATCTGAATAGACAGAATATCTTTTTTTTTTTTAAGATTTTATTTATTTATTTGAGAGAGAGAGAGAAAGCAAGAGACAGAGCACGAGCAGAGGGGGAAAAGGCACAGGCAAAGGGAGAAGCAGGCTCCACGCTGAGCAGAGAGCCTGACGCTGGGCTCGATCCCAGGACCATGACCTGAGATGAAGGGAGACGCTTAACCGACTGAGCCACTGAGGCTCCCCTAGGCAGAACATCTTGCTGTAGAATCTCTGGCTTCCTGTTGGCAAACGTACGCACCTCATGGTCCTTCGACAGAGAGTCATGCTATCTTTACTCCTACCTACTTTATTGCATGAAGCGGACTGAACTCACCAAAACTTCCTTTTACATGTATCCATTCTCAAGAATGTTTCCTACCTTTTACTCGTAGCCAGTCCACTTCCTTGCCTAGAAGTGGTGAATTTACATGGAGACTCAAAAGTTGCAAAATATCCCAAAACACTTCTTAAAAAGCCCAGTGACTCAGGCTGATGAAAGGGCATGAGACCACCAGCCGATGCCAGATGGGCCCCGGGGATTCAGATTCACTCCAGTCACGTCAGCCTAAGACTGTTAACAACTAGACAACTGAAGCATTCTGTACCAACAGCTGAAGCTTCTGGGAGGTCTTTAACCATAGCTCTGAGCAAAGGGCATTGAGGTAATCCAGGATGGAGGTCACCAACGGATGGAAAACTGTGGTGGGATTCTCACTGGTGAGGAGAGAGAAGAGGTTACAGCCTTTTTGCCAAATCCTCTGTGGCTGGATTCAGTGCCCAAGTGATGATTTCCACTGCGAGTGCAGTCCAACATTGGGGGTATTTGTCTGGGAGAAAAACAAGTCCTGATACTGAGTACCACTCTTTTGACCAGAGACACTACCCAAATGTGCTCTCTGGGCCTGATTTCGCAGAGTTGTGATGGGGAATTTTCTTATCTGAAATAATTATTCCAGGGACAAAAATGCTTTTAAGAAAATAAATGAATGGTGAAACTTAATGCACTGAAAATATCCTGGAGATAGAAGATTCTGTCTTCTCCTTTTCCAACATTTCCAGGTTGAAAGAGAAGATGGGCAGTTTCTTAATCTAATTAAGATAAATAGAAGCAACTTTCTTCTTCCTCCACTGCTCTGACCTGCACATTTTTCTCTGAGATTTTAGTACTGGATGATTAGTTGGTAACTCAACTCACACAAAGCCTGGCTTAGAATGCACTTCAGAGCTCCACTCTAAGCAATAATCTGCGACAAAAAGCCATTACCACACACTTTGGCATTGTGCTGGCACTAGCTGAAATGCATATAGCATCATACTCTTTGGGGTCTGCTTCCCCCGACCAGCAGGGAGGACAGATGTATGAAAGAACAAACACTCCCAGCTATGCCTAATATTGTACAAATGCACAGAATTGACATATTTATAGCTTCTATAAGCAGTGATATAAATGAGTTTTGTTTTGTGGTTTAGAAATATTTGTGGCTCTGCCTGTGATGAAGGGAGACATGTGAGTCATGTATTAAGCAATGATTTCTTCTGCTCATCTCTGGTGTGCATGCAACATGGCCTTTCCCATCGACAGCCAAGAATAGAACATTCATATTTAAGCAATAGGCGAATGCATACAAGACTTGACAATACAACCAGAGCTGTCCTGGGGTCAGGCTCAACAGCAGTGTGCTGTGTGAGCATCAGAAAATGGGAATTCACTTTGAGAAGGCTCACCACCCATGTGGGTGCAGACCATTTGGAAAATATCCCTTGAACAAAAGTTTCAGCCACGTCTTCCTTTTCCTCCTAAGATGATGTCAGTGCAATGAGGACCTTTTTTTGTGTTCAGATTATTGCTTTTTAAGTCCGTACTAATGCTTGTTGGTTTTGCTGGATTCCATACATTGGACAGGATTCCAAAGTTGCCAAACACATGTGTCTGTGCAGACACACATGTATTGCACTAGAATTAATGGTTTAAAACACAGCAAGTAGTGAAACACTTTACATGTCTTCTTATTACAAAAATGGGTGGAGGCTTCCAGTTACAGAATGAAAAAGTAATGGGAATAAAATGTACGGCACAGAGAATATAGTCAATGATAGTGTAGCAGCGTTGTACCGATAGTACAGATGGTGATAGATGCCAACTACACTTGGGAGCATGGCATAACTTATAGAGAAGTTGAATCACTCTGTTGCACACCTGAAACTAATATAGCATTGTGTGTCAACTACGCTCAAAAAAGGATAGAGTTACCATAATGTATTTCTTACAGTTGTTGAATGCCCGAGCAGATTTTCAGAATAAATGAATTGTGTTTAACGAACCCCATCTATGGTCTTTTTTTTTTTTTTTCCAGTCCTTCACACTAAGTCTATCATCAAATACTGGTAATTTTTCTGAAGTGAATAGAGTCATGATAGCTGTAGGACAAACGTAGAAATAGACTTGTTAGTTTGCCTCATTCAAGTTTTCTCACTCTTCAATCAGTCTTACCAGAAACTCTGGTTCTTAGGACTTAATTTTGATTGTCATTTACCATCTTAGAGCAGAAAAGTGGTTCTAATGCACCTTTCCTATCAAATTTAAACTGTTCATTCTTGTGTTTAAAAACTTTCCTAACTGCCTTCTTCCCAACTTGACTCAAAGTGTCACTCTACCGCCTATGCCATTGTTTCTGTCAGTCATGGCTTCATAGGAATCCTCATTTCCTGTGTAACTCTGCAGAGGTCTCCTGTTTAGCCCTCTGACTGCTTATAGTTCTGATTAAATTCAATAAACAACTATTAAGTACATGTTCTCCAGCCTCAATGCGAGGCTCTATCCCCTTACTTAGAACCCAATTACAAACTGTATGTATGTATGTATGTATGTTTCCTCTAGGGATGCCATCAACCAACCAAAGAGAAAGCCTACTCCTTGAGGGCATGAGCCTGGTCATACACCACTTGAGGCAAACCTCAGGAGTGCTTAACACAGGCACACACACATACACACTTCTTGCTTGATTTATTTACACTGTCGTGCCCGATCAATCTCCTGTAGGCTACATGTTCTCCAGGTCTCTAATCCTTCCCACCTCCTTGACTACACTGAATTTAGAAC
The DNA here is from genome assembly GCA_002007465.1 of Ailurus styani. Classification (NCBI taxonomy): domain Eukaryota; kingdom Metazoa; phylum Chordata; class Mammalia; order Carnivora; family Ailuridae; genus Ailurus; species Ailurus styani. The sequence goes on from LNAC01000019.1 coordinate 4,832,133, forward strand.
CACATCCCAGTACAGCTAAAATGTATGACCTCACGCCTCCATTTATCCTGCACTAAGCATTTGATTATAAGCTCCTTCAAGGTGGAAGTTATATCTCCTGTCTTCTTTGTCAGTTCCCACAGCTCCTTCTCTGGTATAGCAAAATTTCCATATGGTATATTTTCCCACACAGTATACTTCTTTGCTATAGCAAATATTCTGTAAATTCTAGTTTCGTTGAAACAAGAGGCCTGTGAGGGAATGGAGAGCCATATACCTTTCCTGTCTCCCTCTTGTCCAGCTGCTTCTGGTGGGGTGAATGCTTACTGTTCAACTCCTTACTGCCCATCTGCCCAAGTTGGAGAGAAAACCAGGGCTTTTGTTCAGTCAGGCAGGAAAGAGACATTCAGATGAAATTGAATAGTATTTGGTCAGGTGCCTAAAGTTGGTGTTTGGGGAAAAAGCATGGGAATACTTTGTCTTTACATTTGGTCTCCTTGTTATATACTATTCTAATTATGCAGGTGATTCAAAGCCCAGTTCAATGGTTATTTTTCAGGTGCACCAATTAGGAGTAGAAATAGGAGCCTGGGGCACTTCCCATGACATTCAATATTCAACATTCAACATTCAACATTCAACACCCAGCATAGCAAGACATGGCCGTCACTCACTGAAGGTGTTTGGCTCTAGTTATAGCCCAAATAGAGATGTGAATGCTTGGAAACTTTAGAAAATGGGTCATGCTCTATGTACCTTTCCTCCATGCCAAATCAAACAATATTAAGCATTTAAGAAATGTTATCAATAGCATATTTTTTTCTAACAAAAATACGTGTTATAGAAAAATAGGAAAAACAAGTGTCTGGGCGCCTGGGTGGCTCAGTGGGTTAAAGCCTCTGCTTTCGGCTCAGGTCATGATCTCAGGGTCCTGGGATCGAGGCCCGCATCGGGCTCCCTGCTCGGCGGGGAGACTGCTTCCCCCTCTCTCTGCCTGCCTCTCTGCCTCCTTGTGATCTCTCTCCCTCTGTGAAATAAATAAATAAAATCTTAAAAAAAATAATAAAAACAAGTGTATAATTATCTTACAAAAATAGGATCATAGTGTACACACTGTGACACTTCTCCTTTGTATTTTCCATTTATGTTATTAAATATTTCTCTATACCAGTACATTGCAAAATGAGTTCTGTGTTCCATGAGTTATTGATAAATATTACATATTAAAAAAAGAAAAGACTCTTTGATTAGCTACATTTTAGTAATGCTGGGTTAAATAGGGTTTTCCTGCTGTAGGACATTTTGAAGTCTTTAACTAATGTACATGATGATTCTTAAAAACAAGGGATATAGGGTGCCTGGGTGGCTCGGTGGGTTAAAGCCTCTGCTTTCGGCTCAGGTCATGATCTCAGTGTCCTGGGATTGAGGCCCGCATCAGGCTCTCTGCTCAGCAGGGAGCCTGCTTCCTCCTCTCCCTGTCTCTCTGCCTGCCTCTCTGCCTACTTGTAATCTCTCTCTCTGTGTCAAATAAATAAATAAAATCTTAAAAAAAAAAACAAGGGATATAGTATAGAATTTCTTTAAATTATTTACCAAGTACATTATTTATGTATTATGTATGTATATGTATGTGTGTGTGTGTGTGTANCTACTTGTAATCTCTCTCTCTGTGTCAAATAAATAAATAAAATCTTAAAAAAAAAAAACAAGGGATATAGTATAGAATTTCTTTAAATTATTTACCAAGTACACTATTTATGTATTATGTATGTATATGTATGTGTGTGTGTGTGTGTATATGTGTGTGTATTTGTGTAGTTTTTGTGTGAACACGTGCTCCCTTGGACACACCCTGGAAATAGAAGTAGAAGTAGGACTTAGAACTATAACCAATCTTACGACATACCCTGGAAGATTCATGGACACATGTTATAAAATTTCTGCATTGATCTTATTTTTATGTATATCTGTATATATGAGCTTCTTTATTAGCAAGAGAGTGAGAGGGCTGGCTGCAGAACCATTCATTTGACATTGTCACCTGCTCCCATTTGATACTACTACTGTTTTGTACAACCTAATTTGAGGAAGGTGGCTCTGCAGGCTTCCCTGATGTTATAGATGATGTGTTAGGGTGACATGACCCTTAATTCATCCCAAGAGTTGAGCTGGTCTCCTCTATCTAACTGTGTTCAGAATATGACATCACTGTTCACTTTATTAAAGACACATTGATCTACACTAGTTAAGTAATTTTTCCAATTCTATGTTTATAGCAGCAATGTCCACAATAGCCAGACTAAGGAAAGAACCTAGATGTCTATCAACAGATGAATGGATAAAGAAGATGTGGTATGCGTGTGTGTGTGTGTGTGTGTGTGTGTGTGTGTGTGTATACACACACAGCCATCAAAAGAAATGAAATCTTGCCGTTTGCAATGGCATGGATGGAGCTATGGAACTAGAGGGTATTATGCTAAGCAAAATATCAATCAGAGAAAGGCAATTATCATATGATCTCTCTGATATGAGGAATTTGAGGGGCAGGGTGGGGAGTTGTGGGGGTAGGGAGGGGGAACAAATGAAACAAGATGGGACCGGGAAGAAGACAAACCATAAGAGACCTTAATCTCACGAATCAAACTGAGGGTTGCTGGGGCTGGGGGAGGTGGGGATAGGGTTGCTGGGTTGTGGACAGTGGGGAGAGTTTGTGCTTTGGTGAATGCTGTGAAAGGTGTAAGCCTGATGATTCACAGACCTGTACCCCTTGGGCAAATAATAATAATAATAATAATAATAATAATAATAATAATAATAATAATAATAATTTTTTCCAATTCTAGTTTTGGGCCTCATCAAAATGCATGGGCCAGAGAAGCTATTAATTGGTGTTCTAAAATTTCAGTCTAGAATTTCTTACAAAATTTAAGCAGAAATACTCCTTTGTGGGAGAAAAAGAGCAATGGCCTGAGTTTCTAACAGGAACTCACCTCCAATGGTCATTTTTTTCTCTGACTTTGTGCACTGCCTAGGATTTTGTCCCACCCACCCAACATCTTTGTTTGCCTTCTCATAAGCATATTCATCTTCTGCTCCCGCAGTTGTATATGTCCTGTGGTTTCCCATTTGCTCTGTGTTTAAATGAAAAATGTATATAGTTTCTCTCTCAAGTTAAGTTGTGCTTATCAGCATTTTGCGCAAAACAGTTTGAAGACAAATCTGCCGCAAATGAGCTGCTTGGTGCTCCTGATATGGTTTCTTTAAAAAGCAGAGGTTTCAGAAACAGCTTATCCATCAATAGCTCCGATGGCACTTTGTGGTTGCTTTGCACAAACATATCCCCTTTCTCTCCCAACCCTATCACCACAAAAGATAATTTACTTGCCGTGTTGGCCGCTCTCCTTTTGATTTTAAGAATCTTTCCTTTCTGATTCTGTTTATCCTAGGTAGTGCTGGGGAGCTTCTATAAATGTACAAGTCAACAATGGGAGATGTGTTTCATGTAAGGACCGTAAGAGGAAACTCTGGTTGGGACTTTGTTCTCAAGCAGAATGTGAGGGTGGCTGATCCTTTCAACCTCAACTTCGGTCTCCTGATGAAAATACATTGCTATAGTGAATTTTTGGTACACAAGTCATAAATGTTTGAAAACCAGGGTGCCTGGGTGGCTCAATCAGTTAAGCGTCTTCCTTCAGCTCAGGTCATGATCTCAGGGTCCTGGGCCCGAGTCCCACATCGGGCTCTCTGCTCCACGGAGAGCCTGCTTCTCCCTCTCTCTCTCTCTGTCTCTCATGAATAAATAAAGAAAATCTTTTAAAAAAAAAAGTTTGAAAACTGTAATATTCCTGTGAAATAAATGCTGAGAGGGTCGGTTACATCCTGCATCTTTTTAAGAAATTACTTCCTAGCATTCTTACCTGGCTGGTTTATCCATTTATTGGTATATAACTTCTCATAGTGACCCATTTTTTTTTCATCTTCCCTCACCCTTTATTCATGAGGCACTTATGATACGCTGGTTGCTCTGCTCTACAGATGGGGTAGTCATTATGGAGACCTCCCCAGAAGAAGTTCATTATACTTTACAGAAAAATACACCCTGACAAGTATCATTATCAGTGATATGCACTTGTTTATTAGTAACCACGTGGGAAGGTTATTCTGGGCATTGAAAGAAGGTGTAAGATTGGAGCCCTGTTTGCCAGCAGCTGGAACGAAATTGGAGGAGCGGGACCAACCTGTAAGAAGGGAACTATGCAAGGGTCACTGAATGGTCTGGTAAGGTATGCAGCAAGGGGATACCTGACCTGAGTTTTGAAGAAAGGAGGGTAATAGTTAAATAAATTGAAGAGAAGCAACACATATGTTTTAGTCAAGGATAGCAATTTGGAAATTGTTATCTTCGTAACTTTGGAAAGATCAATTTATCTGAAATGTCTATGTTTCCTTCCGTAATACTCAACGTTTTCCAACTGCTTTCCCTTATTCCAGGAGTTTTTAATCATTTGGAGAACTCTTTTTTTTTTCTTTTAAAGATTTTATTTATTTATTTGACAGAGAGAGACACAATGAGAGTAGGAATACAAGCAGGGGAGTGGGAGAGAGAGAAGCAGGTTTCCTGCCGAGCAGGGAGCTTGATGGAGGGTTCGATCCCAGGACCCCGGGATCATGACCTGAGCAGAAGGCAGACGCTTAACTGACTGAGCCACCCAGGTGCCCCCATTTGGAGAACTCTTGAGGAAAATGGACCATTTTCTCAGAAAGCTGCTCACGGGCACTGAATTTCCGAGGTTCGGTGACCCTTAAAGGCTATCGGTGTCACAATTCTTCACATTTCCTGAGCATGAACGATGCGTTTTATATGTACACATTATTTCATTTAATCGTTAATGACGTTCCTGTGAAGCAGCCACTGGTATGATCGCTGATTTCACAAGACAGGATAAAGTGGATCCACCTGAAGCCACTCAGCTAGTACGAGTCAGACCTGGGATTCACACATCTTGGGAAATTGAACCTCCCATGTTGTCTCTTTCCCTTCTTTCTGTGACTTGCCAACTTACTTCCCAAACCAACCTCAGGGTCAACCTGTTATGGTCTCTTTATCTGGTGTCTGGCTACTGTATACTTTCAGTAACGGCAAACAAACCCTTCACTTCCTTGGAGGTACTTATCGACAGGACAGCTCCACACCCTGCTTGTTTACAGAAATCATATGTCTGTTTGTGTTGGCGTGTGAGTGACAGTGCATGAGAATTTAAGTACCTCTTCTGGGGGTGGCATTAAATGGAACAAGGTTGCGCTTGTAATTGAAGTGATAAAGAACACCAAGATATGATATTGGAAGGAATCTTCGGCATATTTGAATGGGAGCTAAGGACTAAAGATGCAGAGTTGGAAGCTCAGCTCCAGACTTGCATCCAGTTGTCCAAAGCACGGTATCAGGTATTAGCATAAGCGTCGGTTATTAGTATATTGGGACATGAACTTGTGAGAGAAGCTGCTGTAGGGAAAAATGAAGTTGTAGAGAGAAAAAATATATTTTCTAAGTTCCCTAACGTGTCACCCTAGGGCACCAGGGAGGAGCCTGTGAGAGGAGGCTTTACCGCCCCTGTCAGCACCTCCATGGGGCCTTTTCCGCCTCATGTTCTAACATTTCTCCTAGAGGCAGCTGATTTCAGGCTGAAATTACCGTCATGTAAATTCAGCCAAGTAGAAGTTATATCCAAGTCATGCCAGCCCCACCCTGACAGGACTGAGGGTGAGTCAGGCTTTCCCTGGGATTCAGGGAACCTTCTGTGAATCCAGAGAAAATCCCTCAGGAAGTCACGCCTAACCATAAAGACTGCTGGGCCAGCGTGAATCTATCACAGAAGAGGAAAAACACTATCTGCCTCCCGATGAATAAGGGTCTGTTCCCTCACCACAGTGTCTCTGAAGTGCCACCCAGAGCCATTCCTCAGCGGTAAAATGACCCACTTTCACTGGGTTGCAGGCTATCTGGGAGACTGCCTCTCCTCTGAAGGCTTAGGCAACCCACTCAGCTTCTCTATTTCCTTGACTGAAGTCACTCCCATTAGCTCCTGCACCATGAAGGAATGGAAATCTCTTTGATGGGTCTGACAGAACACAAATTCAGCATCTCCGCCATCTCCAACTATTCTGTCTTTTGCCAACTAGAGGCACTTTTATAGTATAGAAATGCTCTGCTTATCTGGGGGATCAATGGGCGTTTCAGGCAGAAATGATAAAAAAGGACTGGGAGTAGCCAAAGGAAGTGTCATTTTTATAACATACAGGACAGGAAAACCATTATGGTGGTTTGCTAGTAACGATTAAGCAAAAACTAAAGTAACACGAAAATTTGGAAAATACTGGGTTAAACAATATTGACTAGATTTCTTCACTGTACAAGCTTTTTCTTTTTCTTTTATATGTTCATATTTACTGTGAGTGTCCAAGAGGGGAGTAAGTTAGACAAAATTTCCCAAATGTTCTTGGTCAAGGAATACTTTTTAGGTGAAACATACCACAATCTTTATTTAAGTGCAAACATCCAGAGGGTACCATGGTATCACAACGTAACAAAACATTTGCTGTTCACAATGAGAACTCTGAATATATAGAAAATATTTTGTTTTGTCCATAAAATTTTATGTCCATAAATTATGTCCATAAAAGTTTATGATGGTGAGTTAAAGTGTTAAAAATAGGTCAAAATGATTTTTTTTGGAAGGGCAATAATAAGATAGGATATTTGGACATATGGTTGGTGAATATGCCTGTTGGATATATAAACAGACATAAAGCGCTAATCATTAAATCTGTATAGAACTGACAAAGAATTGTTTAAAATAAATAACAGCAGAAAGCTAAATACAGTCTATAACATAGAAGTAGTTAATACCTGCTTTAAAAAAAAGCATGTCAAATCCTTTGAGAATGAATGGATTATGGGAAAACATTAATACTGAATAAGACTGGTTATCTATTTAGAAACAAAAAACCAATTTAGATTCTTACTGCCTCTAGATGTTACAATAATTTCCAGATCAATAAGAGAGGTAATATAAACAAACAGAACCATGAAAACTAAAAGAAAAGAGAAACATATATCTGTTTTATCTCTAGGTAGATGGGAGAAGAATTAAAAGCATTAAAAATATCATAAAAAATTAAAATTGATATATTTGAATATCTAAAAATTAGAAGTCTTTGTGTATCTAAAAGTTCAAAAACCAAGTGATGAGCAATAAGTTGGGAAGTGTTAGAAGCCAATTATTTAATATTACTATATAAAACATACAGTGGCAAATATACACACACTCAAATATATATATGGAGAATTAATATAGACAATTATTTCTTTTTATTAAATTTATTTATTAAATTTATTTAATATTTTTAATATTTAATATTTATTTATTATAAATTTGTTAAATTTATTTATTTAAATTTATTTATTTAAAGAATTTATTTCTTTTTATTTATCTAGTTATATGAGATAGAGAGATCACAGCAGAGGGGAGGGGTAAAGGGAGAAGCAGACTCCCCACTAAAGAGGGAGCCCAATGCAAGACTCCATCCCAGGACCCTAGGATCATGACCTGAGCTGGAGGCAGATGCTTCACCAACTGAGCCACCCAGGTGCCACGACAATTAATTCACAATAGAAGAAAAACCAATGCTACTAGATATTTTAAAAGATGTGTAATCTCCTAAATATTATCATTTTAGAGCTTAAGAAATCATATTTGCTAATTATATTAGCAAAAAAGTATATTTCATATATATAAGGGTGTGGTAAAGTATTTAAACTTCTAGAAAGGTAATTTAATATGAATTAACTTTGAGAATGCTCATATCTTGTGGTCTAGTATTAGTTGCATTACTATTTACAATAGCAAAATTTTTTAAAATTGAGGAGTTTGGTATTATTCTTAAGTCAATATATCCATTTTCTTTGCACCTTGATGCTGCTAGACAGTAGCCCTTTATAAATCTATTTTTACCATAAGGTTAGCCAAGTAGAGGACTCTTTTGGAAGAAAACAAATGAGATCCTGATGACCCCCTATTTTGACTCGAAGACATAAATCGGTGTTTATAGAACCAAAGCAGTTCTACTGAAGCTGCTTTATCTTAAAAATGTTGAAAAAACCCACAAATGTTGGGATCCTTAGGGGTGATAAAGGAGAGTATGGATTGCTGACTACAACTCATGAAAACTATAACTAGTAATAGAAAGGGAGGCAATATTTCTATTAAAATCATTACTATTCAGATGTGAAAGGTTAGTCTACCAATTTGCAAAATTTCTTTAGATAGATGGGTAATTCCCCAGCATGAAGAAGAAGTGAAAGGTTATCATATTTCTATATCCTTCAAAATTTAGTTTGCAAAAGCAAAGAAACTTACATATTTATCATGATAATTTTCCACTTGACTTTAAATATAGAAATGGCATTTTGTTGACACAGAATAAATGCATTTATACAATCTCTAACAATTTATAAAAATTGAATTTTTGTTAGATTAAAAGTTTTTATTTTTAAAAAATGTTTAAAAAGATTTATTTACTTATTCTAGAGAGAGTGTGTGAGTAGGGGGAGGGACAGAAAAAGGGAAAAAAGCAGACTCCCTGCTAAGTGGGGAGCCCAGTGTGGGGCTTAATTCCAGGAACCTGAGATCGTGACCAGAGCCCAAACCAAGAGTTGGATGCTCAAACAACTGAGTCACCCAGGTGCCCCAAACAAAAATTTTAAAACAGAAAATACATGCATATATTGAGACTCACTCTCATATATGGAGGTGCATATATATGGAAGCTATATATTGATTAAGAACATCTGTCACTGATTCAAGGCTATATATTGATTAAGAACATCTGTCACTGATTCAAGATAACTTTGGATTTCCATGCTAGTTCTATCACTATAAGGCAATTTCCAAAACTCTCAAATTCTGTTCTCTTATTTATGAAACGGGAATAATAATAGACCTACTTAGAATGTTATTATTGAGATAACGCACATAAAGTGGTATAGTTCCTGTCACATTTTGAGGGTTCAATTAGTGGTTGTTATAGCTGTAATTATTTGCATGTAAATTGTCTTTGTGCATGTGGGATATGTGTGTGTGTGTGTGTGTGTGTGTGTGTGTATGTATATGTGTATCTAATCAAGAAGTAGGCAATTATAAAAAAAGGATACTTTCTAGACTCTCTAGGATAATATGTATCAATCTAATTTCTTGTCAGAAACAAAGAAGAAATTGAAAACCAGAGTTATAAGCAAATAACTATCCTAAGGGTTCAAAGGAGGCTGTCAGTCTAGGTAATATGAATTCATTTACCTGAAACCTTAGAAAGGCAAGTACTTAGAACTTGGATTTCCCCAGATCAAAACCTGGGTGTTCAAAGTCTGAACCGTTAATGAGAAACTGGGCAATAAATTGTTTTCCATCGGCAGAAGGATTTAACAAACAAATGTGTTTGTTTCTGACTGTATTATTGCTAAGGAAAAGTATCTCCTGAGAATTCATTCCCACACTTGGGTTTGATGTTCAAATGACAGGACTTGCATAATTTGCGCACCTAAAACAAATGAATTAACATTAAAATTAGTCTCAAGCTGGGTATGTCGCAGGGGTGTTTAAAAGACACAAATGCAAAGTGACTCTGGAGGGACATGTCCTTGATGTGCAGCCACAAATAATTCTTCTGGGTAGAGTTCCATTGAAGATGAGTTCACAATCCCAAATTATAAAATGCACAAGAACACTCCATTACTCTAAGCAAGAATTGGAGGACACATCAAATTGTAGGATTATAGCCTCAAAAGTTTCAGAAAATGCAGTTAACTAATGTTTTCTAAAATAAGTATGTTTATAATAAAGTCATATAAGTAGGAAGCAAAAACAAAAGGAAAGAACAAGGCATTATAAAAAAAGAAAAGAAATGTATGATAAAGAATCAAAAAGAATGTCTAGAGATGAAAAACATAAGAATTGGTATAAAAACACTTAATGATTGAGTTAAAGGCATATTGAACTTAACTGAAGATAAAATTCGTAATTAGAAATATAGTTGTAGGGACACCTGTGGCTCAATCAGTTAAACGTCTGCCAGCATCCTGGGATTGAGTCCTGCGTCAGTCTCCTTGCTTGGCAGGGAGCCTGCTTCTCCCTCTGCCTGCAACTCCTCTGCTTGTGCGTGCTCTCTCTCTCTCTCTCTCTCTCTCTCTCTGTGTCAAATAAATAAATAAAATCTTAAAAAAAAAAAAGATAGTTGTAAGGAAATTTCTAAGCATGCAGCACAGGGAGATAAACAAAAAAAATCAGAGAGATTAAGGACCTGGGAAACTGAATTTCAGTATGTATCCAGTAGAAATACCATAAAGTCAGAATTAAAAAAATTGCAGGGGGGTAAGGTGAAAATAATATCCAAAGAAATAAAGATAAAAACTTTTCAGATTTGGTTAAATATTTGAACCCCAGAAATAAGGAGATAGAATAAATCATAGCTATGATAGAAAAAAATTAATACCTTTCTAAACATATTGTAGAAAACCTGCAGAACCCTAAAGGCAAAGATGTTAAACCAACCTGAGAAAAAGGATGAAGTTTTCAGGAAAACATGCAAGAGCATGCTTCTCTTAGGGGAGGGGATAATCTGAGTTACAAAGTCAATAATTTCTGATACCCTCTATAGGAACAGAAGCTTTCCCCAATCCTCTTGGTGTGAATGAGAAGGATGAATGAAAGATACAGATAAGCCCTATTTGCAAAAGTCAAAGTGTAGGGAATAGAGAGAGATTATACATTTTTCATCACCCTTCAGTACTGATCTTAGTTGGCTGGGAAGAACTCTTCTCACATAAAAACCCTATGTCATAAGAAGAATACTTGCTAGTTTGGACTCATGTCCAATTCCTTGCTGATCCAAATCTCTTACAGATAGAGATAAGCACCAATAAAAGAAACCAGCACAGTTTCTAAACAAACACAGTAAAAGAAAAACAGAGGAAATAAACTAGGTAAAAACAACAGGCATATGAAGAACACTCACCAGGAAAATATTGTCAATAATAATGGCAAAGTGGAAGCAGCATTAGGAAGAATATAAATGATCAAAAACAAAATATTAGGAATGGTGGATGGCACAGCGAGTTTTAAATAAAATAAAATGGAAATAAATAAAAATTTAAAAAGCATTAGTTAAAAAAAACTTAGACACGGTAAAGACAAGCAAAGGTGATCCAACATGCACATAATTGATCTTCTAAAGAAAAGAAGTAAAAAAAATAATAGAAAAAGTTGTTTAAGATTTAAGAAGACTATTCCAAAATAATGGGAAAACTTGAAATGCAAAATGAAAAGGCACATCATATTTAAGGAAGGATTATTATTGAACTTCAACAATAAATTAGGAATTTGATGAATATCAAGGTAAAAGTTTTAGTCATCTCTACGGGGAAAATTCTTTTCAGAGTTTTCCATAGCAAATTTCATTCCTTCAAGCCAGTGGAGAAACTGCCTGTAATGTCTGCAAGGAAAGAAAGCCTGATTCAGTAATTTCTTCCCATCCACTGCTGTTCAAGGAAAAAGGCAACATCAGTGTGTTTTGAACATATTTGGAGTCAATTAATATACTGTGTATGAGCCCTTTCTGGAGAAACTATTATGGTATAAATTGAACTAAACCAAGTTATATGCATACTGATATGTATACAACTTAATACTTAATGTAATTAAAGCAAATATGTAGATTATGTTTATAGAACATAACGGGTTACACATCTTAAAAATAGAGAAATAATGTAACAATAATAGAAGGGGAGAGAGAAAGTGGAATGGTATAGTTACACTGATTTGTTTTTCTTTTATAGTTGGGGATAAAAGAGACTGCTTAAAACTGATCATTGAAGCAATAGAGCTGTAAGTATATTTAAAGGTATAAAGTAAAGAACAAGAAAAATATGATTAATACATAAATATATAGAAAAATATAAACATATGGGTATAATCAAGAGATGAAGGTGAGGGAAGAGGAGGAAATCAAAGGGAAAATAACTACCTTTATCAATGCCAATAATAGGGAGTCAAAGGTAGTATGGAAATGAACTCTATCTAAATAAAAGGTTCTAGTTACAGAAGTTACAACTAGAAGGAAAATGAAAACCTTCTGAATTATCAAGAAAAACAGTAAAACAGCTTCAGAGCAATAAAAACGTGTTATCCAAAGATCAAACATATCTGTGATCTCAGTGATGCTCAACTATTTTTTACCAAGAGACTGAATGACAAAGTTGACCCAGCTTTATGCTCTCTATAAGACTGATGTCTAAAAATTGTTCGTTTAAAGGTAAGGGAAAATTGTGGACAAGGAAATACTAAGAAAATACAAATTTTTAAAAAGCAGGGGTAACAATATTTAAAAAGTTGATTTCAAAGAAAAAATTATATTTCTTTTACTCCCTTGAAAGCACTCTGGAATGGTTCATTTGATGTTCTCATCTTTTTAGTTTATGGGTAAATTACTCTGATTTTTAGTGTGACCATATACAAAGCAAAACAATGCAAGGATGAAAAAAATCTTCACACTGCACTTTCCACTCCATTCAAAGATACAGTCAGTTGTGACCTTCATAAATACATGTATGTCTGAATCTTCTCTCTTAATCTATGTGGTCTAATATAGTCTTCTCTGTCTGGTTTACCTACACTGGGCAACAAAAAAAGAGCAGTAGATTTGGGGTCAGGACACTTGGATAGGTGTTAAGCTCATTTATTCTTCCCCTTGAGTGAGTTTATGCAAGTTTTTTCATCTTTATAAATCTTGACTCCCTTATCTGAAACATGGGGATTTGAGGAGTGTGATAGTGAGTCCAGAGGTTGCTGGGAAGGTATTTTGCCCATGTGGTTAGCATATACAATCAGTTGACTAAGTAAAGGAGATTATCCTTGATAATGGGGATGGGCCCCATTCAACCAGCAGAAGGCCCTACGAGCAAAAATTGTGGTTTCCTGGAGAAGAAGAAACTCTGCCTCAAGACTAAAGCACGAACTTCTGCCTGAATTTCCAATTTCCAGGCTGTGCTACAGATTTTGGACTTTCCAACCCCTGCAATTGTACAATTGCATGAGCCTATTCCTTTAAAATGTCTCTTGATACACATGCAAGTAATTTATACACATACACACATATACTATTGGGTTCTATTTTTCTGGAGAACCCTGACTTTTACACTGAGATAAAGAATATAGAAATCTTAAACCATACCTCCTATGTGTCTTAGATAAGCCAGGCTATGCACGCACCTGTAGTGCTCTTTCCCAAATGCCTACATCACACTCTCACCTCCTTCCCGTCGCTGGTCTAGTGTCACCTTCTCAGTGAGACATTCCCTAAACATTTTACCTCCAAATATGACCCACAGTGAGCCACTTCTATCTTCCTTCTTTTCTTTGTTTTTGTCACTCTCTGACATACTATTTATTTACTACTATTGGTTGGTTTTTGTGTGTGTGTGATCCCCCATTGGAATGGAAGCTTCATGGACTATGAAAGAGTCTTTCAAAATGATCTCATGTCTTCATCTTGTCTCCTTGAATTTGTCCTCTTCAGTCTCTGGTGTGAATCTAAGACCTAAATCTGGCTTCCCTAAATAAAACACTTCAATGGCTCAGAATCACCTATACCAGCACTGCCCAACTAGACCCTTTGTGCTGACGAAAATGTCCTACAATCTGCTCTTTGTGGTGGCTGCAAACCTCATGTGACTTATGGAGCACACACTAGTGCAATTGAAGGACTAAGGTTTTATTTTTTGAAATATTACCTAATTGACATTTAAACAGTCATATGTGACTAATGGTAGAGTTCAGGGGAACCACTTGTCCGTATCATAAACTTCAGGCCCCCCGTGTCACTGACTACTTGAATTCTTCAGCACCATTTCTCTTTGCTCACAGCTCACACTTTACAAAACAGAAATTTGCATCGCATGAAGTTCTCCAAATGCATTTCAGGAGTGGTCAACTTGGCGTATCTGCTTATGTGGTCCTCATAGTCTTCCATGCTCCAAGCTCACCTCTCTATCAACACCTCATTATTGACCATTCAACTCAAATCCTTCCCCCCAGGGTCATACCAACTGGATTAGATGCCCTTCCTCTGAATTTTCATAATTGCTAGTATACTGATCTATTTTATTTTTACTATTGGAGTCTACTTATCTGTTTATGCCCCTGTCTTTTCCTCCAGATGTGGCCTTTCTTGAGGTCAGGGCTTATTTGTGTCTTTATATTTTGAGTTCCATGCCTTTGAGGTCCATGCTTGGTTCATAGTTAGTGTCCAATAAATCTTTATTGAATGATGAGGGAAGGAGGGAATGCATGGGACCAAGTGGTATACTGGAGTGCCTTGGCCTAGTAGATATGCCAGTTTCCAAGCCCTTCTTGCTCCTTACATGAACCTGGAAAATCCTGACATTGAGTAGAGGATGAGACAGTGTCCTAACTTGCTTTGTTTTCTTTGCTTTGCTTCCTCTATGAGGAAGCAGATAGATTCCAACTGGACTTTGAAGCCAACCCCATACAGCAGAGTTACGCTTGTCTGGCCCTTGTTATCATTAGCTGCCCAAATACAGCTTTTGAAGCATCTTTATAATCATTTTCTTATTCCTTCCCTCCTTTCCATACTAGCAGTTCTCATCTGGGAAAGGAAAAGTCTGCGTAGTGGCCACAGTACTCACTCTGCTGGATTTAGCTTTTCGGAGGGTTTACAGATCACCACCTATAAATGATCTGTGATTTGGGAGAGCTCTGAGAATGGTACGACTCTGGGTGAAGAAAACAAACATCTCTGTTCTAAGTGAGCTCCCCAAATTTCAGAGAATAGTGCCAATTCGTGCTGTAAGAACATCTGTGGCCATTTTTTTTACAGGGTTACACATTTACTGTGGATAGTCATGATGTACCTAAAACACATGCAGAGTGTATTCAGTCAAGGAATTAAACAACAACAACAAAAACACCAAAAAAAAAAAAAAAAAAAAAAAAAAAAAAAAAAAAGGAGGGTTCTACCAAGAGGTGGGTAAGAGGAAAAGGCAATAAATCTCAGACCCATGGGATTTGGACAACAATCTGCACTGGGAAATCTAACAACTGCCAGCTCTGGAATGTGTCAGCATAATATCATACTAACTGTTACCTGGTAGGTTGTCAGAATTCTAAGAAATGCGAAGATCAAAAATGTTGCAACTGGGAAGTATTCCAAATGCCTTTCAATGTATATCTGCTGAAACAAGGAGGCTATTAAAATGCCCTCTAAAAAGTCCCATTAAAGTAATAATCCAGTAAAAGGAGTGTATAATCTGAGAGCTTTGAGGCCAATAACAAGTGAGTGCCAACATAGCTTACTGACTTTCTTGGAGGTTTTTCCATCTTCTGTTTTCCTCTTTGTATGCTGAGCAGTGACTTTTAGTTTTGATTCTTCATTAAGCAATGCAACATCACCATCTCTACCATCACAGAACTATAGCATATGTGTGTATCTGCACATACAAATACAAAGGTTTGACAATCACAAACTTTTGTAGAAAATAGACATTATTTGGAACCATCGCTGGTTACAAAGAAAAGTGAGATCTTGACTCATTGTTCCCACTGGATATCAATATTGTGCCCTAGAAAATAATTTAATCAATTTTAAGTTCCAGCAGAAACACTATAGACACACCGAAAAAAAAATCCCATAAACTTTCTATTATAAAATGATCTAATGAGCATTGGATGGCATGACCCATGAACATCTGGAAGTTTGTGGTTCTTGATTTTTAGAAAAATTTAAAAATCCTATCCAAATTTTTCTTAATCTTGTTAACCAACTACATTCTCTGTCAAATTCATTGTTTTAATAGAAATCTCTTGTGCTATTTATAAAATAAGATGAAAACAAAGAGGGAGGCAAACCATAAGAGACAACTAACTCTATAGGGAACATATTGAGGGTTGCTGGAGGGGAAGTGTGGAGAGGTGGGGTAACTGGATGATGGGGATTAAGGAGGGCACTCCATGTAATGAGCACTGGGTGTTATCTGCAACTGATGAATCACTAAATTCTACCTTAAACTGATAATAAAAAGAAGAAATCTCTTGTGCTATTTTAAATTTTTTGTGCCTTTTGAATGGACTAAGCCTGTATTTCCAGACTACCTTTTGTCATCTTGTCATGTTGGGCATTATAATAAGGCACCTCCATTTTCTGCTCTTCACCACTGTATTATACAAAGGTTTTATCTCTTCATCTGAAAACTTAGATGCTTAAAATAGGGAGCCAATCCTTTCATTGATTTCTCCACCATTGCTCTCTCAGTGTGCAAATACACTCAGCTATACAATCATCCATTCATCTTTCATTTATTCATTTAATAAATTGACCACTTGCCATGTATCAGACTCTGTATTAAGAACTGGGGATATAACAGAAAACAAGACAGAATTGAGATTTATTCCAGATCCTATTCTGTAATTGGCAATGGCTCCATGGTTTTTTAAAGGAAGATTTTTAAATCTTCCTATTGAAGGTCCCCATAAACTAATCCTGCCTGACAGTTCTTTTACCTCTGCCCTTCCCCAACATAAATTCCCCATTCTTCAACCTCCAACCACATTTTATGCTCATTCTCTTTTTTTTTATCTTTTCTAATTTTATTTCTTCTGCTGGAAATTCAGAACATTTTTCCCATATCCATTTCAATCCAATCCATTTTCAAGGGCAAATCCTCTTTCCCTCATAAGTTTTTTCTGGGGAGGGGAAAAACACTCTCCAATTTAATGTATCTACTTGGTTGACTCACAGGTATCTCAAACTTTAAATGAGTCCCATATTAAAATTTTGATTACCTGATTTTCCTTCTCAGTAAGTGATATTCTTACCTATCCAGGTGCTTGAGCCAAAACCCTAGGAAGAACCCTTGATTTCTACTTTTTCATTGGCAAGTCCTTTTGACTTTGCCTTTAGAATATATCTCACACCTAATCTCTATCTCCATCTTCATCCCAACTTGAGATGAAGCATCATTGACTCTTCTGCTTAGGGTCATAGTCTTTCCATCACTGCTTCTGTTTCCACTCTTTCTTGGTTATTGTGTGCAGACAATTCTGTGTCTTTGCAATAGCTAGACTGATTTCTTTCGAAACAGCTCCTATTACTGACTCTTGCTTAAACTCTTTCAATGTCTTGCCATGGTACTTAGAACAAAATCCTGATCTAAATGGCCTTGCCTCCTTCTCCCCTTTGCTGACCAACCACTCAACCTCTCTCTCTGTTCCTCTGTCATAGTAAGCTTATTCGTGCCCTGGCCACTCCTACCTTAGGGTCTTTGTACTAACTCTATCCTCTGGGGAAAGGCTGATACTCCTCAATCTTCTTATAGGTTCTTCCCTTTTTCTTGCATGAGACAACCTTGCTTGCCCCAAATCTAAATTCACCCACTATCTCTCTTTTCATAGTCATCATAGAAACTATTACTACTAGATATTTCCTTATGAATTCATTCTTTATTACCTATCTCCCCTCAACTAGAATGGAAGTACCATAAGAAAAGAGACTGATTTTTTCACGCTTTTCAGGAGAGCCTGATAATGACTCTTACTGATCCATTAAGAAATGAATGAGTCTGTACAGCACACCCTTGACACCAGATAAGTTGCAGGTCTTCACTATTTTCTGAATGTGCCCCACTATTTCCTTAATGTGAATTTAATTAAGCTCCTCAAACCAAGAGACTGCCTCTTGGTCTTCTATTTACAAAGTATGAAATAGTGTTAGATTATACTAAGTACTTCATAAATGCATCCTTAATGTCCACTTAAAGATGGTCTGATGAAAGATCATTAAAAGTTAGGTGTTTGAGACACCAACCACACACCTCTATAGTACTTTGTCTGCGCTTGTTAAGATAGTTATTACTGGACCTTTACCTTCTGTCCAGGACAGTGTACCAGTGGAGAAAGCAATTAGGAAGTGATGGACTCTACTGTTTTCTGTTTTTGTTTTTGTTTTCTTTTCAGGTAATGTGTAAACTAATGACTTAAAAGATAAAATATTGAGTCTGGGAAATTGAGAGTGGTTTCATCTAATGTCTTTTGTAGAGTTTTAGATTTATCAAATTAAAATTCGGGATGCCCCGTTAAACTCTATTTCAGATTAACAGTGAATAATATTTAATTCAGAATGCCATGTAATGCTTGGGGTCTTTTTTTTTTTAAGATTTAATTTATTTATTTGTCAGAGAGAGAGAGAGAGAGAGCAAGCACACAAGCAGGGAGAGTGGGAGGCAGTGGGAGAAGCAGGCTCCCTGCTAAGCAAGGAGCCCAACGTGGGATTCAATCCCAGAACCCTGGGATCAAAAGCAGATGCTTGACTGACTGAACAACCCAGGTACCCTGCTTGGGTTATTCTTATACTAAAAAATTATTTGTTATTTATATGAAATTTAAATGTGATTAGGTATCCTGTATTTTTTCTGGAGACCTTATTTTGAAGTTTTTCATAGACTTACCAGATCCTTGCCATGTGTTACTTATATGATTGTGATAATGTAAAATCTTTGTTAATAGTATTTACTCTTTCAGGCCACTAACGTGTTCTATTTTTTTTAAAAAAAATTGTTATAATGGACCTATAACACTGTGTAAGCTTTAGGTATAGAGTTTGTCAATTTGATACATTTATATACTGCAATACGATTACTACATTAGCTGACACCTCTACTACACCTGACAAATGATTGCTTTATGGGTAAAGCATATCTATATGGATATCAAAGAATAATGGCTGCTTCCAGGAGTTCAAGACTAAAACCAAGGCTAAAAAATTAACAAACAAGGTCCGTGTGTCTTTTTGACATAGAGCCTTTATTGAGCATTCTTTTCCTGGATTGCTGCCTTTATAGTGACCTTTGGGCCTCGGGGCCAGGGTAATCTATTTACTCCAGATTGGGGCTTTAGTTAGTGGCTCACTTATGTCGAAGTCCAAAATTGGAGTAAATAACATTCCAGAATAGTTTGCTTTGGATGACATTTGGTCCTTTTCTTTATTTTGTCCCTTCAGTTACTGTACTCCCACTTCAATAGAGTTTTTATTGGTCATGTTTTCCTGAAATTAAGAATAAATCAAATGCAAATGTCAGCATTTCCCCTTACATAAAAATCTCTGTGGAAGCAAAATAAAAATGTGCTCCTGGAAGTGTACGTTTTTGTATCTCTTATTCAGTAGGAGATTAGACTTGAGGAAGACAGAAGCCCTTCAACATTCTCACTGAGAAACAGTGACTTCTTGAGTGTATGGTTCATGTAGCCATGTTCCACTAGCTAGTCTGACTTTGCTACTGTTGCCTCCTGGCCTGCCTGACTCCCATGAGCTGCTAAAGCTGACCTCCCTCAGGTCTGAGTTTTTGTTTTAGAATTTTTTTAAAAAATTTATTTATTTGAGAGAAAGAGAGCACGCGCGAGAGAGCACCAGCAAGGGAAAGGGACAGAGGCAGAGGGAGAAACAGACTCCCGGATGAGCAGGGAGCCTGCCGCAAGGGTCGATTCTAGGACCCTGAGATCATGACTTGAGCTGAAGGCAGATGCTTAATGGACTGAGCCACCCAGCCCCAGGTCTGGGCTTTTGGCAACTGGAGAATTCTTAGGAGCAAATTACATCATTTACTCCCATTTCAAGCCTCATGAAACTCATTTGAAACCTCATGCTAGACTCTGAGGATATACAATTGGAAGACTCAAGTTTCTTGGTGATTGTTAGGATTACACAATGAGAACCTTCAGAAAACTGTAGAGTTCAGTCAATCAACATCCCTCATTAAAGCAAGAGCTCAGGACTTCAGAGGTTAATCTGGGGTTCTTGTTCTTTCCAATCTAGGGTACTGTTGAAGGTTCTCTGAAGGAGATGTCAGCGTGACCTGAGATTGGCGAAGGTATTTTTTTCACATTGATCTAATTTTAGGGATAGCAGTTTTCATAGAAGGAGTGGCAGTCAAGGCAAGAAAGAGAGATGATTAGGCTGCTGAAGCTTTAGAAGAAATCACAGCCCTGGAATTCTATTTCATTGTGATGATTCTATTTGGTCATTTTGTTTGAGTATGTTAGTGTTTTAAGTATTTCATCAATGTAAGTTGTAAGTATTTCTCTAAACCTTAAATTTTTTAGGTATTTGGTTGTAAACCTTTGTGCTTTCATAATTGCCTGCCCCTATTCTTCCACCCCACTATAATTTATAGACATACTCATGTTTCTACTTATCTCTCCCATCTTTACAGCCTCATTAAAGTCATTCATTAATTCACAAAATATCCATTAAATACTTAACAGTTACAAGGTGATATGATACACTGTGAGAAACCAAAGTCTGGTACAAATCTAAAAGATCATATTGGGTGCTACAGAAAATGCAAAGATCAACCACACAGAACAGTGTTAACACAATTCAGAAGTAAAAGGGATTAATTTCTTTATAACCAAACTGAGGTAAATCTGAACCTAGTTCTCAACCATTGTGGAAAAGACTTTGGAATAGATTTCAATTTTTTTCTACTTTCAACCTCAAACTAGTCAATTATTCTGAACCTCAATTTTCTCATCTATAAAATAGGGGGAGTACATCTAGGTTTCAGCTTGAATATTTCAAAAATCAAATGAGTTTGTCTTTGCCGTTATGTATCTATCACAAATAGTCCTAAATAGTGACAGTTCAGGGAAATGAATGTAAGGCTGCTGATTGGGAGGAAATTAATTATCAAACACCTTACAATGCCCATGAATGGATTCCTGTGCTGTGTGTATTAGTTGTCTATTGCCGTATAACAAAGGACCACAAATGTAGTGACTTAAAAACAAAATAAAACAGTATCTCATAAGTTTTCAAAGGTTAGGAGTCCAGACACAAGTTCCCTGGGTCCTCTGCTCAAGGTCTCACCAGGTTGAAATCAAAGTGTCAGCCTGGGTTGTGATTTTATCTGAGGCTAGGGGTCTCCCAAGCTCATTCAGGTTTTGGGAGGCTTCAGTTTCTTGATACTATAGGACTCAGGTTCCCATTTTCTTGCAAGCCATCAGATGAGGGTTACTCTCTGTTCCTAGATGCCATTCACCATTTCCTGTACCTGGCCATCTCCATAAGAAAGAAATTTGCTACTTCAGGGCCAGCAGAAGAAGCCCTTGCTCTTTGAATCTCTTCTTTCAGGATGAGCCCATCCCTTTTCAGAGCTCACCTGATTAGGCCACACCTGCTCAGCATCTCCCTTTTCTTTACTGAAAATCATGTGAAAAACTTGTCACATTTACTATAATGTAGTCCAATTACAGTAGTGAAATCCATGATATCCACAGTTTTGTTCACATTCGAGGGGAGGAATTCTACAGTGTGCACCCTGGGGGCTGTGTGTGTGTGTGGGGGGGGGACTCTAAGAATTGTCCCTACCACACTCTGTGTAAGAATTGTTGTAGACAAGTAAGACCCCCCAGAAAAGGGAGAAGTCTAACCTAAAATGGATCACACTGCTTCTCAGCTCTTGTGAACAAGTAATCAACTTTCTCTCCTAAAGCAGCGTGAATGAATGGGAGGGCAGTTTTTCACTTGAGTAGTTAAAGTGGAATAGATGGAAAAGGTAAAGTCAGTTAGAGAAGGAAATAAGTTCAGGACAAGATCCTTAATCTCTTGCATTGATGAGCTTTACAATCAACTATCCTTTTAAGTCAGAACCATTCACTACATTCTACACAAAAATGGAAATGGATTAAGGGAGATTCTGACTCCTCCAGTACAACCTTTTAAGTCCCCTAGTTTGTAATAATATTTCATTTCTAATAATATTTTCAATATTTTTCACAAGCAAGAAATTAAGTTCCTCACTTCAGAGAATAGTCTTATACGCATTCTAAATAAATTTAAAGAATGTTAATCAAATAGGTGTTTTTTGAGGAAAGAGTTTAGTTTCTGGAGAGGAATACACAAAGACACAGTTGGTCAATAAGTACATTGGCCAATGACTGTTTCCATGTTGTCAACATTGATTTTTCAGTTTCCTGAGAAATCCTGACTGGTGATGAGAATGATAAACATACATTGTTTTCTTTCAGAGGAATCCAAATCTCACCCCTCTCTCCTTTGCCTCCATCTTTTTCTAGCTTCATCACTTCTTTCATTTTTCTTTGGAGGCTAAGGTCAAGTAGGGAGAAAATGGATAGGGCAGCAGTCTGAGAATTTATAACAGACACAGAGATAAATGAAGCTACTCTTTTCCCCAGCGTCCTGTACTAAAAACTGGTAGCTTCACAGAAAAACAGTAGCTGCCTTGCATCTTGGGTGGCTTTGCCTTAGTGATATATCACATTAAAGATGGGATGTGTCGTAGTTCATTAGCTTGGCTATTCTATTCTATTTGGTTACAATGGGACGCTACTCAAAATCAACATGCCTGAAATTGAAGACAGATGGCCAAGTAAAGGGCTACAGAGTTTCATAAAATTATTTATTATTTCCTTTTTTATTGTGCTTTTCTCTCCATTTATTATGAGTGCCATGTTAGAACATTTGCACTTTTGAAAAAGCGTCATTTCTTTAGAAAGTAAGCAATAGGAGTCCCAAGGCCGGGCAAGCACTATTTGATACTCTGCTAATACCGTCAGCTGGAAGTGATATTTGCCTTTGGCAATGCTGTTCGTCTCTGTATTTGCCCAGGCTGATGTTTGTAAAAAAATAAAATGAAAGAAATTTATTTTAGTTCTATCTGTGCAAGGGGTTTGTGACTCTGAATGGGAGGATTCTGAAATGGTTCCTTATTCATGATGAGGATAGTGAGAATTATACAAAGTAAGTCCGAAAATAATGTCCATTGAAAGTTAAGTCTATGAGACTACAATGTTCTGAGTTTTAACAAATGGTATCCTTACTGCCTTTCATCCAGCAGGCACCAGATCAATTTCTTCCTGGTTTGTACTCACTTCAACTCCTTAGGGCCCAGTGCAAAGGCAGAAATTGATTTTTGGTGAAGCCTCTTTCTTCTAAACACATACAGAGATACCTCAGCACATTTTATAGTTTATTTCCGGGACTTTTAATCATCACCAGAACTTTTAACATTGAACAGCTCTTGGGATACAATTCTAAGGATGGGCGTGCAGATGAATATACCCAAATTTTGCCAAGATACATGATGATGTTTGAGAGGCAAACGCGAATGGAAGGAGCGACGTAAGAAATAACACGCAGGCGTTATATATGCCTGGTTGTAGGAACAAAGTTGGCTGTTTCTTACATGGTTTCATACTGGATTTTGTTTAGGGGAAAGACAATTTGGGTACATAGATATATAATTATATAATTTTGTTTTCTAAATGAGAAAGTGACAACTTTTAAAATTGTGACAGAAACTTTTGAAAAGTGATGGGATGTATGCGGATTTGTTATTGCCTGAGAGGAATAGCCACACAGCGTAGGGAAAACAGTGAATTTTTTTTCTGTTTACATTTCAATTTCCAAAGATAATTGTTTAGCCAAGATGTTTAGCCTTCATTGTGGGTCATTAGGAGCCACTAATAAAAGACTCTGTTTGGATTTTCCAAGTTTGTTGGAATCTTTTTTTCCTGTCTGCGAATCCAAGCTACATCAATACTTGTACGATGACTGTAGTGATAATTTAGTAGTGGTATTTAAACTATTAGTCACATTTAAAATTTGCATAGACACAAAGACAATTAATAAATTAACACTGATAATATATTTTTTGTATGAGTCTGAGAAAGGAATTGCCATGTTTTGCTATTTAGACTCTTAACATGTCACCTGTGCATGAGGTATAAACGTGTGGTGTGTTAACCTACTAGGGTATATGATGTGGTCCAATGAACATAGGGTTTGCTTGTTAGTGCTCATTTTTATTATCCTTTTTAATTAAGCAAGTGATATATATTTATTTTTTGAAAAAGTATGTAATATAAATTAAAAAAATCTTTAAATCAACTGTAATCCCCTTACACTGAGATAACAATTATTAGTTACAATTTTTAAAATACAATCTCCATACTGTGTTAAAGCTCTTTTTAGGAAATTGAGTTTATGTTCGTTAGCTTGCTTGTAGGAAAAAACAAAAAGAAACATCCTCAATGTCCAGCTATAAAGAACCCAGTAATGATATATGTTGTTATGTATAAATAAATATGTGGCTCTGTGCAGAAGACTTATTTAAATGGTATCAGACTGTGTATATTGTTTTGAACCTGTCACTTTCAATTAATATATTATGAACTGCTTTTCATAGTAACAAATACAAATGCATGGTAACGTTTCATTTAGAATGGACCATTTCACATAAATGGATATATCAAAGTATGTTTAACCAACTCCTTATAGCT
Source organism: Ailurus styani (assembly GCA_002007465.1). NCBI lineage: Eukaryota > Metazoa > Chordata > Mammalia > Carnivora > Ailuridae > Ailurus > Ailurus styani. The sequence continues at coordinate 4,856,531 of LNAC01000019.1, forward strand.
GGGCATTGAGGTTATTTCCTTTTATTTTTTTCCCATTACAAACAAGTGAAAGAACAGAGATGTGATTTCCTGAAGAAAAGCTTTAACGTTTGTGGTAGGAGTGTTAACTTTATGGATTAGAGAAAGATCACTTTCAGAGACTCTCAGGAAGAGGCTAGAGGAGGAGAAGCAGAGGAAAATCACACTACATTGTGCCAAGCATTGCATTAAGTACTGGATAAACATTATTTTTTTTTATCCTAGGGAATTATCACCATTTTATAGAAGTATCAACCATAGTTCAGTAGAGGTGAAGGAACTTTCCCAGGGTTGCCAAGGTAGTCAGTGTCAGAGCCACCCGATAGCATTGTCATAAGATTCACGAGTTCAGTATAATGTCTTCTTATTGGTGCACGCACCCCTAGCTGAGCTCTCACCTGTCGCACCTACTTACAAGGTGTTACCGTACACTTCATGGTTCACATGATGGCTTTGAAAAGCTTTTATGTAAGCCAAACTTTGAAGATTAAATGCTATTTTATTTTATTTTATTTTATTTATTTTAAAGATTTTATTTATTTATTTGGCAGAGTGAGCACAAGCAGGGGGAGCAGCAGGCAGAGGGAGAGGCAGAAGCAAGCTCCCTGCTGAGCAAGGAGCCCAATGTGGGTCTCCATCCCAGGACCCTGGCATCATGACCTGCGTCTAAGGCAGATGCTTAGCTGACTGGGCCACCAAGGTGTCCCCTAAATGTCATTTTATTTTTTTATTTTTATTTTTTTAAAGATTTTTTTTTTAATTTATTCATTTGACACAGAGAGAGAGAGATTACAAGTCGGCAGAGAGGCAGGCAGAGAGAGAGGAGAGAGAAGGAAGCAGGCTCCCTGCTGAGCAGAGAGCCCGACGCGGGCCTCGATCCCAGGACCCTGGGATCATGACCTGAGCCGAAGGCAGCGGCTTTAACCCACTGAGCCACCCAGGCGCCCCCTAAATGTCATTTTAAATGACAGGTTATTTATATAACATATATGTATATTTAATTATACAAAAGATATAATTTATATAAGATTTTAAGTAATAAGCTATTGCACATTTTAAAGGTATTTTCATCAGTAGGTCCCCCTTGGTAAAATAAGTATCTTTTTGCAATGTAAATAATTCATTCTTTTCTGTTTTTCAAATTCGTTCTGTCTTTGCATCTATTAGTTTATTTTAAACGAGGCATATTTGGCAATTGTACTCTATGGTTAGTAATCTGTGTGTTTCAAATAATTGCTAAATCTGGAAGTGTCCTTGGAGTTTTTAGAAATGAAATTTCATGGTGTAAAGTGTACTTTAGTAGCAGAAAAGTCAAAGGGACTATCAGTACACTTGTACCTAGATGAAAGACCTGGTTCCGATATAGTCACTGATTAACCATGAAAGCTAGGAAAATTTAATCAGTCTTTCAGTACTTAGTTTCTGCCTGTGAGATAAAATCTCATGGTGGTGGTGTGGGCAAAGAGAAAGGATAAATGTAGAAAGTTGATATTTAAGAAACTATGATGTGCCACACATTGCACTAGGTGCTTAATACCTTTTATATCAAATTGGATATTTTCCATGCTTCCAATACCAGTTATGAATGGTTTTGGTTATAATGGAACCAGGAAGATGGTGTTGAATCAATGACTGATTAGAGATGGGAAGTGAACCAACACATAAGTGGTCAGGATCAACTCTTCAGTGCTGCAGAAAGAGAGTGGGAGGACCAACAATCAAAATCTAGAGAGAAGTAGTTGACATTGGCTTTGACTCTAAAACTGCCTTGTTAATTTCTTGATACGACTGCAATTAAGTCTCAGGTTGGAAGGGATTAAGGAATTTCCCCATGGGTTTAGACATGCTGAACAGTAGGTGAACCTTGAATGGCAGTTAGATAAGCATGTGGAATTCCATGATAATTTTGTGAAGATAAGCGAGACCCATGCACACCCAAATGTGGCCTGAAAAGAGACTAGGAAGGAGGAGAGGGATAAGAGATTAATAACAAAAGAACATGTATTGAGTGTGGGTGAAAGGGTAGATGAAATCCAGTGACGACTTTCTGTGAACAGTAAAAGCCAACTCTCTTGAGCATAGCTGAGGATCCCGAGGAGAAACAGATTAATGAAGAGTAGAGGAGGAACAAGCTTGAGGCCAGGGTTATCAGCAACTGAGAAGAGATGGGGTTGAGACAGGTGGAAGGGCTGTGCTCTTGGAAGGTTAGGGGCAGGAAGAGAATGAGGATTGTCATCAGGTCTGGAAGTGATGGAGAAAGAAAGTTGGGACTTACAGGAAATTCAAAGTGATGACAAATCGATATGGTTTGTAGGTGAGTGAGAATGTCTGGCAGCAGTTGTCAGAAGTAGCTGGGGAGGGTGATACTTAGTTTCTGAAACATTTTGGTGGATGTTTGAAGATTGGTTAGTAGAAGTCAGTAGGGGATAGCTCTTCTGAGAGTTTAGCTAGGGTAAGAGAATTGAGTTCACGGAATAACAAGAATTAGAAGTCACTCCCACAGACTTTGTTGATGATGCAGGACAAGTTTAAGGGTAGAATAATTAATCCTACATATCTGTCCTACTGGCATCAACATTTTCATTCAATCATTCATACACTTCTTCAGCCAAATTATTTTTTATTTTTTATTTTTTTTTAAGATTTCCATTCATGTTCTAGGCATTGTGCTGTGCCAGGAGTATAAGATCAGGAGAAATAGTTTCTATCTCTAAGAGATTTATGATTAGTGGAAAAGATAGAAATTCGTATCAGTGAAGAACAAAAAATATTTCCTGTGTAATTACAGACAGTGACCCGTTCAGGGCCAGGGTGTCAGTAGGGCTTCCTAAAGGAGATCCCATGGAGGCTGAGTTGGGAGATCAGGCTGCTCTGCAGCCGGTCGGGGACAGATGGTTGGAACAAAGGGAGCAACTTATAAAGCGTCCTGTATGGAGGCACGGAGAGCCCCACAGGGGGCCTGCAGGCAGCTCAGAGAGAAGACAGTCGCGGTACGACAAAGCCTACAGCTAAGCCCCATTCCCCCCAAACCACGCACTGCCATTGCCACCATAGACAATTTTGGCAACGCTGACTTGTCTTTCTAATCCATAGTAAGGTCCAGCTGACACTCACAGAGAAAACACAGATAACAAACTGTCCCAAGGAACACAACAGACTCTTTTGTGACTTAGGTCATATAACAAAGCCATAGAGTTTCACTTATACCACTATTGAGTACAGACTGTCCCCAAAGAGGCAAAAAGTCTCATTTCCTCATCTAGACATGGGACCTTACAACATGTCTATTCACCTTTCAATGCCAATGATCTCAGTACCCTGTGTTTGGTAGGAATTTAATAAACATTTGTTGAAAGAATGAAGCAATAATCTTCACATTGAAGTTTGGAAGGGCAGCGAGGAAAACCAGAATGCTACCTCGTCATAAAATAATCATAGTAATAATAATGTTAATAACAATAATGTCGGTAATAAGTAATAATAGCTGCAATTTAGTGAGTGCTGACTCAATATTATCAGGCGGTAAGCACTGGTTATACATTCTTTTCTTTAATCCTCCCCAAAGCAGAATGATGCAAAAGAATACTATCTTCACTTTACAGACGAAGACACAGGCTTAGACTTGTTCAGGACACTACTTGGGATCCCCTGGGCTGTGAGGTGTGGAGCTGTGGCTGGATTCAAAGTCCCAGCTGGCTCCACACGCTCCGCTGTGAACCCTCGCACCTCACGTGGCATCACGAAGGCTTCATAGCTCAGTGACTCACCCAGAAGTGCTCCTGTTACCAGTGAGATGCTGAGACAGACTGGTCTGCAGTTTTTCTAATAGTCACGGAGAAAGCTTCTCCTTCACTCCCTGCTGGCGCTGCCCCTGTGCTGTAAGAGCCCCGGCTGATTCTGCTGTCCACAGATGCCTGCTTATTTGGCTGTGGAAAACTGGCCCATGAGTGCTTCTCCTATTCTTCCTTTCTCTCTTCCCACCAGCATCTGTCTCAACTATGTTCAGTGAGTGTTGTGCTGGGGCTCTTGCCCAATTTCTGGAGTCAGGATCATTGCATAAAAACAGGCCGTATGGGGGCTCATTGGTGGAGACTAGGTATGGTTCAAGAAGAAAGTAACCATTCAGCATTATGTCCAATAGGGGAAGAGCATCTTGGCTTTTAGATCCTTTTGTCTTTACTGCTTCCTTTCTCTCTCTTCCTTCCATCCTCTCTCCTTCCCTTCCCTCTCTTCCTTCTTTCCTTCCTTTTTCTTTCTTGGTAGATAACCATTAAAAAAGATGGCTTTGCTTCTCTCTTCTGCATAAACCTCATCTAAAATGAAAAAGTGGTTATATGGACAAGATATGAAAGGTTGAAAGCCAGTTATTTAGTCCAGCTAATTTAGATGTACCATCTACAACATCCATCTACCAGCCTCACTTTATACTGTTCTCAAAATTCTGGGGGACATGACCTCTGCTGCTTTCTTTCTGTGATGGCCTAATCTAGCTCTCATTAACCATTGAAAGTAGGACAGCCACATAATTTATCAAAACTGTGATACATTTAAAAGCAAAAGGAGGGAGGTACTAAAACTAATTCAATTATTTAAATGTCGCAATGTTTATTGATCGACAATTTGACCTTAGTAAATTGGTGGACTTGTAAAATAGTTGTATTCAAAAACCATTTCAAAAAATACATTTTCTTTTTTTTTAATCTTTTTTTTTAAGATTTTATTTATTCATTTGACACAGAGAGAGAGATCACAAGTAGGCAGAGAGGCAGGCAGAGAGAGAGGAGAGAGGAGGAAGCAGGCTCCCCGCTGAGCAGAGAGCCCGACGTGGGCCTCGATCCCAGGACCCTGGAATCATGACCTGAGCCGAAGGCAGCGGCTTTAACCCACTGAGCCACCCAGGCGCCCAAAAAATACATTTTCTTAAAAACGAAAACATCTATGTGAATTAAAATACCATTTAAAACATACTCTCATATCTTGTAGTCTGAATAATTCTTCCTTGTACAAATTCCTGTATTAGTTAATTTCTTAGTTATATCTACCCTAAAAAACGTGTTACTGGCATTTTTCCAAGGATGTATTATTTTTAATGTGGTCTTAGTATTTTATTTTTTTTCATAAAAGTGTCTTCAATCTTCTTCAAAATTGTATTTTATGACGAATGTATATAAAATTACTGACATCAATTGACCTTCTCTATATCATGATATTTATAATTGAGAAATTCATTCCCACACATGCTGAGGTGACTGGTCAGCTCAGAGAAAATTCTACTAAAGGAAACTTTCAATTCTAATTTTTTTTCTTGAAAGTCACAAATATTTTCACAGGTGCTGTTTTTGCCTCTATTCTGGGTATTTTTCTTTGATAAATAAGATCTATTTATAATTCTTTTAGACATTTCACCAAATTTAGATGCTGTAAAATTGTGGGCCTTTTCAATTTCATTCCATTTTCATTTAGAAGAGAAATATATCCAATAAAAGTAGGGACTTGATAAATGATTCTTCCCACAACTCAAAATATTTTAAAAGGCAATTATAGAATTTAAAAATGAAATCCAGTACAGAATTTGGGCTCCCCTGGCTGAGTTTGTTATTCCCTTGCTCTGATGGGGATCAATTCCAATGTGTTCTGGTTTGTAAACTTTGCTTTCAATTATTGCAATTTTCTTAAATCTTCACCTGCTTTTTGAAAATTTTTATTTGTTTGAGGAGCACTGGGCATTATATGTAAGTGATGAATCACTAATTTCTGTTCCTGAAACCAATGTTACACTATATGTTAACTAACTAGAATTTAAATAAAAACTCGAAACCAAAAAAAAAGAAAGAAAAAAATTTCTGTTTGTTGAATACTTTGATTAAATATTTTTATTGATTAAAAAAGCTATAACCAAAATTTAGAGGAGTAACTTACAGAAAGTTCCCTGCCATTAAGAATATGTAGGCAATTCACAAAGGAGTTCTTTGGAAGCTTGTCATTACTAGTGCTGAATTGATGATGGGCAGAAAAGAAAAAAAAAGTGTATGTTATCCTGTTAAATGAGTTTCTTTTATTCAACATAGGCTTCTTCACAACAATTCATAGTATTACTCTATGTATATATGAAAGTATAAATTTTAGCAACTAGAGATTTTCCTAGTATAGAATATCCCAACTTGTTTGGGCAATCATGAATTATTTGTACAACAAAACTAATTCTCAGTGTATTTCTGCTTCACAGGTTTCTTAATTTGGAAAGAACATTTATTTTGCCAAAATTATCCGCTCCTCCAATATTTGCATTCATATTACCAATGTAGTTTGTGCCTTGTGAATTGGATACTTCAAGTTATAGTTCACTTAACTGATTTCTCAGTTGAAGCATCTGATGTTGGTATGAAACTGAGTGTCATTTAAATGTTTGCAAGTTCTTTTATTGCCAATGAAGTCAAAACTAACTTTTGGTAATGCATAAAAAATAAAACCCTACAACTCTTAGAATGGAAAATGAGTGAAATTCCTGTATAAAAACAATCATCTGATTAAATGGAAAGTTAGGTTTCAAAGAATAATATATAAATGTACTTTCAGTCAGTGTCATGATAAATTATCATCTTAAAATAACTAATAACTTAGGAAATATTCAAATTGAATTACATGGTATTACTGAAACTCTTTGCTTTAGATCTTCAAAATAGCAATTTTATATAGTCCAACCTAATGAGACATTAATGTGTTGTCAGCAGCTTAGTGTTTTTTGGATTCCTATGACTGGGAATATCACTATAACCTTTATGTGAATGCTGTCAACAAATTTTGTGAACTAGAAATTCAGAACTTAAATTTTAATTACACATATAGTTTCATTTTTTTAGCGTATTGTTGCTAAAAGGGTTTATTGAAAACTGAAATAGAATTAAACAGTAAAATAATTAAATAATTGATGATTAACACTGCAAAGTTTAAAAAAAAACCAAAATACTGGAACAAGTCTGTTCCAATTATTTGTTTCATGTTCTGTGGCAGAAAATCTTGGCCTTTGTTTCCCTGCATACAGTTAAGAACACCTAACTTATAATTTTCTCTATCCTCCTCTCCCTTTTTTAACTGGTGGCATGGTAATTTTATGCAACTTGCAAGCCAAGTCTGAGTGAAACCATGGCAGATTGGGCCACCAGGTAGCCCACAGTGATAGCAACATACACTGCTTATCTCTGCACCAAGGCTGGACCAAGTTAGCTGTCCTTGGTTGTTGGGGTCCCAAGAGACTTATTTTCCCAGCAAGTTTTCTCCATAATGTTTTATAAAAGCAGGTGTTGGGAAAGGATAGTAGAAAGAGAGAGAGTCTTTGTTGGTCACCTTTCAGATTTAACCACACGATCAAAGTGAGAATTCTGTTTACTTACATGTACCTCACAAGTAGTGGATGAGACCATGGCACAGAAGCTGGTAATACAAAGTGGAAGTAGGCTCAACCATCCTGTCTTATTTAAATGCAACTAGATTAATAATAACACTTTCCTTTAAAAAAGAAATGAGACATCCGGCCCTGGGTGATATATGGAATTGTTGAACACTGTATTATACATTGTACACCTGAAACTAATATAACAACGTACATTCAGTATCCTGGAATTAAAATTTAAAAAAGAGAGAAATCCAGGACAAATGCTAAACTGGAATATTGCCTTAACAGGCATAGACCAAGAACTGCCCTATCAAACCAGAATATGTGATCACCCTGATTAGAAAGTTGCTCTTTCATCCATTCGGCACCATAGTGTGAATGCTTTATTAAGAAATGAGCATATGTCTTCATAAAATCTATCTATGAAACCTCACAGTGAATATCATTCTCAATGGGGAAAACCTGACAGCCTTCGCATTGAGATCAAGAACACAACAAGGATGCCCACTCTCACCACTGTTGTTCAACATAGTACTAGAAGTCCTAGCCACAACAATCAGGCAACAAAAAGAAATAAAAGGTATTCAAGTTGGCAAAGAAGAAGTCAAACTCTCTCTCTTCGCAGATGACAGGATTCTTTATATGGAAAACCCAAAAGACTCCACCCCTGAACTGCTAGAACTCATAGAACAATTGAGTAATGTGTCAGGATACAAAATTGATGCACAGAAATCAGTTGCTTTCTTATACACTAGCAATGAAAATATAGAAAAGCTTTCCATGCACATGGATCAGAAGAATAAACACTGTTAAAATGTCTATACTGCCCAGAGCAATCAATACTTTCAATGCCATCCTGATCAAAATTCCACCGGCATTTTACAAAGTGCTGGAACAAACAATCCTAAAATTTGTATGGAAACAAAAAAGACCCTGAATTGCTAAGAAAATGTTGAAAAGGAAAAACATCACGTTACCTGATTCCAAGCAAATGACACTACAGACAAAGTGCTGATATCCAAGATCTATAAAGAACTCCTCAAACTCAACACCCAAAAAGCAGATAATCATGTTAAAAAATGGACAGAAGCTATGAACAGACACTTCTCCAAAGAAGACATAGCAATGGCTAACAGACACATGAAAAAATGTTCATCATCACTAGCCATCAGGGAAACTCAAATCAAAACCACATTGAGATATCATCTTATACCAGTTAGAATGGCCAAAATCAACAGGACAGGAAACAACAAGTGTTGGAGAGGATGTGGAGAAAGGGAAACCCTCTTGCACTGTTGGTGGGAATGCAAGTTGGTGCAGCTACTTTGGAAAACAGTGTGATGATTCCTCACAAAATTAAAAATAGAGCTACCCTATGACCCTGCAATTGCACTACTGGGTATTTACCCAAACATACAGATCTAGTGAAAAGAAGGGCCATATGTACCCAAATGTTCATAGCAGCAATGTCCACCATTGCCAAAGTATGGAAAGAGCTGAGATGCCCTTCAACAGATGAATGGATAAAGAAGATGTGATCTATATATACAATGGAATATTACACAGCCATTAGAAAGGATGAATATCCAACTTTTGTATCAACATAGATGGGTCTGGAGGAGATTATGCTGAGTAAAATAAGTCAAGCAGAGAAAGTCAATTATCATATGGTTTCACTTATTTGTGGATCATAAGGAATAAAATGGAGGACTTTAGGAGAAGGAAAGGGAAAGTGAATTGGGGTAAATTGGAGGGGGAGATGAACCATGAGAGACTGTGGACTCTGAGAAACAAACTGAATGAGGGTTATGGAAGGGAGGGTGGAGTCGGGATGGGTGAGCCTGGTGGTGGGTATTAAGGAGGGCATGTATTACATGGAACACTGGGTGTGGTGCATAAACAATGAATCTTGGATCACTGACAAAATAAATTAAAAAATAAAATAAAATAAAAAATTAATTAATTTCTAACCACTTAAAAAAATAAACAACAACAACAACAACAAAGAAATGAGCATATGTGCAAGAAAATAAAACTGTCTCTGATGAAAAAGTGCTTATGATTCCAAGGGGTCAGTTTTACTGCCATCTGCCCCCCTGCAGTTTTAGTTCCATCTGTGGGTCAGTATCATAGGCATCCCCTCCTCTGTCTGCTTTATGCTTGCCCATCAATCCCTGGAAAACTGCCCTCAGGCTCTCCATGCTAGTGGTTCTCAAATGCCTGTGTGCAGAAACATCACCCAAGAAACTTCCTTAAGAAGTGTATCACTCCCCAGCTGGCCCCTAGGACTCTGATTCTGTAATTTATAAGTGCAGCCAAGAAATCTGCATTAAAAAAAAGGATTCTGGGGCGCCTGGGTGGCTCAGTGGGTTAAAGCCTCTGCTTTCGGCTCAGGTCATGATCTCAGCGTCCTAGGATCGAGGCCCGCATCGGGCTCTCTGCTCAGCAGGGAGCCTGCTTCCTCCTCACCCTGTCTTTCTGCCTGCCTCTCTGCCTACTTGTAATCTCTCTCTGTGTGTGTCAAATAAAATAAATAAAATCTTTAAAAAAAAAAAAAGGATTCTGACTCAGGTATCAGTCAAACACACTTTCAGAAATGCAACATACTCCTTGTTGAGTATGATAGAAGTAAGTTGACTCTCTTTTACTCTTCCACAAATGTCCTGTCTTCTGTGCTGGGGCTACTTGGTGACCAGTTTTAGATATGTTCTAATTTGTCATCATGCTCTTCAGATTGTGACAGCTGGGTAAACTGGAATCCTTCAGAGCAGCGTGAAGGCAGCAGCATCCCGAGGGACCGCCACATTCTGTGATTCAGGCACTACGTTTCCAACGGAGCAGCCTAATAGGGTCTTCTTTTTCAAGCATCGAATTGCACTGTGAGTTAATATTATCCTCGTACCCATCTCTGAATAACCATCAAGCTATATCTTTCCCATCTTGTACTGAAACACTTCGGTATGATTATCTAGGCAATGGAATATTTATTTAAATGAATTCCAAGTAAGTCCTGCTTTTTTTTTTTCTCAAAACTCTGAAATATAAAGTAGGTCTGATATGCTTGGTTTCTTCCTTATCCCTCTTTCCCTCCCTCCTTTCTCCTCTCCTTCCAACAGAGGTTATTCCTGGCAAGGTCTCTGCAAGGGAGTATGATACCACCTGAGAAGCAAAACAGACCAAGATACAAATCATTCTACTGGAGTCTTGGAGTAGACTTCAAAGAAAAACAAATTCCATACCAGCCAGAGCCTGAGTGGAGGCCAAGAACTGCCAACATATTTGGAAGGCCAAATCCCTACAGAAACATGGTCCGTAACCACCTTCTAGAGAGACCATCAGTTGAGAACGAAAGTGACTTGCAATTTCATTACTTACAAGTCTATCCCTGAATTCAGCATTCAGAATTTTATATCAATAGCAGACCTAACTCATCTGCATGAAAATAACACCAAATAAGGTTAGTAACTCCAAAAAAGACTAATTCAGAGCTACCCAGATTTTCCATATGCTTAATGTGGCCCCAAATTCTTCAATTCCCATTCGTAAACATGCAAAATAAGAATTTAAAATACGCAGTGTATTTGAATAAAGTAGAGCTATCAACTGAAACCAAATAGTTTGTGGGATATCAGAATCAATGCTACATTTTCCTTATATATTTGTGAATATGTGACTTTACAGTTAAGCCAAAATCAACCCATTGCACTTATGCCTTAGATTTAAATTGAGAACACTGGCAAGTCCCATGGGGAGAAGAAGCAAAACCAATAAACGAAGTTCTGGTTTTCTCGAACATACAACGGTATGGACAGAGGAAGTCAAATGATATCCTGATGGTCATAGAGGTGGTAATGCCAAATTCATTCCCCTGAGCATTAGCATTAAAAAAAAAAATCAGTTATACTACTTTCCTTTTAAGCCACATTGCTTCTGTGAAGATAACCCTAAACAGGTCAAGAACAACATTGCTAAATATTCAAAAATGTCCTCAGGGAAAAACATTGGTCTTTTTCATAAGAAAAACAGGTTATTTTTTGAGTCTTTTGACAGACTGAAAATTAAATTTAAAAGAGGAAAAATGTTTTTATTTTATAGAAAAAAAGGAACAGTAAATAGGTACCCTTTGTTATTTGGTTTCTGCTTCAGACTATCTTATCAGTAAACTTCATATTTGGCACTGTGAAGGTAATAGTTCCTAAAAGAAAAAGATATCTTAATGTCAAAATGCTCGGAGAATGGAGATGCTATCCTAAAGGGGGGAGTCTCCAGCTGACAAAGCTCTGCAAATATTTTGATGAAATGGAATACCCATTCTATTCTAATAGGCATACCGACTCACTCTCCTAGAACTCACCCAATAATGAGATCACCTGTTGTCATCCAACACAGTGCAGATTTTGTTGTTGAAGGAGCCAGACAGGGAAGGTAGGAACCATCTAGTTCAGCATGCTCAGGAAAGTGAGCTCCAGAGACTGGCTGAAGAGCACATGGTAGTTAATAACAGAAAATGCAAAAGGACTTTTTGAGTATTTGGGTGTAGACTATACATTGAATTCTGGTTCATAATGCCAATACTTATTCATCTGAAAGAGAAAGATTATTTGTTCACTATACTTAGCAGAAGTGTGCATGAGACATTTTCTTAGCCAGTGGGCAGAACTGGGGAAGCAGACACCCGTGAAACACCCTCTTTGGATATCCCAGAAAACCATCTCTTCCATACGCTACTTCAATGATAAGCGAGTGCCACTGTCTGCTAGCCACATCAATCTTCCCAAATCCCTGGAAATGTGTTGGCTTGTTTCATAATGTGCTCAGTGAAACTACTCTTCACCTAGTTGATGCCCCAGCTTCAAAAACTGAATCATCTTGGCCTCTTCCTCTTCTGTACCCAGCCACATTCCAACAGGATCAAGTCTTAATGATCAACAGACATTCCCCTCCTACCCCACCACTGAGATGGCCTTAGGCTCTTGCCTTCTCTTGCTGTTCTAATAGTTGTTGTTTTTTTTTAAACCATGCCTCACTTGTCTCAGTGCATCCATTCACTGTTCAAAATACCTCCAGAGAAACCTTTCTAAAATGTAAATCTAATTCTCACTGTTTACTTGTTCAGAATGCTTCAGTAATTTCCCTATCATTTACAGAGGCAAGTCTAAACTCAGCAGGGCATGGCATGCTGAGCTCTCTGAGCTGCAGCCTCAGCCAGTCTTTCTGACCTCGCACCTTTTGTGTTGCTAATCTCTCTCCTTCTCCTCCCTGCTCCATGCCCCATGCCAGACTTATATCCACTCTGAGCTCTGAGCACGGTTTCCTTCATTCTACATCTTTGATAATACTGTTCCCTGAGCCTACAATACACTCTCCTTCTTTGACATGTTGTCCTAATGGAAACACCCATTTGCCTCCCATGTCAAGAGTTACCTTGTATATAAGCTTTTGCTATGGCCTTCTCACCTCCGTGCTCCTGTGCTCTGTCATCTTGTTCACAATGCTTTATTCACATATGTGTCCTTTCCCCCAACAGTTGTTGATTTTATTTCTGTGGCAAAATACATAACAGATGTACTTCACATCTGTGACATTTCATGGGTACATCTAGAATTAGATCTAGGGGCTATAAACTTACCCCTTTCTCTTCTACTTAAAATAGTACATAAAAATATAAGTGACAAAGGGTGCATTTCTAATATGGAGATCCTTAAAACAATATAATTTAAAAGCTTCAGGGGTTAACTAACTAAAGTGCAATTCACCCCTGTGATAATGTTTAAAAATCAGTCTTTTGAGATGCTGCAAGGGGGCCTCTGTCTTCTCCATTGTAATATTAGTGTAGTAGAGGGCCTAGTACATAGTAGGTAATGAAGAAATGTTTGCTGTGTGTGTAAATTAATTGGTGATTTCAACATGAACATCTGGCATTTACAACTGCTGGCAGGAGACATGATTCCAAATAAGGCTCATATAAATTAACCCATAATGACTGAACTATTCTAATGAAGATTATTTTTTAAAATGTTACTTTTCTTGGAAATGTGCATTAAAATGACAAAATATACCAATTATTTAACTATGTATGTCCCTTCTTTATATATTGCTAGCCACAATACACTGCATCAAAAATAAGTCAAATGTATAAATTAAGTTGAAGATAAAGGTAAAGGGAACTACTTGTATTTCTAATTAAATAATTCTTTCAAGTCACTTCAGTCCTTCCTTTTTAGTTCAATGTCACTGTACCCCCATCATTTAACGGGGCAAAGTTGTGAGAGCGGTTGAAATCTGGAGAGAGTTCATATATGCCACAGGTCATAGAACTCCCACTTGTACGCAGGAGAGGAAGGGGAAGGAAGGAACACAGATTCAACCATGGGGAGATGATACTAGAAGTCAAAAAATAAAAAGAGGCAATACTGGGAGCAATCCACAATGAATGCTTTTATCAGATAGCATTTGGGTTGTCACAAACTAATTCAAAATTCAGTGGTTCCAAACAATATTATTATGCTTTCATGATTTTTGGGTCAGCAATTTTGTCTGGGTTCTGCTGACGGTCTGCTGTTGTAGGGTGGACTCAACTCATCTCAGGGGGAGCATCCTCAGGTGTCTGGGATTGGCTCCATGTTAGTTGTAAGTGAAGGAATATTGCCTCTCTTCCAAATGGTCGCTCGTCATCCGGCAGGACAGCTCAGGCTGGTTCTCATGTCATAGCAGGCTTCCAAAAGCAAGAAGGGAAACAAGGTCTCTTGAGTTCTAAGCTTGAACTGACTGAATTCACTCCCACTGTTTTCTGTTGGCCCAAACAACGAATGAGGGCAGATTCCAAGGGTGGAGGTGTACAGTCCTCCTCTTGATGGGATGGGTTGTAGAGGAATATTGCAAAGGCACATGCCTTCAGGAACAAAAATAATTTGTGGGTTTTTGTTTTGTTTTGTTTTGGTTTGGTTTTTTGCAATTGACCAGAGACCTGAAGTTGGATTTTGGTGGATTTGAGAGCAGTTCCAACCGGAGGATCCCAAAGAGTTTGTTCTTTCACAGAAACTTTGAACCCAAACATAAACAGTAAAATTGAAAAAAAGAAAGAAAGAAAGAAAGAAAGACATTGATACAAATGACATATTTAGAGAAAGAAAATTGGGGAGAGAGGCTTTGCTTCTTTAATTCCAGTCTCTGTGTCCCTTATTGCTTTTTTTTTTTTTTTGTATCTCTGTCTCACCAGCTTTCCTGACTTGTGGTACAACATTGAGTAGAGGTTTGAAGAGCAAATAATCTCATACTCCTGATCTTAGGGGGAAGTCTTTTATCATTTAGTATAGTATTGACTGTAGGCATTTCATAGATGGACTTTATTAAGTTAAGAATTTCCTTCTATTGCCTCTTTGCTAGGAATTTTTTTTTTATCATGAATGGGTATTGAATTTTGTCAATGGTTTTTCTATATAAATTGAGGCTATAATATGCTCTTTTCCTTTAATCTGTTAATGTGATGAATGGTATTTGTTGTCTTGTCTAGATTCATCCAATCTTGCATTTCTGGAATAAACTGTTCTCTGTATGATGTATTATCTTTTTATACGTTATTAGATTTGATTAGCTGATATTTTCTTTTTTTTTTTTAAGATTTTATTTACTTATTTGACAGAGAGAGAGATCACAAGTAGGCAGAGAGGCAGGCAGAGAGAGAGGAGGAAGCAGGCTCCCCGCTGAGCAGGGAGCTCGATGCGGGCCTCGATCCCAGGACCCTGAGACCATGACCTGAGCCAAAGGCAGAGGCTTTAACCCACTGAGCCACCCAGGCGCCCCAGCTGATATTTTCTTATGTGTTTCTGCATTGAATTTCAAAATGGGTGTTTGTAAATTTCTTGTAAACTCTGTGGTTTTGGTATCAATTTTTTTTGGTACCAATTTTGATGAAATAAATCAAGAAATTTTCTTCTCTTCTCTACTTTCTAAAATAATTTGCATAAGATTGGCATTATATTTGATATAATTCACCAGTGAAGCTATCTGAGCCTTTATACTCTTTAAAGTAAACTAAAAAAAATTAATTGAGGTAAAATTGACATACATTGTATTAGTTTCAGATGTACGACATAATGATTTGATATTTGTATGTGTTGTGAAATGAACACCACAATAAGTCCAGTTAACATCTATCACCATGTGTAGGTGCAGAATTTTTTTCTTGTGACAAGAGCATTTAGGATCTACTCTTTTAGCAACTTTCAAACCTGAAATACAGTATTATTAACTATGGTCACCATGTTGTCTGTAAATTACATCCCCATGACTTATTTATTTTATAACTGGATGAAAAGAGGATTTCATTATAATTTTAATAACCATGGAACTATTCAAGTTTTATTTCCTCTTTGGCCAGTTTTGGCAATTTGTCTATTTCAAGTATTTGTCTATTTTTTTATCTAAGCCTACAAATTATGTGGCATATATTTGTTTTAATAATTCCTTTTATAATTTACTATCTATAGACTTTGTAGAGATGTTCCCCTTTCACTTCCGATGTTGGTTTTTTGTGTCTTTTCTCTCCATCTTTTTTTCATTAATCTTACTTTAGCTTTATGAGTTTTGTTAATCTTTTCAAAGAACCAGTTTTGGTTTTATTAATTTTTGTAATCGTTTGTTTATGATCTATTTCATTGGTTTACATTCTATTGTTTCCTTCCTTCTTCTGAGTGTAATTTGAACTGCTTTTTCTAGTTTAAGGTGGAAAATATAAGGATCATTGATTTTTGATACTTTTTATTTTCTGATATAAGCACTTAAAATTATAAAATTCTCTCTCATTATTATTTTATCTTTAACCCATACATTTTAATGTGCTGTGATTTCATCTCAATTCAGTTAAAAATGTTTTCTAATATCCCTTGTGATATTTTCTTTGGCCCATTGGTCATTTAGAACTGTGTTTATTTTCAAATATTTGGGAATTTAAGGAATTAACTTAAATTTAAGAATTTAGTTACTGCTTTGTAATTTAATTCCATTGTTGTTAGCAAACATATTCTAGATGATTATAATTCTTTTAAATTTATTGACACTTGTATTATTGACCAACACATAGTTTGTAAATTTCCATGTACCTTTGATAGTGATGTGTGCATTCTCCTGATGTTGAGGGGAATGTTCTATAAATGATAATTAGGTCAAATTGATTGATAATGTTATTTGTGCCTACTAAATCCTGTTGATTTTGTCTACTTATTCGATCAATTACTCAGAGAGGATTTTTGCTTTTCTTTCATCTATTTTGGACCTCTGTTGTTTGGTGTATGCATATTTGAAATTGCTATCTTCTTTAACATTACAAAATATTCTTCCCTTGTAGTATTTTTTGTACTGAAATTTACTTTGTTTGCTATTAAAAAAGCTACTCCAACTTCCTTTAGATTATTGTAAGAATGATATATATTTTCAATCATTTTACTTGTGACCTGTGTCTATATATTTAAAGTGTATTTCTTCTAGAAAGAATGTAGTTAAGTCTTATTCTTTTTTAAAAAATCCAGTCCAATAATCCCTGCAGTCACTTGTAGTGTTTAGATCATTTACATCCAATGTAATTATTGGTAAGGTTTCATTTAAATCTATCATCTTGTTACTTGTTTTCTATTTGTCTAATTATTCTTTCTTTATTTTCTCATTCCCTGCCTTCTTTTAGAAAATTATCTATTTTTTTAGTAATCATGTCATTTCTACTCTTCAATTTTAAGCTAAATGTATTTCATTTTTTAGTGTAATAATGTAACTTTCTTAAATAGGTGTGCATAGATAAATGGCCTTTCTAAAATGCACTCATATGTCATTTTAAAACTTCAAATTAATGATAAAATAGATGTTATTTCTACTGCATTGGTTTTTAAGTGTTTAGTATATCTTTTGAACTGGTATCTTGTGGCATTTCAACCAGCTGGCTATCTTAATGAGTACTTGTGTGCTTGCAGGCATCAAGTGTGACTCTAAAGAATCTAAAGGCTTCAAGACTGGGGTTCTGGGGTGGCTCAGTTGGTCAAGTGTCTTACTCTTGATTTCGGCTCAGGTCATGATCTCAGGGTTGTGAGGTTAAGCCCCATGTCAGGCTCCACATTCAGTGAGGAGTCGGCTTGAGATCTAGAATATGCATCTTTAATGTATCACATTCTACCTTCATATAATATTATACCACTTAATATATAAGGTAGTAACTTTAAAACATTGTACTTCCATTTTCTCTCCTGAACTTTGTTCTATTTTTGTCATATATTTTATTTTCTACATGTTATGAACACCATAAATACTCTCATTGTTTTAATTAGTCAATTAATTTTTTTTTAAATTAGGAAAGATAAAAATTCTTAATATTTAATCACAGACTTACTGTTTTGGCTCTTTTCGTTCCTTGCTATAGACATAAGTTTCCATCTGTTATCATTTTCTTGTACTGAAAGAACTCCTTTTAACATTTCCTGTAGAGCAGGAAACTGCTGGCTACAGTTTCATAGCTTTTTGTTGGCCTGATTCTGCTTGCATTTTAGAAAGATATTTCCAGAATGACATTTTTTTTTTCTCATTCTTTCAGCACTTTAAAGATCTTCTGGCTTGCACAGTTTAATTCAAGATGTCTGTAGTCATTCTTATCTTTGTTCCTTTCCACAAGATGTGCTTGTTTTTCTCTGAATTTTTTCAGCAGTTTAATTATGATATGCCTACATGTAGTTTTCTTTTTATCCTGCATAAGGTTTATTGAGCTTTTTAGAATTGTTATGGATTTATAAACTATATGTTTATAGTTTTCATTTGGAAAATTTCCAACTACTCAGATTTTTTTCCCTCTTCTCTGCCTCGCCTTCCAAGATTATTATTATGTGGATATTAGACTCCTTGATATTTTTCCACAGGTTCCTGAGGCTCTGTTAACTTCATTTTAATGTTTTAGTTTTTGCTTTACTTTGAAGAGTATCTTCTGTGTGTGTTCAAGCTCACTGATATCTTCTTCTGAGTGTCTATTCTACTGTGAATCTCCTTCAGTTAAATTTTCATTTCAGATGTTATATTTTTAAAGTCCTCATCTACTAATTCTATCATCTCTGTTGTCCCTGAGTCTGTTTCTTTCTTCTGATTTTCCTCCTGGCTGTGGAATATATTTTCCTATTGTTTTATCCCCACCCCCAATCTAGAAATCTTTTCATCACCAATGTAGACATGATCAATGCTACATTGGTGACTATATGGTTTGTGTTGTCTTCTTTTAAGAGTGTTGGATTTGTTCTGGCAGGCAGATTCATTACTTGCAGGTCATCTTGATCTTTTCATGTTCTGTTTTTAAGCTTAATGAGAGCTACTCTAATGCCGGTTTAGACTTCCTGCTTAAGAATGACCTTTCTGAGATCTCTACAGGATTTCTCAAATGTTGAAGAAATCTTTCTTCAAGATTTCTTCAAGAAAAAAACATTTGTACATAAATGTCTCATGAATAATGTCTGGGAATGATTCAAATCCTTGGTCATTCTTTGCCCAGACCCACTGAGCTTCACACTAAGTATGTATGCCTTGGTATTCAGCCAAAGGCTTAAAAGAACCCTTAAGGAGAGGTGTTGAGCTCTTCCATGGATTTCTCCCTTCTTTCCAATACTCTGCTCCTTAAGTTCCCATTGACTCTGTCTCCCCAAACCAGCAATACATCTGTGCTCTGCTTGAAATTCTTCTCTTTATATGACAATATAGATGTACCTCTAAGCAGAGCACCAGGGCAAGCATAGGGAACTTGTCTTTTTTGTTTTTCTGTTAGGGACCATACTTTTTGCTATCTCAGTGTCTGTAAATAATCATTACATACATTCTTTCCAGTTTTCTAGATGTTTATGGCAGGGGACAACACCAGGCCTCGCTCTCTATCGTAATAAGATCTTTATCTGAGTTACATTTTCAGTGAAAATTTTAGGAATTTTGTCACATTTTTTTCTTTGCAGACAATAAGAATTAACTTAATAGAAAAAAACTGTCTATTAAAAGTTATTTCTAGCATAATAATGTCCTCAGTGAAATGGTACATATTGAGTTGACACACCATTTTAGAAAACCTGGCAATTCCTGAGATTCTGCATAGAATTCTTCTCATATTTTCAGATTTTCTTTGAATTTTTTATGTTGGTTATTATATTAACTTATTAGTCTTTTTTTTTAAAAGATTTTATTTATTTTATTTGACACAGAGAGAGAGATTACAAGTAGGCAGAGAGGCAGGCAGAGAGACATAGAGAGGAGGAAGCAGGCTCCCCGCTGAGCAGGGAGCCTGATGCGGGCCTCGATCCCAGGACCCCGAGATCATGACCTGAGCCGAAGCCAGAGGCTTTAACCCACTGAGCCACCCAGGCACCCTAACTTATTAGTCTTGAGAGAATTATTTACTAGGAAGATCTTTCACTCTAATAGATGTGGTGATACTTCTCTATGGGTTTTCCCCCCATCTCTCAGTCATCTCCATCTGCCAAATTTTAATATTCTCCTCTTAACAGATCTCATGAACCAATAACAGTCTTATTAACACCCTTGCCTCCTCCATTCTTCATAACACTTCTTCATTTGATTGCTGAGACACCGTACTCTCCTGATGTTGCTTACTGATCACTTAGTATTTTCTGTGGGCTCATTCTCTTCCAAAATATTAAATTGTTAGTCAGAGCTCAGCCCTATGTGCTCTTTTCTTCTGACTCTGTGTTCATTCCCTAGGTGATCTCAGTCATTCCCATGTCTTTAATACCATTTAGAAGTCTACGGGTCCCAAAGATACCTCTCCAATTAAGACCTCTCTCTTGAGCTTCAGATCCTTACATGCATTTTTTTCTTTTTTTCTTTTTTTTCCCCAAAGATTTTATTTATTTATTTGTCAGAGAGAGAGAGCACAAGCAGGAAGAGTGGCAAGCAGAGACAGAGGGAGAAGCAGGCTCCCTTCCAAGCAAGGAGCCCGATGTGGGACTTGATCCCAGGACCTTGGGATCATGACCTGAGCTGAAGGCAGCTGCTTAACCAACTGAGCCACCCAGGTGTCCCAACATTTTTTTTTCCCTTTCAGAAATCACCATTTGGATTACTATGTCTAGAAAATAAATATGCCCCATATTTCACTATTGTTATCTCTTTACAAATCTGTTCCACACCCAATTGTTTCAACTCACCTGTTCAAGCCTTCACCATAGGAATCATCCTTCACATTACCTTCTTCCTCATATTTCTCAGCCATAAGCTAGTTTTGCTGATTTTATCTTCAAAACCTATCTACCTTGTGTTTACTCCTTTTCATCTCTACTGCCACTCTTCTTTCTGTCTTATCTCCCCTTCAACCCACTCATCATTTTTAATTTGTCTGCCAATCACTAGTCGCAGCAATCCAATTTTTTAAAAAGCCTTTATTTTAAAGATAAAATTTATTTTAAAATATAAAATATAAACACAACTCACAACCTTTCATAAAAACTTTTCATAATCACATTTTGACTATAAAACAAAGTACATAACATGGTGTTTTGCACTAAAATTTCAGCCACTTAGGGCTATTTTCAAGCCAAGAATTTGGCAAATGCTTTGCAATTTCTTCATTTTGTTAATTTCTGTTTATCTTCCACATTTCAGATTAAGTGAGATTTCTGATGAGATACCATTCGCATTACTCAAGATTCTCCAAGAAACAAAACCAATAGGATGTGTGTATTTATATGGATTTATTTATATAAATATACATATATATAAGAGACAGAGAGAGTGAGAGAGAGGGATTATAAGGAATTGGCTCATGTGATTGTGGAGGCTGACAGTTTCCAAGATTGGCAGTTGGCAAGCTGGAGACCTATGAGAGCCAATGGTGTAGTTCTGGTGCAAATGTCGGCAGGCTTGAGACCCAGGAAGAGCCAAAGTTTCAATTCAAGTCAGAAGGCAGGAAAAAAACTGATGTTCCAGACAGAAGGAGTTTTCTCTTACTCAAACTTTTTGTTCTATTCAGTCATTCAACTGATTGGATGACAGTCACCCACGTTAGGGAGATCTATCTACTTTATTCGTTTAGTCTATCAATACAAATGTTGATCTCATGTAGAAACATCCTCACAGACATACACAGAATAATGTTTAATCAAATATCTAGGCACCCATGGCCCACTCAAGTAGACACATAATGTTAACCATCACACCGTCTATGAACTACAAAATGCAATAAGTCTTACTGTGCCATTTGTTTTCTTCATTGTACATATTATAATTTTTTTACTTGCTTTATGGTTTAGGTGTTTGTGTGTTTGTTTAATGTGTGTTTGTAAGTTCTATGAGGACAGAGCTACTGATTGTTTTGTTTACCATTGGACATTTAATGCTTAACACAGCATTTAACTATCCCTAAGATTAAAATTCTAAATAGTGTTTAGATCACATTTAATATAGACCCTTACATTTAATACAGATGCTTACATTTAATACAGAGGTAGCATTATAGTATGCTACTTGCTGTCATATATTATACTATAATATTAACACTTGGTATTTTTAATAAATTCTATGCTTATAGTGAATTCATGAAGTCGTTTTTTAAAAAATTTGATTACTTATCTCTTTTTTAACTTCTATAGCTGTAGTGAATTTTAAAAGCTTAAATCAAGGATGTAAACGTGTCTTAAAAACCTATAAAGTTTTGTTTAATATATCACTGTCATTAGTATTATCCTCTGAGGAAAGGAATGATTTTTATGTAGAATATTTAAATACAGCTGGAGAAAAGTGATAAATGGTTAGAATTTTGGATGCCCAGGGGAAGAGTATCACAGGAACTCAAGAACTTCAATATTCTCTTAAGGATATTAGCATACAATGTGTTCCCGGGGCTACCAACACATCAGTACTGGCTGTGGGGCTGCAAGCTGTGGTTTGCTCCACTCTCTCAAGACTGTGGGAAGGGCAGTGCTGGTGCTCGGGGTTGCTGACTGCACACCTCCCTTGTAGGGACACACTGTGGCCAACAGAGCACTGCAGAATTTGAAGGGCTGATCCGTTCAATGTCAGCAATTTTCAAAGGACCAAATCAGGAAGTTTGGCTTTTCTCTTGGCCTAATATTTAGCAGACCTTAACAAAACTTGTGTGTGTGTGTGTGTGTGTGTGCACTCTTGCTGCACATGTATGTAAAATTTCTCGAACAAATAATTTTTTGACTTAAAAAAAATTAAAGAGAAAAACATGGTCTGAATGACCTTGATTTTTTTTTTTTTTCATTTCAAAGGCATTTATGGACCTTGGCTCATGTCAACCCTGGTGAATATGACCTGATCACAGGCATAGTCAATTTTTTGCAAAAATGTTTTGGATCTTTCAAACTTGATATTGATAACTGAAACTGAGCAGAGAGACATTAGCATCTGGTTTTGATGAATGTGGTCTGCTTGTACTTTAAAGGAAAAGCATTTAGGAAAAGACTGGAAATTCCTGCTCAGAAAATCAAAGTCCAATACAGTTTTTCAATACCCGATACTTGTATGTTACAAGTGACCTTGGAGACTTTATTCTACCA
Source organism: Ailurus styani (assembly GCA_002007465.1). Taxonomy (NCBI): domain Eukaryota; kingdom Metazoa; phylum Chordata; class Mammalia; order Carnivora; family Ailuridae; genus Ailurus; species Ailurus styani. The sequence continues at coordinate 4,879,487 of LNAC01000019.1, forward strand.
GTTCCACATATTTTTTAGATTACAGCATTATAGCATTATGGTTCATTTCAGGATATATTTAGGTTTTTGTTCTAGGGTTGTTTTTTTTTTTTGTATACTTGTTTACTTTTCTGCCATATATACAAAATAACGTCTTGCTTAGAAAAAAGTCAGATGCTCTCATTTAAAAATAAGATGTGCCACAGGAAAGTGCTTGCTACCAAAATCAAAATGATTTATATCATTTTGTATTAAACTGGCAGAAAGACATCATGTGCAGCACAACATAGTGAAGGATTTACCAGATTATAACATCCTCTGGTAAATGCAATTTTCTAAGGACAGTAATCATTTCTTTTGTATTACTATATATTTCAAAGTATGTCTAGCCTAGGACCTGGCAAATTGCAGTCCTTCAAATCAAATCAGAAAAACTAAGAAGTGAATGCTTCTCAAAACACTTGATTTTTAGAAATTTAACTACAAATCTATTGAATAATCATCTTCATGAAATCATTATTTTAACTTCTGAGGGCTTCTATTCAGTTCTGAGGTCATCCAAGTCCTGGATTTTCTCCATTTCCTCTGTGTTATCCTGCCTAAAATCAACACTATCAGAGCAGAAAAGGGGAAAAGAGAATAAAAGCCAATGTTTAATCTTACGTGTGTTACTTTTTTTCTGAAATAGTCTGGGAAAGGACTGTTTTGAGAAAGCAATTAAAGCAGTGGCTAAAATGAGGCTTGGGGATTATCAATAGCCATCGTTTATCAGTGTTGTCCCTGTTCTACATCAAAAGAGATCATCAAGAAAGTATTTACCAGAGACCCTTTGCATTGGTTGTGCTAAGGAAATGACTGTACTCAGCATGAAGAAGACAAAAATCATTTGAGCATGCAAAATATCTACCTGCTTTATGATTAAAGTATTTATCTTTCTACTTTTGTAATGAAAGCCATGGGATAACTTGAATCTATGTAAAATATTATGGTTCCAATGTTGAGTGCTGTAACAAAATGACCTTTTCTCTGTATTCCCACTAATTGGCTTTTAAGATGCTTTTGATGTGGCTGAAAAGGTCAAAGATCAGTGAGTGGCTTGTTAGTTGGAATCGTTTATTTTATCAGAAAAAAAGCACAAGCTATTGAAAAAAAATAGAATTTTAAAAGAAATACACAGTCTATTTGCCTTTGGCAGGCTCCACAATCTTTCTTTGGCTCCTCTGAGCATGGGATGGTCTAATCAGGGGATTATCAAGTAGACTGAAGAACTATAACAAAGTTTTGTGCTGCAGTAAATATTTGTAAAGCAAAACTTTGGAAAAATGCATGATACATTTTCTGTTACTAATTTAAGAAATCCAAGGTATTTCTGAAATCATGTGCTATCAAATTGCTTGAAGAAACATAGGTCACATTGTCATTGGACAAGGCTATTTGTATTTCAAGAAACGAAACAAACATGCTAAAAGAGAAAAGGTGAATAGTGAGTCACACAGAACATTGAAATAAAATGCCGTAAAATTTGTAACTTTGAAAATACCAAATCTTAAATATCATGATTTGATCCATGGAGGAGATAACCAATATGGTTTGGCCTCTTAGAATATTATGTTTCAATTTTTATAAAAGTGAAGGACACAATTTTTGTTATTGCCAAGAAACAACTCATATGTAAACAACTGATTAAATTCAGGGAAATCTGTGCTCATTATGTTTAAAGGAGAGAGATAGGCAATGTTCTGCCTGCATAGTAGTTTGTGCTTAAATTAAGCAATAATCGTGTAGTTTCAGGCCATGTGAGGGGAGACTAATGACTGATTAGAAATAGTTTTTGGCCTAAAGCAAGGCATTGGCTCATTAACCCTTAAGGATCTTTTATTCAAAAGAAATGCTATAGGCCCTGGTCCTTAGTTTTCTTCAATAACACCCAGGAGCTGAAAGGTACACTTGACGGAGGTGATGTTTTAATGGTTACAGCTAGCCAAGTAGATTTCACCTGGTAGTGTAGAGTTTAATGTCTTAGGTTCGTGCACAAAAAGAAATGACAAAAGAGCCATTCTGTCACTAGATTGGCAATGTCTCAGGTAAAGTTTTATTTCCTTTCCTATCACTTACTCCTCTTATTTCATTTTTATTTTAGTTAAGTAATTTATTTGTTATCACTTGTTCATTCACTCATAGAATACATGTTGTTGGACACCTACTCAATAGCTAGGACTTCATAGGATGTTGGGGAAAATGATGGGAGTGGAGAGATAGGTAAAAAGCCACTGGTACCCTAGAGGATTTACAGGCTGCTTTCTGAGTCAGTGGGAGGGTGGGCAACCCAGGTCTGGAAGGAGTTTTAGGAGGAGTTAGGGAGGATGTGAAGTGTAAAACTGAACTAATGTGGTAATTAAGAGTTAACCAGGCTAACTTGGTTGCTGGGGCAGGAGAGAGAGGGGTGGGGGTAGGGTGAGGGGCTCAAAGAATCCAGAGAAGTCTTTAACCTACTTCCAGATTATGATTGCCACTAGACTGACGGATTCAATTTTTAAAATTTGCTCTGCAGTGGGATTGACACTTATCCCAATGTGGTTAAATAGTTGCAGTAGCTGTGAACTCTAAATAGATCAACAATTCTGTGGTACTTAATCTAAAATACATTTGGAGAAAATCCTAGTAGATCTTCACACTTAGTATTGGGTGAATCTCTCCATCCCCCAAACCCATTTCCTCTGACCTCCGGTTGGGAAATCTTGCCTTTTTTTAGCTCGCAGACAGACTAGATAATCTTTTGCTTAACATGTGCAATAATCATTAATTTATCACAAGCTGTGGGCATTTTATTTTAGTTTACATCAGGAAGTCTAATTTAGGCTTAGCAGTTCATTAAGACAATTATTTTGAACTGATTATTTGGCTTTTCTTCTCACAGGACAAATTGCCTTTTATTTATTTTAGAACTATTTTCTTTATGAGATAATGGAAAAAGAAATTAGAAAAGTGAAGTGTAGACCAGTGGGGATGATATTCCTCAGATAGAATAAATTAAATTTCCAGAGACCTGGAACACTAAGGCTCCCACCTCTAAGAAAATAGCTTCAAGGCAAATACTGCTTATTACCTGGGATTCTCCAAATGGAAAAGGTGGAGATATTTGGAAAGACCTAAGGTCCTTGTTTCATGCTTCTTAAAATTTTAAACCAGTGACAACTTTCTTTAATCCTGTCTTTTCTAATCCCTCCTTAAAAGGTTTTTGGGGGAGTTGTTATTGTTTTTTGAGGTTCTTTTGTTTTGTTTTTTTGTTTTTGTTTTTGTTTTTTTTAAATGCGTGAGTAACTGCACAAGACAATGTTAGATTAAATACCGAGGCCACAAAAGTATATTCATTGTGATATGGATGGTGTTTCTGCATCCACATATCCGAGGAATAGCTAACAATGGGCCTGCAGTTGATTCGATCTCACTTTTAAAAATATCTCTCTGTGTATCCAAATTTTTTGACAGTGGAGATGTATTATGTTTACAGCCCAAAGAATAAGTATTTTTATGTCAACACACTCCTCTCTTTAGTTGTTTCTTTATAAAATCTTTGCTACAGTGCTTATTTTGTACTTTTTTCTATAGGTTAATAACTGATTTACATTTCCTTAATGGATACTGAAAGTTTACTCAAATTTCAAGAGAATTCTGATAGTCTGCATAAGTTCTTATTTGAGAAAAAAAATAAAATCCTTTTGTTAAAAAACAGCCATTCTGGATTTCTGCAATCCATGTGGTAACACATTAATTTAGGATGTGTATTTTGTAAGATTTCTTTCTTTCTCTTGAGTGGCAGAATCTTTTGTCAAATCAAGTCTTAGGATGACTTTCAATGTCTCCAACTGTCGAAAGTACAGCGATGTGGCTGAAAGGGCAATTTTCTCTCCGGGACTCTCTCCCACCTCTAACTCTAGCCCTACTCCTACTGAGCCTCTCAGGAACACTATTGGAAAGCAGCTGGATTTGAGGAAGCCATAACTTGCTCCTTGAGTACTTTGAGTTTAGAAAATATAACCTAAGTCATGCAATCTGAAGGGTATTTGAAAATTGCAAAATTCGAATATTCTCAGGATTATTATTTTTGTTTGCTTTTTCTGATTCCTTGTAAACAATTTTAAGAAACAAATCTTCTGTAATCAGAAAGCTTTGCAGTAGATTTCAAATTTATTTCCCACTAGTTCAAATTGAAAGAGTATCTTTTAAAATACTCTCAGCAAGTGTTATATGTGTCTAAAAGTCTTACGAGTGCCTCTGGAGGCAAATCCCTAAAAGGTGTGAGCTCCAGGAAGGAGAAGGGTTTAGGTCAGTCAAGTTTCCCTCCTGATGACATTGGCCTTTGCTGCCATCCCTTCTGCCCTCCAGAATCAGGTGAGTCATTTCTGAAAGAGAGTAGGCAATCCCACACTTGAAAGGTATCCTATGATCTCCTTTCTGGTATCTAACGGAAGAGAATTTGACTTAAGATATTTTTTCTCACAGGCACACTGCGTGAGGACAGAACCTGTTAGAACCACATTTTTAGGGAGACGTCGACCAGAACTCCAGATATCCTTGGCAAGAAGATGTGATCTTTATGAACCTCTGTTATTCACTGCAAGGGCTACTAAAAATAGCTTTTGAGTCAACGAATGGATTAATGTTTATAAAGGAAATAGTACAGTCTATTGACCTTTTAATAAAACCAAATGGTTAGATATATCAATAAAATAGCACTTTTTTTTTTTTGGATCAAGGTCAAGAAATCCATATAGCTAACGTTGGTTTGGAAATGTCAATCTCCTGAATTTGAGAAGGCAAGTCCTATTTGCCTACTCTTAAAACAAATGCCTATCTATCGTAAATCAAATCTGAGGTTCTCTGGTACTCTGCTAAAATAGGTCAGACTTAATGAATTCCCCTGGTCATAGAACTTGAATCACGAGGAGAGTTTTGCATAAGACTATGTTTTCTAGAAGACTTCTATTACATACTTCAAGATTCCAAGGAAGAAAACCAAGGATGTTCCATTTAATTAAAAACAAATTGAACTGATATCCTAAAATTAAATATTTGACCTCCTACTCCCCGGGTAGATTATGAGTTGCAGGTCAACATACAGTGTTAATGCTGTTTATATGTCCCTGCTGACAGAAAATATGGCTGGACAGGTTGTCTGGGATCCCCTGCTCTAAACAGTTGCTGGGGGAGAAAGAAAGAACTGTAAATGATTTTTTCAGACTATTTTTAGCATTTCAGAAAAAGCTAACTGAATAACTGAGTAACCATTAAATTCTTATGTAAGTAGAAATGAGCGCTCCTTCAGACAAGGAGTGTTATTTGTTTTGTTTACTGCCAGGTCAGGCTACACCTAGGCCAACCCAGAAAGAGTTCATGCTTATGCCAAAGTGCCTTTATTCCCAAAGAGGAAATAACCAATGGGGAAAATCTAGCTGCCTGAGGAATGGGAAAAATACATGAGCAGGGGGGAGGCACAAAATCTTTAAGATCAGACATTGTTGCATCTGTTGAGTCATGTAGAATGACAGGGAACTTCTGTGAAAGTGTATGTTGGGAATATAAATGGTAGGATACTGTAATTCATTACAGTTACATTGTAGGGAGTAAAAATGAAAGGAATTCTTCTTGACTGAAAGCTTGGGGCATTCCTGTACCAATTTTAATAAGGGGAAAGGTTTCAAGACCTACCCGTAAATCAGAAAGAGGAACTTAGACCAGTCTGGCTGTATATGGTCTAAAATACAATACACAGACCTCCTTTCTGGGGCAGCCCGTGACCATAGAGCCAGCCAGCAGCACCCAAATACCAGAGCATTACAGTTTGCTGCTGTACAAATGATCGAAAAACTTTGCTTTGCACTGAATCATATTCTCCCTTGCCGACTGTCACTCAAAACAATCCAAGTATCTTTACAATCTCTCTTTGTCAGAGATTAGGATGTGGGGAACCTCAGTGTTTTAGTGTACTTGGTGGCCAGATCTGATAAAAAGTTAGTCATTATAACAAATTAAAGAAAGAAAAAAAAAATCCTTCAGTAGGCTGTCATGATTTTGTGCTCTAATTCTGCAGGCACTGGGAGGTCAAAGGCATACCTTCCCCTATAGCCATATATGGCCTGAGGGCCACCGGGCACTTTTTTTTTTTTTAAGATGAATGTTCTGGTGTGAGCATGCTCCTAGAATCCAGTGACGCTCTTACTCAGGGTGGTCTGTAAATATTCTAAATCTTTGCTTACTATATAAAATTACAAGAAAGTGTTATCTTGCATCACTCATAAGCACTAGATTCCTTAGGCTATGCGAACCCTACTAAGAAATCATTTCCTTTAAAAAATATATATTTTTTTTTACCCCCCTGTATTTAGCTAGGGACTGTCTTTTGGCTCTCTGTATTCTGGTTTATATAGAAGGCATAAAATATTGCACTTATGAGTCAAGGATATCATTCAGCTTTTGCTTTAAAATACATGGAAAGATCAGTTTTCTACATATAGTTTAGCTCGTCAGTGGCTCCCCGTCCACTTCTTCGCTTTTCTTTCTGGCTTCATGCTGTGATTGCCTCGTTCCGCAAGGAAGATTTCTCTCACTTTACCTACTTTCTGAGCTTTCATCCATACCACCCTGAGTGCATGAACACAATCCCAGATGAAGATGGAGACAATGGAAAAAAACAAAACAGAACAAAAACAAAAACAAAACCCTTAAAATATATTCATTATCCAGGAAAAAAGGACATATACTAGAGAAATGGATCCATTTTAAAGTAAATGTACAAATGAGTGAAAACTGAAATTTTGTCAGAGCTTTATTATTAGATATGTTGCTGTTTCAGCCTTGCTTTGCTAGTTTTGCATACTTGCGGTGTAATGAATTGTATTACTTTTTAACTTGATGATGAGATACAAACCACAATGTTGAATTAATCCTGGCACAGGTCCTAGCTGGGTGATACTGTTAATATCATGTGACCACCTATTAGAATTCCCTCTCAAATTAATATTATCTTATGACCAAATGTTGAGAACTGGAACCATGGCTGTCTACTCCTTCAGCTTCTAAGGAATTAAAATGATTTTCCTTCTTACACCTCTGATTTGGGGAAGGCAGAATCCACAGTGCATTTTGCTTTAACACATGTAATGTTGTTTTGCCAAATCAGACATCTTTCCTCATGGGATGAGATTATAATGGCATTGCAAAGTAGTTCTCTTGAAACCTTCTAAAACAGATTATGTTCTTAAAAAACTTGATTCTTGACTTTGCATGTTTTAACGCTGCATTCCATTAAACCTGTGTTTGAAGTTACTAGGATTTGCTAAAATATTTGATAATGCCTAAGCAGATAAGAGATTATATGCTTTATGTATATAGTGGAAGGATTTGTTCCAGCTTGGATACAGGGTATTAATTGGCCACCTACAGTGAGCAGTGTTTAATATTTTGCTCCTACCCACCCCCGCTCTGGCCTCGCTCCTTTCTTGCTGCTTTTCAGGCAGAAGAGCATGTAAGTATTCTCTGAACTAAATTTGCTAACTTTCTGGAACACATTTAAACAATGTGTGCTACTTGTGTCATATTACATTAACTTCACTTATAATGACAAGTTGTATATATCTGTAATAAATAGCCCCACAGGGATCAGATCAAGATTAAGGGAGGGAAAGTACACTGCTGCAGTTAAGTAATTTATAATATCTCAGTAAATGCTTGCAAAGAAATGTTTGCATCAGTGGAGCTGGTTAACAGCGCTTGTAGACGCTGATGATTGTAGGATGTTAAACCCTCCGGTGGAAAGTTACAATCACTGGTAGTTTCAATTTTTAAAAAGTAACCTTGAAGCTCTATACTGCCTGATACTATGTTGCCTGCCGTATTGGAGAGTGTTTACAACAGAGAATCACACGTCCTAAATAGACCAACATGGGCCCAGGGCGATGGTGGTGGTTGGGGAAGAGGGGACACCAACAGGAATCATCTCACGGACGGTCATGAGGCTGAGAAGAAAACCTTTTTTGAATCAAAAAACGATCCCTGACATGTTTGTTCATTTCAAGTCAAGTATTTTTAATTAATCAGAATCACACACAAAAGAAAAAAGTAACAAATATCAGTGGGTAGAGTACAGTCAGTTAGCGTGGCTGAGGATAAACCGGGGCACGTGTGGGAGAAGTCTGCAATGAATGATCAAGTCCGGAAGCGTCCAGCCTGCTCGGGTTCACCTGCAGACTGAGAAGTGTGGTAGTATGGGATTTCAAATTCAGTCCTATCCCCCCTTCAAAATTGTTCAGTTCTGTTCCAGATTTGAACTTAAACATTGAGTCGTCCCTGGACGATTAGTATTTGAATGGCATTCAGCGAATCCTGCTTTGGGGTTTGGACAGTGTTCATCCATTTCCGTGGCAAGTGGTTGGAAGCGATGTCCTGTGAAACCAGAATGCTTAATTGTGTCTTGGCGTTCAGGAAAGTTCTGCGAGAAGTGATTTCCATCAGTCTACTGTGGAATTCAGTCGATTTCTGGAAGGAGTTGTACAGAGAAAGCAAGTGAAGAATCTCAGCAGCTCCCTGCCTTTGCTGAGGTTTCTCTTCATTGTGAATTCATGCCTGCTACTTAGTTTGAAGTGACTCGAACATCAAATGTTCTCCTCCACAAAAACTTGAAAATCAAATCCAATGCCTTTAAAATCCTATTGTGGGGCGCCTGGGTGGTTCAGTGGGTTAAAGCCTCTGCCTTCAGCTCAGGTCAGGATCTCAGGGTCCTGGGATCGAGGCCCACATCGGGCTCTCTGCTCAGCAGGGAGCCTGCTTCCTCCTCTCTCTCTGCCTGCCTCTCTGCCTACTTATGATCTCACTCTCTGTCAAGTAAATAAATAAATAAAATCTTAAAAAAAATTCTATTATGGCGGGAGTGTGTATCAAGGCTGCCTCAGCTGTGATGGAAGATATCAGTCTTACTATTTCGTGCCATGGCACACACAGACAGGGCTTTCTCGGTTCATTACAATACCACAAGGTGCTTGGTGCCAGTGCTCTGAGAAGGGGTCCTGCCTTTCTATTCACTTGACCTTTCAATCTCACTTTTACCATGCCTCTGACAGCTGCCAGGAAGCAGGAAGAGGCTTTTTGAAACTCATCTGTATCTCCAGTGTTCTCTCCCAGGCTCAAGGGAAATTTCAGAGAAACAGCAACACCAAAACCTTAGCTTTGAGGAACTATTCCTAGCCTGATATTTGTCATGTGTTAGAAACAGCCTCAATAGTCTTCATGGATGTAAGTTTTGTGAAATCAAAGTCCGGAAAATCAGTCATCTCTCCCTCTGCTTTTTACTCTCTCCTAACCATCTCTGATGCAATGAACCACAGACCACAATTTGCTAGAAGGAGTTGAGGAAAGATGGAGAAGATGGATGGAGTACAGAGAGGATAAAAGAACTGATGCTCTTCTAAAGACTCTTTCCTCATATTATTCTTTGGATTGTCATAATTGTGTTCGGTCCCTTAGACTGGATAATCCACAACTCTTTGGACAAATGACAGCTTCACTTCCTTCCTGGTGTCCAGGTTTGAGCAAATCTGAGATTGTTTCCACTGAGGTTTGGGTTGGTTCACCAGATTTTAAAATCTTTAGTGAAGCTCAGTGCATATCTTGTACTTGAAAGGCAATCATTGCTTCTAACAGATGTACCACTGGTTTACTTTTTTTAAAAGAGTTTAATTCTAATTATCCTATTTTCTTTGTATTATTTTTTATAAATACAAAAAGGTTATTCTTATTTTCCATTATTTATGAGCTTCATTTTTAAAAAGCAATTAAATAAAGTTTATGTGAAGTAGTGAAGACCAGCCTGGTTTTTTGACACCTGTTTAGAGAAGATTTGGGGGAATCTTTAATAACTTCAAGACATGCCATAACATTATCTTTAAAAAAACAGTATCTCCACTTTAAAAAGACATGAAAGTATACTTATCTTTATATATAACTCTAATCTTCAAAATAAATTTATACCAAGTGAAATTTTATTTATGTAAAATCAACTGCAAAATGATAAAAGTGACAATTTCAAGATTCTGGGGGGGGAAATTAGCCTAACAAATAGCATTTTATTACACTTTTCCTAGTTTTTCCAATTCAGCTCTACCTCAATCACCCCATTTTACATTTGAAAAATGAAGTACAGAACTATAATATGAGTTCTAAAGTTCTCAAAAATGCATCCACTTTGGGCAAAGCAAACCTCAAGACCCCCAACCCTATACATATTTGGTCCCTCATTTCTGGTTCTGGGTTTGGTGTCCTATCAAATCATATTTTCCCGAGGGAGTAGGTCATTTCCACGTCAAGAAACTCTTTATGAACTAATTCATTTTGGAAATGTTCATTGAGTTCTGTGACTTGTCAGGATCGATTGACTAATTTTTTACCATGCTGCAAGAGGAGGTTTGACCAGTTTCTAATTTTGTAAAATACTCTCCAGGAGTGGGTGAAGTATTTGACATGGTGTGGTATAGTACGTTTGACATAGTATAGTATAAATAATGACTTCTTCAAAGTTCTGAAAAAATGAATCCTCCCTGGCAGAGCTGACCCAATTCATTCCCAGTTAATGATATGGGGAGTGTAATGGCGGTCGCCTGACTCTTTTCCTCATCCTCCTAAACCAGTAGGCAGTTTGTAACCTGGACTTGGTTGTGGAACAGGGCGTGATGCTAGAGTCTAATCTGACTTCTAACCCTAATGCCTTCTCTCGCCTTGAGTAAAACACTTAACTAACTGCTCTTTTTTTCAGTTCTCCTGCTGTGAGAAGATATGATAATAATCTTTTTCTTTCCTACAGTGGTGTTAGGAGCAATATTTAGTTAAAGCTTGAAAAGAATGTTGACAGTAATAAGATAACATTTCATAGCAGATTATTCATGCTCTTATGGCTAAACACCCACTGAAATATCTCAATAGAACATACCCAAAGTAATTTTGGTGTGTGAGCAAAGGATTCTGAGGATTACATTATCCTTTTTCTTTTTTTTTTTCTGCAGAAATTTTAACTTCTTAGCAGCAAAAGGGAAGAGAAGGAATAATTGATTTAACACATTGATTTTGTAAATATGCCAGAAGAGAGGTAAATCTTTTTCCTCATTCAAATTCTCAGAGCTGCTCAGGCTCAGTTTCAAAAAGCATGAGTATCGAATAAATGACAAAACAATTTTAGGTTCTTTAGTGATATAGTTTACAAATTGGTATAGATCCAACTCTTAATTAGACATGATACTTGATGTCATCATATCACCTGAACTTTGGGACTGTAATCTTCATTGAAACCGGGTTTTTCCATGTTCTCAGAGGGTTCTTGCCTTTTTTTCATCTCCACCCTGTGATGCCAGTGCAAACAGGGAGTCCCCTTGACCTCAAAGGGAGCTTTGTGCTTAGATTCCCTACTTTGGACAAGAAACAAATTAAAAAAAAAATTTAAAAAGGAACATGAAGTTCTAAATTCCACCTGATTTAGTTGGCCTGGTGTCCACAGATATGTTTCTGAAATGCTCTATTTTTTCTTAATTATTCTGTTTTCATTATAAAAGCGAAAAACCAAAATGTATTTCACATTATATACCCAATGCACAATACTTTATGCCGTTGCAAAAATAAGTTTAACTTGCCACAGTACCACATATATATACCAGGCTTACTTGTCACATACATTTCAGAAACCTGTCCCATCTTAGATGTTTGCTTTTTGAAATTTCAATGAAAATAGCCTTAGAGCTATATCAAGTGCAACCAAAATAAAACAAAATAAATTGCAAACCTACCACGAATTCAAGAATTATGTGGACACCATCTAAGTTACTTTAACGTAAGATATAAATCCAGAGATTTCTCATGCCATCATTTTGTAAATAATTACAGTTCTGCTGAATCTGTTGTATAAAGTTTACATGGGAGGTTCAGCGCACCCTTGCTCTTGTTTAGAACATTCGGAACCACCCGAGAGCTGTTGATATATGGCTGTGCTGTTTCAGTGCCTAAGACATCTACTACATGGGAGCATAATAAACAGGGGCATAAAGACAGGTTTGTGCAAGCAGTTTGGAGTGACCTTTTTGGCAGCTGAAATCCATCTTGAGTACATGGTGCTGATGTGGACAGACATGTAAACTTAGTCTTGTTACCACAACTACTAGTTCTACAAATATACTCAGATGCCCAAAATGTACATCACTCTTAGGAAAGTGATTTTAAATGGAGAGTTCTAGTTGAGGAACAGCAATTCAGATAAGATCAAAAACCATATATTACCATGAAATCTCTGTGATGGAGTTAAGAAAAGTGTTGAAAGCATGCGTTAGGTAGATTTAACCCAAAAGGCTAGAGAGTGAGATCTTCCTGATAGCTTGTTTAGATAAAAAGGTATAGCTTCTTAGTTTCTTTTTTTTCCTTTTTAAGCCATAGAAATGTATTAGTTTCTTGCTTCTCAAAGTTAAACTTAGCATTAAGAGAGGTGAAGTCAAGGTATCTATAACAATATGTTTAAATAGAAGTGTAGATATGTTTACCTAATAATTAGAGAATTGTGTGTTGAATTTGGTCAGCTGTGGGGGGAGATACGTGAAACTTTAATTCAACATTGAAATATCTCTTAACCAATGAGGTTAGCTTGGGCTGGAATTCTAACCCTGCTCTCCTGGTTTGCCCGATCTCTCTAAGGCAGCACAGAGGGGAAGCCCTCTGATTTAGGAAAATGACTTTGGCCCATTTTCCTCTAGCGGTTAGACACACCAATGACATTGATTTTAGTCTCCCGATGTGGTTGACACTCCAGAGCACTTAGATTTCCTCTCTGTTGATTCAGGCGCGCCTCTTGATGACTTCATTCTCCCTCTTTACTTGGGAGCTAACTGCTTGCAGAACTTAGAGCCTCTGATCTGATTGTCCACTTTCTAAGCCTATTCTACCACGTTTCCCTGGAGGAGGGACCAGGCCTCCATGGGGAGTGGCCTCTAGTGGTGCTGGGACCGTGCCTAGAAGTTTAATTTTGGGATTCAGTCCTGAAAAACTAGTATTCTTCAGTGTTCTTCAACCTAGACCTTATCAATTAAAAAAAAATTTAAAAGATGACATTTTGATCTGCATCTGCCTTAGTCCTTGTTTTCTCTCTTCACGGAGAAACCTGGTGAAGAAAAAGTTACTCTAGGAGGAAAGGTCATTTGTTTCTGGACCTATTCAAAACCAAACAAAGAGAACCGAAGTATTATTGAGGCAAACATGTTTATTGGAAACTTGAAATAAGTTCGAAGGCAATTAATATCTATAACATAGGGGAATCCATGTTGGCCTTTACAATTCTTTCGGTAGGTGAAGTATGGTTGTATCTTACTGGGAAAACCATTCTTGAACCAGTTGTAAGAGAAATGGATCAAACTGGCAAGTCAAGTACGAGTACTGTATAGTGGTCCCTCAGCAAAAGCTTTACATATTTCTCTCTCTGACTATTGTTGTTAGATATAGGAATTGAATAAAGGCTGTGTTCAGAGCATGTGGGAAATGGCTAGTCCTTTTCATGCTTAGACATAGCTTTAAGTTCAAAGGGAATGGATGAGTTTAACCATTCCAAGTAAATGAATCCTTAAAATAAGTTTGGCAGCTTGATATTCTCTTTCCTAATTATTTTTCCTTTTATGTTTATCTCCAAGGCTGTTTTTCTGGTTACAGTGTTTTAAAGAAACACAGAGGTGAAATTAAAGCAAATGTTAGAGCCTTGAGAATAGCATTTATAAATAAATAAATAAACAAATAAATGTATGTATGTTTGTAGTTCTATATTGATATATACGTATATGTATCATATATATCCAGCCACTGATCAGGAAGTTCCAATCTTTAAGGTTTCCGGTGGTTTTAACAGCAACAAAAATGATTTATTAACAGCCTTCTAGTTGCATACGATGCTTGTCAAGTACCAAAGAAATCTAAAAATGGCATAAACCCAGTTCCTGCCTTTTGAAGAATTTATATCCTCTGGCAGGGCCAAAAATCTTTAAGGGAAAATATCACTCTGAAACATGCCAGTAGGCAAAAAGACCGGCCACGGCGTCAGTTAAGAATTGCCATAGGCCCTTTGTAGTCAAGATAGAGGGAAAGGGAGCCTAAATGAATTCAGGGCTTTATTTCTCTCTCATGTAAGATCAAGTCTGGGGGTAGGCAGCCCATTTCAGAGATTCCACACTCTCATCAGGACTCCAGGCTCCCTCTGGGTCTTGTTGTATCTTCCTCCGTGCCCGTCCTCAAGGAGACCTTGCATTTGTAAGTTGGTCCCCAAAGTTCCAGCCATCACACCCACATTCTAGGCAAGAAAGATAAAGAAGGAGCCCAAAGGGCTGCTCGAATTATTGAACTTTGCTGGAAGCTCTGCCCATCAACTTCCTCTTATATGCCACTGTCGTCCCCCTGTGAGGGAAGCTGGAGAATGAACAATTGTACCTGGTTACATTGCTTTCATCCAGGGAGAATGGAAGCTACGTATATCCAGTACAGTGGCTTCTGCTCAGAAACTTGAGATGGTTTCAGGTAATACAAAGTGTAAGGGGGAAAAAAAAAGTCATCGATAATAGGAAGACACAAATTTGAGAATCTTAAAGTTTCTCACCATCAAGGCACAATAAATACCCTCAAAGACCTGCAACATGGCATGAAGTTCAAAAGCACATGCAGTAGAAAACCAAGAACAGAGTGGTTAAGACTTTGGTCAAACCTCTTGTCTGTGTTCGATATCAGAGTGCAGGTATGGTCATAGCAGGAGAGAAGATGTAGACACTCTCATTTCAGACAAAGAAGGAAATGCTCCTTCTAATAAAACTTAAGAGATCTCTCAAATATGTATGTTAATTTTGCAGATAAAATGTTCCAGGAGTTAAAGAAATGACCATCTACCAGGTTTCAAGTGTATTTTAAGAGATTAGTCCTATGACATACACATATACTGAGGCATTTTATGAGAGGTGATAATAATAATTAGAATGGCAAATACTCCTATAGCATGTTCTGTGGTTGGCTCTGAAATCTTTGAATAATTGAAGTCATTTGTGGAAGATTTACTTAAATGTCTGCAGAAGCTTCTCCACCATCCATGAGAAAGGGACAATGACATGTGATTTCTGATGGCACCCTCTTGATTCCTACCGGTGGCATTCTGATCTGAAACCTGCCGTACAATTTCTTAAAAGCACAAGGCAGATTTGACCTTCATGCAATATAGACATAATCTCCGTTGACACAGAGGTGCGGGGAATGCCAGCACTGGCTTCAAAGTTCACGAAGCTTTTGTTCCCATTGACCTTGGCAAACTCTCAAAAAGCCTGGCTTCCCGGCTAGTGTTCAGGAAGATCTCCAAGCTACTTAATGAAGGTTTGTTCAGTTGTATCACCATTGACATCATCACGGCCAATCCATTCCTCATTACCAATGGACTAAAACAGAGAATTGTGTAATAGGTCAATTTTTATTAAATCCATATTCCACAGTCATAGTTCAAAGATTCAACAAAGGAAGTTAGACTTAGTCAATGTAAGGTTTTCATTGGCAACACGGCTAAAAATCATCACTGAATTTTCTTTCCTTGGCAGCACTGTATCTAACAGTGTGCTGATGGACCAAGATGCATTAAATTAAATCCATAAGGCCAGGATGTCTTTCAGGAGACTGGTGGACAGAATGAGACACCATTCTATCAAGCATCACTCTCAAAACCCAAAGCTTTTTCCAAAGCAGTATTCGGGCCAATCTCTTGTGCTGCTCCAAGACTTGGACCTGCTACAGGAATTGATTCAGGCTCTTTAGTAATTCATCAAAATCACTTATGCCATTAGTTAATATTAACTAGCAGGAGTGAATTAATAAGAGTCTGTAATGCAGCCAATCTAACAGCGTTGAAATGGAGAGTATTCCCTGGGTGAGGCATATGTGCAGAAGGGATGACAGCAGAAACCACAGTGGCCATTGTCAGTGCAGCAAACTGCACCAGAACAGCTTAGAAGTGGAAGAAACAAAAATATTCTGCAAGAGAATTTCAACTTGGAGCAACAGATAAACCAATAATAGGGAACATGGCAATCGGGAAAATTATTATACCCCAAATCATGAACCCTGTACAGCTGAATAAAAGAGCCACGAGCTGTGAGAGCTTTTGCTGCTGCTGACCACACTTTCAAAATACCCATCAGTCAGCCTGCGGAGAGGACTCTCTGAGTAGCACTCTTTTAAGTCATATTCAGAGGAAAGGTCAATTGTTTTATGTTCAAAATGGAGAATATGTATTATGTAGGTATTCACGCACACATCTCTAGTTCATATGCATTTATTTGTACATAGATGTGTTACTTTTTTTTTAATTTTATTTATTCATTTGACACAGAGAGAGAGATTACAAGTAGGCAGAGAGGCAGGCAGAGAGAGAGGAGAGAGGAGGAAGCAGNTTATTTTTTTAAAGATTTTATTTATTCATTTGACACAGAGAGAGAGATTACAAGTAGGCAGAGAGGCAGGCAGAGAGAGAGGAGAGAGGAGGAAGCAGGCTCCCCGCTGAGCAGAGAGCCCGATGTGGGCCTCGATCCCAGGACCCTGGGATCATGACCTGAGCCAAAGGCAGCGGCTTTAACCCACTGAGCCACCCAGGCGCCCTAGATGTGTTACTTTTGAGAGTCCAGATTCCTACCTAATTCTGGTATTCCAGGCCTGCCGTCCTCGTGGATCAATCTACCAATTCAGCCTTATCGTTTACGCATGATTATTTTATTTTGGGTGCTCATCTTTCACACATTAGTCTTAGCAGGGGTTTTTCATGCAGCCAAACTAGCCTCCTTACTGTCTTCAATGTCCACCAAGGTCTTTTCAGTATATGCTTCTGGCTAGAATGCCCTTACTTCTTCTTTTCATTTCTGCAAGCCCCTCTCTAACCATTCTGAAGATTATTTGAAATCATTCCCCTATGTGGACCATGCCTTGCTGTGATCTCTAAGGGAAACTATTTTTTATTTGAGAGAGAGAGAGAGAGAGAGAAGGAGCAGAGGGAGAGGGACAAACAGACTCCCCACTGAGCGTGGAGCCCAACACAGGGCTCCATCCCACCAGTCTGAGATGATGACCTGAGCCAAAACCAAGAGTAGAAGTCTTAACTGATTGAGTCACACTGGTGCTTCTAAGGGAAACCATTATTATCACCATCCACTGGGCACTAAATCATAAGCTAGTCTGCACTCTTACTTAGCAGTGGGCATGTCCCTTTTTTCTTTTTTTTTTTCCTCTCTCTCCTCCAAACGGAATCTCACCTCCCTGTGGAAGGGACGATGTCTTCTCCTCCTTTTGTACTTTAGAGAACACCTAAAACAGAGAAAAGCACATTCAAGTGTCACTCTAAAAACCAGCGCTTTTCCAAAGTGATGTTTTTGCCAATGTCTTTTGCTGCTCCAACAGCTGGATTTACTGCAGGAATCAATTTGATGCAGATTTCCTCTTGAGTAATTTATCTAAATTACTTGTGCCATTCATTCATTAACATAAACTAGCAGGAGTGAATTTTGGTGCTTTTCATAATACCAGACTATTATCACAACTTCGCTCATAGTGTTCCATGACGATAGCAGAATGGATGTTATTATTTGTGTTTTAAAGATGAAGGCTGGAGGCGCCTAAGTGGCTCAGTTGGTTAAGCGCCTGCTTTCCGCTCTGGTCGTAATTCATGGATGCTAGGATCGAGCCCTGCATCGGGCTCCCTGCTCAGCATAGAGTCTGCTTCTCCCTCTCCCTCTGCAGCTCCCCCTGCTTTCACTCTCTTGCTCTCTGTCTCTGTCAAATAAATAATATCTTTAAAAAAAAATAAAGATGAAGCCTGGGAAGCCCTGAGACACTAATACCTTGTCTAAGGATTTACAACTAGTTAGTGGCAAGTCTGGGGATAGGGACTATATTTCCCATTCTCAACATTACTTAAGAAAATATTTGGGTATAAAAAATATTAAAATCAACAATATCTATCTGAATCTTCTGTACTCAGATGCTGCTATGAATCTGCAAAGCATACACTATCTGAGCTAGTATTTCACAGGAACTGCTGTGCAAAGTAGCTGGGCCTTCATTGTTCACCAAGTGTTCGACTGGTCCATTTCCTACTCGTTTCTTCCCCCAGGTTTACAAATGAAACTTCAGTGTCAGTGAGCTTTTAAAGTGAAGGTTCTTGCATAGTTGAGCTATCTGGTGGCATTTAATAGCATTAAAACTGCCACTGATGATTTCTTTTTTTGTTCATTTCCACATTACAAACAATGTTATTAAAAGTAAACTGTCAGAGATATGCTTACAAGTTGAGTCTCTCAAATCTTTCTCCACCTCCCTTAATACGTAGGCACAAGAAGTAAGTGGGCAGAGGAGGGGGGCCGCTGGTGGCCACAGAATCAGCTCGTGGACTCCTTCATCGTGCTTTGCATCATTACCGAGGCCGTCTGTGAAAGTCTTTTTCACTTGCACTGTCAAGGCCTCACTTTTACCTTCATTTAATTAGCTGAATCAAAAGAAAGCCTTCGAAATGAGATTTACTGTGTTCCTATGGCCACTCTCTCTTTTGGGATCCACGCCCTTTCACCCCTTACAACATAGGCAAAGAGATCCAGTCAGGGCACCGGGGTAATTTGTTGTCCCATTCTTAGGGGATGGAGTCCCAGTGCCCTGAACGATAGCAGGAAAACAAGGGAATGCTTAGGATTAAATAAAGGAAACCCAGTGAAATTTGGATTTCAGATAAAAAACAAATAATGCTTTCAAATGACTCTGTCCCATGCAATGTTTGGGATGCACTCAGACAAAATACTATTCATTGTTTATCTGAAATTTCAATTTAGCTGGTCAGCCTGTGTTTGTTTGCTAAATTTGGCAACCCCAGGTGGACCATTTGAGATCTACAATGTCGGGTGTTTTCACAACGGTCCCAGATCAGTGAGCCCTTTGTCTAGCAGGCCCCAGGGCAGTGGCATCCCCCTCTCTCTTGCCCATAGCTGCTTTATCAAAGAACACAGTGGAGCAGTGGTAGAAGCTTCTCTGCCTCCAAAGGACTGCCTCAACTGTGGCTCCACGCTGAACCCAGAGAAGATGACTCCACCACGTTACCAGGTGGGACCACAAAAGTAGATGTTCTTCTGCAATATTGTAGTAGTTCTTTTTTTTTTTTAAGATTTTATTTATTTATTTGACAGAGAGTGAGCGAGAGAGATCACAAGTAAGCAGAGAGACAGGCAGAGAGAGAGGGGGGAAGCAGGCTCCCTGCTGAGCAGAGAGTCCGATGCGGGGCTCAATCCCAGGACCCTGAGATCATGACCTGAGCCCAAGGCAGAGGCTTAACCAAATGAGCCACCCAGGCGCTCCTGACATTCACAGCTGCAGATCCCACCACTCACCTAGAATAAATCCTCTCCTCTAGGCACCTTGAGCAATGCTACTGTGGAGAACTTCTCCAATGCTGTTCTGAGGCTTCTGCCTACCCTCATCTGCCCATGCTCACTCTGATTTCCTCCCTTTGTACCCTTGTGAGGGCCTTTTAGGATTACCAGCTCATCTTGTTATTCTCCCAAGAAATGTTCATTGTGGATTTGCTATGAGGAGAGCACCATGAAAAAGGCAGAGGGTAGTAGTTAATAGGAGAAACATGCTCAATGAACTTGCAAAATATAGGGGAAGAAGGATGGTTATAAGTGTGATAAACTTTAGGGAATAGAATGTGGGTGCAGTGGGGAGCTTACCTAACCAGGGGACCTATGGATTAATTGTCTCTGAAGTAGAAATTGAAGAATGAGGAGAAGCCAGCCATGTTGAGTGTTAAGAAGGGCATTCCCGCAGAGAGATCGTGTTTAAGAACTCTGAGGTAAGAGATACTTGCACTTTCAAGGTGTGCAAAGAAACAGAAAATATCCCAGTGAGTCTGGGGCATAGAGGCTGTGCCAAAGAATAAAGGCTGAGAGAGCTTTAGCAGGGCCAAATCCTGTGGGTTATTGGGTTAGTGTTTAAGGATTTTGATTTTATCCCAACAGCAATAAAGAGCTATGCCCAAACTAGACCTCCTAGTCAATCATATATTTACTCTTACTAGTATCTATGACGTCTTTGAATCTCAAGTCTGGATCTAATTAAAATCTGCCTCCCCTAATCCTTTTCCCTGGGAGCTCAGGGCTATTGAGGGACACTGTACGTCGGGATGCCTGGTGTCATTGCAGTCTCTTGCCTTCCCAACTCATTTGGAATTGTGTTATTTATCTATCTCTTAACTCACTCTTCTTTGATAAACTCTCTCATTCCTCTTGATGGATAGTTCAAACCTTGTCCATTCTTTGTTGATTTCTATCTGTCCCTTCCCCTGGCCCCCAGACACAGAGGTTTCATTTCCAACACAAGCAGTGCCATTGAGCAAGAGCTACTCAATGCCATAACTGCGTCTACCTAAACACGACCCATAGCCTTGCCGCCCCCATTCCTTCCTTGCCTCCATTCGCAGTTTGGAGTCGTTTTCTCGACTTTACCACCCATTTCTCCTCTTTTACTTTGACCATTTTCCTCACATCTTGCTCCTTCATTATCCCTTAACTTTCCCGAATCTTTAGCCTGCCTGCCACCCTCTCTTTTGTTTCTGCTTGGCTTATGTAATTTCTTTGTATCCCACAACACGCTATCATGGAATGATCTGTTTATACATCAGTCTTGCCTAATGGACCATATGCTCCTGGAAGGTGGGGCCATGTGTTCCATCTTCTACCCTGTCCACAGGCATCAGCTCTCAGGGTAGGACTTCCCTCCCTCCCCAGGCCTTGCTCAGGCAGAACACAAGGTGACAGCTCTTCCACATTCCATGTATGTTTTTGAGCTTTTATAGGTATAAGAGACAGAGAGGGTCAAAAGACTGCCCAGGTCCAG
Organism: Ailurus styani; assembly: GCA_002007465.1. NCBI lineage: Eukaryota > Metazoa > Chordata > Mammalia > Carnivora > Ailuridae > Ailurus > Ailurus styani. Next base: position 4,900,427 of record LNAC01000019.1, read on the forward strand.
CAAGAAAGTTATGTTTAGATGGTCATGATGGTCTGAGAGCACTTTGGAAGCGTGCCTACACGCAGGGAGTCCCCTGCTGTTGGCTTCCAGGCTGGAGGCTGGGCTGGGGAGCGGCTGAGAGGAATGTGGAGACCTTGAGACGAAGGGCAAGCAGGCTGGGAGGCAGCTTATAGGTTCTGGCTACTTGAGCCCAAAGGTCCAGCCTTCAGTGCCCGAGTGTCCAGGGCAAAATAGAGGCCCAGGATAATCAGAAGCTTGGTGAGACATTGTGGGGGTACTAAGATGCAGTAGGTCTCTAGTGCTGAGAAGCGAATAGGAAAAGGGGGTAAAAGCTCATTTTTCACTCACTGGGGAGCCACTCATAATTAACAGACACATAGAGATCGACAATTTTCTCAGTTCAGTGATCCGGCTTTAGTGGTTTTTTATTTGCTCACGTACTGAATCTAAAGTGTGGCAAAAATGTCTAGTTTTACCAAAGGGAACCCTCCCATCTACGCACAGTCTGAGCCCCCTAGGTGCACATTTGTCTCCGCCCTCGCTGCTGAGACTGTTGTGGCAGGTCGGGCATAGCGTGGAAGATTCCTGCATCCCTTCACAGGCTGTGTCATTTGCTAATTAATGCAAAGTCTCTGTGTAAATTAGCAAGAGCCCTGGCATTTACCACATCATGGGTCCTCTTAAGACCACGAGGCTCAAAAAGGCAGGCAGGGTCCCATGTCCCATAACCTTTCTGCCTCCAGTACAGAATAATAATAGCTAATACTTATTGAGACACCAGTATTCCCAATTTATAGGTAAGACAACTGAGTCACTGAAAGATTGAGAAACTTGCCCAAGGTTACATAGATGGTATTCAGATGGGATTCAAAGCTTTATAGCCTTTTTTTTTTTTTAGTACCATGCCTATTACGTCTGACAGTACCAGCCATCTAGTAGGTTCTCCTTATAAGGATAAATCATATGTGGACCAAAAACTTGAATGTAGGGCATCTCCTATGGTTCAACCTGTAAGTGCTTGGTGGTGGTGGTGTTTCCAGTTAATGAAAATATTATCATTCATTAATTTTAGGCTTTAGACTAGGGAGGAAATGTATGTTGATTTTGTAGCAAGTGGATTAGCAAGTGGATTTTTCGTGTGGTGTAAAACTCGTGTCATAGTAGTTGCTTTTCTCATGACCAGAGTTCAATGTGCTGAGAAGGGACAGGCCTACTTTGGGGGGAAGGCAAAATAAAATGAAAGGGAACAGCCTGGGTAGGTAGTACGCAAAGGAGCAGAGCCCAGGAGAAGTGTGGGGGGGAGGCTTGTAGCGACCTCCAGATTCTGTCTGAAGAAGCGTGGTCAGTTTTAGCCTGGGGCTGGGTAACTTGTTTTTAAAACAGTATTGTTCATGGAGTAAAGTGATCCACTCCAATGCCACTATCTTAATCACTGTGACTCAAAGTTCCAGCATCTCCATTTTTTGCCTGACTACTTACAGGGATAAAATTTTCCAAACTGTGCGCCTCCAAGTAGTCCAGTCTCTACACATGACCTCCAGTACGCAAAAGCACAGTTTTAGTGCTCCCAAAGCAAATCGGCCTGGCAGAGGTTAACTAAATGAGAGAAAGTTGCAAATTATACAGTGTAAGAGCTCATCTTCCAAGCGACTGATGTCTAGTAATAATGAAAGGAGTTGGTTTCCATATTTTTGTCTTAAATTTCTTCTACTTTTCAGTAGAGTTTCTATTTTCTCTGGACTCGTTTCTTTGGAATTGTTTACCTTCTCCTGCAATTCGGAGACCCCAAGGCTGCACCCGCCGACCACTCTGTCTACGTTGTGTCCCATGTGGCCAGAGCGATGTGCCGCCGCTCCCACGAGGCATTGGGCGGGTCCCAGATAAGCAGCTAGACACCGTGCAGCAGTTGGCCTGATTCTTCCACTAGCTCTGACTCAGGGAGGAGGCTTCCGAGCATCTGCCCTGCATAACTTACTTCTCAACGATGTGGAAAATACATGCATGAAAGAAGAGAAATAAAAGTCACTCCACAGGAGGAGTGGGTTTCTTTGACTATGCTTTTGGGTCACCGTGGTGACGGTCACTGTGTTTCTGCTTTTTACTGCGTAGTTAAAGCGATGTGTAAGCTCGCAAATGAAGATTTTAACTACCAGATTTTAATGGACTGTAGGTTATTGATAGGTGGATTCACTGGCCTTCTTGCTGTGATTTCCAGGACATGCAATGTTGACAGTTAGGATTGCTTCACTATGACCCTAAGACTCACGTATTAAGTCACAAATGATATAAGTGATCTTGCCCTCGTCCTTGGTGGGCAGGCGTCACCAAATAGTCATGTAATGGGTCCCAGGGAGGACCGACCCCGTTGTCCTGCCTTCAGCAGTGAGAGGGCTACTGCAGAGGAGGGCTTTGGAGAGTTTTCAGGCAGAGTTTTGCATGAGCCCTCATGGAGAAGTTGCCCACACTCCCTTGACTTTAGGTACAGGTTAAACACAGTCTATTGCTTTAAGAACTTAATTCTCCCAAATCACAAATGAAAGCCTTACAAACAAGTCTCAAGATCACAAACTGAATTTTTTTCAGACGCCAGGGAGGCAGTTCCCAAGGGACAGACTCTCACTTAGCTTCAAATTCCTTCAGGATCCTAAATGCTACCTGCCCCAGAGGCTTTGGGAAACCCTTAAAATCCACCTCCAATGTGTCTCCCTTTCTGCCAAACTTTAGTTGGGGGTGGGGCGATTGTTTGGGGGGGCGGAAAGAGGTCCCAATTTCAGTTGCCTATCAGGCTTTGGCAGAGTTGTTTAAAGTTCAGTGCACTTTTAAAAAATGCAAGCAAAACCCCCAATCTCTGCTCCAGGGCCAACCTCCCCCCTCCTCCCCACAAAGGGACTGCTTAACATAATGAACTGAGGTCTGCTGACGTGATAGCAGTCGCCTGCTAATAGTTGTGTTTAAAATTCCTGTTTCTTATCTTATTTACTGATTGATGGGAACGGGACTTCGCAGACCTTCCTCCCTGACCATCCTTCTCCCCGGCAGAGTGAATCATTTGACACAGGGAGCCTTAGACAACACGTTTGTTTCCTTGTTAAATCCCGATTGGCTGCATAATCGGCCGGATGCGCAGCCCCCCCGCCCCCCCCTCCCCGGGGTCGTGTCTGCATTGTGTCTTATCGGAACCACCTGAAGAGCCCGGCCACACAGGGTGGCCTCCCTTAATTTAAAATCCACTGAGAGAGCGAGAGAGAGAGCGAGAGCGCGCGAGAGAGGGAGAAAACAACATTTTTTTTGTCAACAAGCTCCAGCAGACGACAAAAGGCATGCGTGTGGCTTGATTTTTCCACTACTTTTCTTCTTCAGTCCGGCTCCCTGGTTTTAACAAAATAAATAAACAAATAAACAAGTCTCTGGGTTACTCTCAAAGAGATCATAGTTTAAAAAAAAAAATCAAATGATTTCCTATAGCCAGCCTGTTTTGCAGTGTTTTTTCTTGTTTTTCTTTTTCTGCCCTTTTTTTTTTTCCTCCCCCTGTAGATTCTGAGAAGAAATAGCGGCTGTAGGCATCGCCTGTGGCTCTCTGGTCTTGCTCCTTGGGTGGTCTGAGCCGACTTTATGATTTATTCAGCTAATGGGAAGGGAGCATGACCCCCAGTGGCCACAGAAAGAGAGCTGCATGTGGGTTTAATGCTTTCACCACAAAAATGTCTGCTATGACTAAGCTCTGTGGCTGAAGTCACTGTCTGAATGGTGCTAAAAAGGAACTTAGGCATTAAGTGTGCACTATTTACTATAGATCGGCTCTTGGGATTAGGCCAAGGGGTTCGTACTCAGTTTCAAAGAATAGCATGGAAGCTGCTAGGAAAATTAGAGCTGTGCAATTTATTTTTACCAGTCTCCCTGGTGAGTTACCCGGTGAAGGATTTACCTCATATGCTTTTTTTTTTTTTCTCCCCTCTGGTACTAAAGAGTCATTTAGAACGTGCCAGTTTGTGCATTTTATAGAGTTTTATTGTGGAGGTATCCCTGTTGTTTTTTGTTTGTTTGTTTGTTTGTTTATCACAGCCATGAATCATTATGTTATTGTTCTTTGATGTTAATTTGAAACCCTAAAAGAATGTCTAATGCTGAAAAAAAGGAAAAGCATGGGGGAGGGAAGGAGGGAGGGTGGGAGGGAGAGAGGGACCAGAGTGAAGTTCCCTGGCTGCGCGCTCCCCTGCTAGAGAGGCCTCTTTGATCCAATGAGGGTCCCCCCTCCCTGACAGCAGCGTTATTGCTGCACAGGAATGAACACATTCGGCCTCATGTTGATTCTTGGCCGATGAGGAAAGCGGACGGATGGAGTGAGGAGGAGGGAGGCAGGGAGACCTGTTTGTAACGTTGACAGAGATGGATGATCTTTACAATCCCTGTATTACCTGCTGTTGCAATTCCAGCACGTGGGCTTCTGGGGGGCTCAGGAGCATGTGAAATGGAGAAGGGAATCCTTCTGAAGTCTGTAGCTCAGGTTCCTGGGGCCCAAAGACCGCGACGCTGTTCACAATGTGTCTGGATGTTGTTTTGTATTTCAAGGTCCGCAAGAACCCCCCAGGCCGGTCCAAGTCACTGGCTTTCAAACATAACACATATGAAAGTCCCACATTACTTAGCTGCTTGTGATTGCAGCTTAAACCAGTTGAAAATTACTACACTTAGCTCTGTGCCAGCCGGAGTTCATTACTACGGGGAGTGTGGACCCCTTCCCCCCATCCCTCTCCACCTCCCCTCGCCTCTCCCCCCAAATGTGCTAAGGGACTCCATTTTCAGTTTCTGCTCCAAATTTTTCCTTGTAAAAGCATTTTGCCTGTATCCCTGCAAATCAATGCCATTGCAAGTAATAACGGTTAGTGGCTGAGACTTCAGTTTCCCATTAAGCCTTAGCCTTAGTCTTACTGTATGTTTCACAGGCTTCTGTGATCCTAAACGTGTCACCCAGCAAGGCAGGGCTTCCTTTGCCCCATAGAGGACATGGAGAGAGTAATCCAGGGCTGCATCAGAGTAGTCGTTGGGCCCCTAGAGGTCAACAAGGTTATCAAAGGAGAGTACTTGACCTTTCATTTTCCCAGGGCTGAGCAGATACCGGAAGGGTCAGAAAAACCACTTCTCTGAATTACTCTGTTCTCCCTGCACGTAGATTCAAAACTAAGAAAATCACAGAAGCTTTTCTCCGTCTTCCCACTTTGTCTTGTTTCTGAGCCCCCTTTCTGCATTTTACAGATCCAAAGAGGCAGAACTTCCTTGCCCAAAATGGTGTGATATAGTAACAATATGACACCTACTGAGAAGAAATAAAGACCTCATTTAAAACCAAACAAAAGCTAAATGCAACGTGATATGCAGGATTAGATCCTAGAACTTGGAAAGTGGTTATTAGTGGAAGAACTGGTTACATCTGAATAACATCTGTCATAGAGTCAATACCATTGTACCAATGTTAATTTCTGAGTTTGGGCAAATGCACCACGGTGATTGTATAACGATCATACTAAGGGAAGCTGGGTGGAGGCTCCACAGGAATTCTCTGTAGCATCTCTGCATCTCTTCTGTAAGTCTAATATTGTCTCAAAATAAAAAGTATAAAAAAATAAAACAGCAACTTTTGTCCAAAGACTGATTTTTTAGGCCCTTATTAGATAGCCACTATCTCTTCTCCACACCCATCCATTCCCTGGAGCTCAGTCCATTTTCTATAGCTGTATAGAAAGTTCATTTGCATAACAGCCCAGGGTTTAGCCTGGGTGGCTCAGTGGGTTAAGCATCTGCCTTTCGTCAGGTCAGGATCTCAGGGACCTGGGATCCAGCCTGCACTGGGCTCCCTGGCCAGCAGGGAGTCTGCTTCTCCTACTCCCTCTGCTGTTCCCCTTGCTTGTGTGCTCACTTGGGCCCTCTCTCACTCAAAAGAAATAAATAAAAATCTTTATTAAGAAATAATAATAAAAGTCTGCTCCTGCATTCCAATGTCTTATACACCTCATAGGACTGTTAGGAACTCCCTGTGGCATGGGTAGTGCTGTACTAAGCAAGTTAGGGCCCTTCTATGCTCTTGAAGGCCACTGCTCCAGAGGAGAGAAGAAGAAATCAGGGGGCAGATAAAAGCAAAGGAATGAAAATGGTGACACTGTGAAGCGTGTTAGACACGCTGTTGTTTTTGCAAGACACAGCACAGTTAGTTATTTGTACTGTGTTCATGGACAAGCTCTGTGAAGCCACTTGCCCGGTGTCACAACCCCAGTGCAGAGCATAGTACAAGGCAGAGGAGTACTGGATGGGTATTTTCAGAATGAAGCTCAGCACACGCTCCCCATTTCACACGAGCGCGAGTCACCGCAGTGACATAAAGGACAGACTTTTTACAACAAAGCTTCCGTTAACAGTGAGTATTACATTGCTTTTCTTTCCACTCATCCTTCCAGCCTGGATCAAAAAATGCAGGATGAGTAATGATGGAGGGAAGATACCACCTGAAATATAACTGCCTTTCAGGCCTTTTAAAAGCAAAAGGTTGATTTTGGCATTGTGGATTCATCCTCGGGTAGAGCCCTAGTGAGAGAGAGAGAGAAATGTGAGAAGAAGAATTGCAAGGGAATGGGGATAATGAGGACCCAAGGAATCTTTTCCTATGGTGTGGGTTTCCCGCCCTAATTGGTCGCCACCCCAAACCACCGGAGTGAAGCTCGCGGGGCAGATGGATCTGCAGGAGTGCCGTGCCTGTCTACATCTGTGTGTTTCTGGCACACAGGTGTTTCAGCTTTATTCAGCCAGGAAGCAGCTTTTCCCCCTTCTTTTTCAGGGGAGGGAGTTTTGGGGAGGTGGGAACACCCACGATTGTTTCTCAGAATAAGAAGGAGGCAGGGGTTGGGGGGAGGGTGCACAGCCCACCCACCGCTTCGAGATTCAGTCGCTTTCCTGCGGGTCAACCTTATTCTGCAAGGTGTAAATCAGAGGGCAGATGCATGATCTGGGAAGTTTTCCAGATGCACGTCGCACAAAGGCCCATGTGTTCTCATTGTGCGGAAATCACATGCCATCAGAGCAGGTCTGGGACACCAGACCTGTGTTGGGACATGTCATCCTGTCTGCACGTCTTCCACTTGGTAGAGAATGATGTTGCAGACGCAGTGCGAGGGCTCGGAAGCCCAGGGAACGGACAGTTAAGAAAAGCCGCCTTGTCCCCCGGTGGAGGCTGCAGACGGGCCCAGTGGGCTGCTCCACAGAGCCCAGTGCCAGACAGGGCCTGCCAGATGTGCTCAGGAGGGGCGGGCCCCACCAGAGGCCAGGGGAAACAGCTCCAAGCAGGCCGGCCTGGCTCCGGGAGCCTCTGGAGTCCTGCTCCTCCACCATTAACAGGCAGCGGCCCCAGACTGACAGAAAATGTTCCCTCCCTGCTCCTTCTGTCTGTAACTGACCCTGTCTCTGGCGAGCCTCGGCGGTTAAACTGCTTGTGCATAGAGTCTGACTCCCTCTCCAGTTTTGGAAGTGACTTTTCCAGGCAGAATCTAACCGAGAGTAAATTGTTTTCTTGAAAGTAAATCAGATGCTAGGAGGTTGCGTTAACTTCCAGATCATTTGGGTGACATTTGGTTATTTCCTGCCCCAGTCTGGAATTAATATCGCATCCAGAAACCTCTTCAGGGGAGGGCTCATTCATAGGGAACATACATTTCCAGTTGTGTTAGCTCCTTTCTTCCGAATCCTTTTGTTTTCCCTTTAACGGGATTCTTTTCCTCCTTTGGTTTGGAGGGACGATGAGGCATTGTCACTGTTTCTTCTTGCCTCCATCAGATTTTAGGTGATCTGACTCCATTTTCCCCAAGCAAGTGCTCTCCCAGAGCGTGTTTACATTTTTCTACTTATCCTCACTACGTGGGGGTAAACATGCTTTCAGTGACCGCTGGGAAGGTGAAAACTTACATCTCTGCTCAGTTGTCATAATTATTCTTGGGCAACTAACGTGGCACAACTATCTCTTAAGAACACAGCTCTTTTCCTTTGTGTTCCCCTTAAGTTAATGATTCCATTTCTCTGGCATTTGGAACAAGCCACCTCGATTCCTTTTAGGAAGTTGTTAGCATGTAAAATACAATTAATTAGCGAAATGGGGAATGGAGACTAAAGACTAACAAGGCAGGAAATGGGCTAGGGATTCTACAGAGGATATTGCCCTCAGCCCCAAAGGCTCCAGAAATAACCAATAATAGGATTGTGAATTATGAAAATTCCATCCTCAGGAATCCATTTGAGGTCATAATTCAACTGGAAATTATCTTGGTTTTTCTGACTTATTTTCTGACACGATTTGCAATCCTGTTTTCTAGTCTCCCTCAAAACCACTAAATAAATTCCAGACATATAACTCTATTAAGAAAAATAAATTCCTTATCCACCTGTTAATTGGACTCAGATGCTCAGGAGGGTGAGACCTGACTATGCTTTGCCCCACTCCACTTTCCAAGCCCAGCAGTAAGGGGTAGAAGGAAAATGTATTACGATGGAACCGCCTTTTGTACTTCAAGAGGTTTTAAATATGATAACATAACAAAAATTTTTAATACTTTTCTGCAAAGAAAAAAAATTTTTTTTAAAGATTTATTTATTTATTTGAGTGGGGGGGAGGGAGAGGGAGAGACAAATTTAAGCAGACCCCACGCTGAGCGTGGAGGCTGACGCGGGGTTCAGTCTCATGACCCTAAGATCGTGAACTGAGCCAAAACCAAGAGTTGGACGCTCAACTGACTGAGCCACCCAGGTGCCCAAAACTTTTTTTCCTAAGCCAGATGAACTGTATCCCTGGCACCAAAATTAGAAAACTGCTTTAAAGTTATAGCATTAATGATGGTGTTTTCATCTTTATCAAAATCCAAGGTAAGATGCGACAGTAGATTCTTTATGCAAAGCCACAGTCCCAATGAAAAATAGTAACAATCGAGCAAATGTATAGGAGTTGAAGAGGAGATAGCTTTTCAATGAGGTGCTTTTTATGATGGTCAAAAAACCAATTAGACACTGTGGGTTAAATTTTAAAAGCCATTTTTAATATTTGTAGTTTATAGATTAAGTCAAGTCTATTATAGTCTATGACTCAGCAAGGAAATAAATATAATTTTGGCATCCACTAGAAGACACTAATATTCGTTGGGCTTACAATATACGGAGTACTTTTCCATGTATTATTGTTTTCAGGCCCCACTGAGTGCTTATCACCACCCATAACATTGGTTCTAACATGTATGGCAGTGAATTGCACATTCAGGCATTTGTGGATGTAACTTTGCAATGTTAGTGATTGGAGAACGATTCACAAGGTTCATGACATGTGGTCATCTCTAATTTTGCAGACAGGGTATTTAAAAGAGGCTTTGGAGAGAGAGGTACCGTGAAGCAAGCTTTGCTCTGTTTCCAGTGACATGTGACCTTGAGCTAGAGACAGCACCTTTCTAAACCTCATCTGTAAATTGGGGTAAAATAATAACACCTACCTTGTGAAATTCCTGTGAGGATTGAGTTTAATGAAATGCAAGATAAAAATGCTTAGTCCCATGCTTGGTGTTTGTGGAGCAGTCAAAAAATAAAAGAGTAGAGGGCGCCTGGGTGTCTTAGTTGGTTAAGCATCTGCCTTTGGCTCAGGTTATGATCCCAGGGTCCTGGGATCGAGCCCAGTGGCGTAGGGCTCCCTGCTCAGTGGGGAGCCTGATCCTCTCCAGCTCCCCACGGCTTGTGTTCCATCTCTCGCTGTCTTTCTCTGTGGCATAAATAAATACAATCTTAAAAAAAATAAAGGAGTAGAGAACTTAGAGTAGATGAACTGCAACCCCTGCGAGGCCACAGCCCCTGTGAGTTTGTGAGGGTTCCAGGGACGTGGAACACGTTAGTATAGGTAACACAAATACAGACTTATCACTGTATTGTTTTCAACTCCACATATAGATTAACTTCTAAAAATTAATAAGGACTTATTTTTAATGAGAAAATGGCCTGAGAGAGAACCAAGAGCTCATACAGTAGATGAAGTCAAGAAAACGCGGAGAAGCTTGAGAGATGGTTCTCAGCTAACATGGGGAAGTGTAAGACGAATCGTAGCGGAATGTCGATTCTCTTGTGAAGTGGAGCCATGAAGCCAAAGCAACTATTGCTCTATTTTAGAATAAATGAATAATTGGTAAAATTATTTCTTTTTTTCTTTTTTAAAGATTTTATTTATTTATTTGACACAGAGAGAGAAAAAGAGAGAGAGAGAGAACAAGCAGGGGCAATGGGAGAGGGAGAAGCAGGCAGCTCAGGACCCCGGGATCACGACCTGAGTCAAAGGTAGAAGGCCAACCAAATGAGCCCCCCAGGAGCTCCATAAAATTATTTCGGTAACAGTTCCAAACAAGACGAAAAGCTGTAGGGGCGAGATAAAACTTCAGAGACAATGAAAAGAATGAATCTGTGGTATGAGGCTCAGCCCACAAAACATGGAACTTTCAGCTGCAATACAATTTAGGAGAATGTATGAAGCCTGTGCAATGTTGTAATTATATCAATTAGGGATTTTTGACCCCCTTTATTATATATACCATTAAAACCATCAGATACATGATTATGCATGTATCTGATGTAATTTCAAGCAATTGTAGCAGCAGCTATTTATCGTATCACTGAATATCAAACAATTGAACATATGATAAAGAGTCAGTACGACTTCTAAGGGGGTAAATATTCAACGACATGGCTTTTACTTTGCAATATAGCCTGTCATTATTCTTTATCCATGCTTAGTTCGAATAACATCTCATGCCCCACTCCCAACTTAACCCTTATGTCTATCCTTGTGTCCACAGAGAAATGAGGGTACTGACTAGTGACAAAAGCTACCACAGAAGGAATGACAGGAGCAAGAAAAGGAGCAGCTGAAATCACAGAATGATGGGGCTGGCGGGAACCTGAGAAATTACTAGCCTGACCCCTTGCCTTCACACCAGAAAGTTTAGGCCCTGAGAGGCACAGTGACTCTTCTGAATCAGATTAGGGTAATATCTGACGTTAGAACTCAGGGCTCTTGGTTCCATTATTCCAAGCTACCTCTTCACTTCAGCCTGGTACCTGGCGGTCCCTGTTCCACCTGTCGCCCTTCTCTGACTGTGACCTGCCTATATTTTTTCATTGCACGACTAGAAGACATGAACAAAAAAGGCACGTGAAAAATTGGACAATTATGTCAACCTCAAACAGTTATCAGATTAGTGAGTATACAACCAACTTGAATGACTTCTTATTATTCGTTTATTAAGGAAAATACTTGGTTTGATATGGGTTTGTTCTGGCTTGGGTGATTTTTATTTATATATTTGAATTCAGTAGCACTTTGTATGTTTTTAAGTAATCAGAATATCAATTTAAATGGGAGCATTTATTTAGAATATAATGACTGGTAACAGAAAATTGAGGGCAGGAAAATTATATACATAATTGTTCTCAATTCTTGGAGGACAGTATTAGCATTCTTGCATAGCTTTTTCTCCTTTTCAAGCTTCTATTTAAATTCTAGTTAGTGAACATACAGTGCAATGTCCCAACAAATGCCATCCTTAATGCCCATCCCCCATCCGACCCACCCCCCACCCACCTCCCTCAGTCAAGCCCTTGTTCTCTACTGTTAAAAGTCTCTTATGGTTTGTCTCCCTCTCTTTTTTATTTTCCTTTCCCTGTTCATCTGTTTTGTTTCTTAAAGCATTCTTGCATAGTTTTTGCTTCGTCCCCGCCATTATGTGAAGTTCAAGTCTTTCCGCAATCCTTAGCACTAAGTTGCTAAAATAGTATGCACACTTCTGAAATACTTCCACAAGTTATTGTGAATTGCGTTGATGTGGAATGATTTACAGTTATGTCTTCATTTGTTGCCTTACAAGCTTTCTGGTGTAATACTGTCATCAGCCTTGGCTGGAAGGTTTATTATTCCTTAGGACTCCTCCTCTCTCTCCGTTAGCCAGTATTTGTCACCATAACATGTGACAGGTCTCTCCAACCTGATGTTCAGACTTTTGCATCTCTCTACTCTATGTCTTTTTTTTACTATCTTAAGCTCTCTCCAGAGAAATTTTCCTGGTCGTGGAGGGAGAGTTCATTCTTCTGCTTTTTCTTTCCTTTTCCACAGATGAGCTGCAATTTTTATTTTCAAGTGTGCTATAGGAGTCCCTTAGAAGAGATGTTCAGCTTCTTTCTATTTTTTTTTTTTCCTAAGAAATGTTTCCTTTTTTACTAACCTGAATCACTGTTTGGGAGACGGAGGAGCATATTATTACTAATGAGTGAGGATGTATCAAGTACTTACTGGGTGCTAGCCACGCTGCTATACACTGTAATCCTTACAACAACCTAAGAGACAGATGCTGTGTTAGTATTTTTTTGCAGACAAAAAACGCCTAGGCTTTAACAAGTCACTTTCTTTGCCCAGGGTCCTTCAACATCAGTAAGTGGTAGAGCAGGACCTCAAGCCCAGTGTATCTCACTCCATAGCTAGTGTTCTGAACCATTCTGAGCCAGTGTATCAAACGCTTCCCCAGCGGCGTGCCTCCTCTCTGCTGGGATTTCACACCTGAGTTACGACACACGTGGCTTCTGTAGGGGAAAGTGTTATCGATGACAATCGTGTTCTATGGTAGCATACCTTTGAAAAATATACATTAGGAATCTGAAATGAAATTTTAAAACTGCTACATTTGAAGTTACATGTGACTAATTCTATACATATTTTAATAAGTTGTATGTATGAAAAAATTATATATATACATATATGTGCAGTTCATTGTTCTTTGATAAAATGGATAGCAATTTCCTGTGTTATATCACTTCCTCATATAACCTCATATATCCTCATGTAACTGTACATTGTAAGCTCAATTTTAAACAAAACTCATCTTTTAAAACAAGTAACTCGATATGAGTCCCAACATTTTCCTTACCATTTTATTGTATCTATTCTTAGGAACCCCTCATATGGAAGGTTTCTAGTCTACAGAATTTTAGGTGTTCAGTGACAATGCATTCATTTCCTATGACAAAGAGTTGGACAGCTGTGAATCAGAATCAATGCCTTGAGTGACTGAGAGCTACCAAGTACAGGTAAAGTCTTATTAACTAAGTAGCGGAACAGAGCGTTCTCATCTACTGACTGACTACAGCAGAATTCAATTTTTTTCCAAGTCTGTACCGAATAAAGGGTCTTCCTGGAGGACAGTCTGCACACTGCCTCTGTTTCCTGTGGCGCACATCCAGTGAGGTCTAGGACGATCTCAGGACTGGCCGTGAGTGATAAAGTGAGAAGTTAAATAACTCATTCAATCGACACAAAATCATAAAACTTAAGTGGGCTCTTTTAAGCTAGGAATGAGCTTGGCACTGGCACTGAACACTAACACGATGATAGGAGCTGCAGGGCTCTGCTCTGTGTGGGTGGAAAACCGGCATTAAATCACCACCTTTGTGACTCTTTGTAACCCAGGACTCGGAGGATCTCGGACCAGAACTTTCCTTTTTTCCTTGACGTGGTCCTTTTATGAAAAGCATGGAGAAAGGGCTGGGCAATGTGCCTGAATACATTATTTTACCACTACTTAGTTCCTACTTACTTCTTTCACTAAAAACAAGGACACTTTTTTTTTTTCAAACTAGGACCAAAGCCCTCCCTTCTCTTCCCCGTGATGGGGCAATAAACACGTAGAGATGGACCTTATGAAAGCGAGTGCGAGAAGAAATGGGGGCTGGAGATGGATGTTTCTCCTCAGAATCCGTAGAAAGCTGTTCCTTATAAATAGAGCCATTGCTGTTATGAAGTACAAAACCACATTGTTCCTTTCTTTAGTTCTGAATGGAGTTGGTTAAGCTTTCAGCGTAAGTGTGAAAAAGGCAAGAGAAAGAAGAACATAACCTTGTTCAGCGACTCTAAATAAAAGAGATTGAGGAGGACAGTGGCACCAGTTATAAAATGTTTAGAATTCATTAATGAGAGTATGCGGTTTTAATTAATTTCTGAACTATCATCTAAAAGGAAGTTCACCAAAGGAATAATATTACAGCAAATTGAATGTGCCACCTCTCAGCATCGGGGAAAATCGCAGCGACATCATCACCTCTTTTCAATGCCCAGAAAAAAAAGTATTCAAAGTATCAGCATTCATCAGTCATTTCTAACAATGTGATTTCTCTACTGCCTTCAGTGTCTGTCCTGAAAGATGGAAAGAGAAGGCCAGGACCCCAATTATCAAATCTTTGAGCTGTTACCTATCTGTATGTTGAATTTCTTAATGATTTATGCATGAAGATAGTCCAGGCAAAAGCACACTTCATTATTGGTGTTCATTCATTCATCCATTCATTCACTGTTAGCAAGGATGCCAGATGCATTATCTCCTAGCACGACATTCTGGGAAAAACCATGTTTGGGCTCCTTGATTCTTTTGCACAAATTCTAAGTCAGGGACAAGCTCAAGCAACTTGCTTACAATTCTTTTCCGTTTCGATCTCTCCTTTGGCTCCTACTTGGCATTCAGAAGGGCATCTCGCCTGTGGAAGTCACCTTTAGGCTCTTGCTTGCCTCACTAGTTTCATAACTGAGAAAGGTAAAAAACACAAAGAGAAAGTGGCCAAAACCTGATAGAGGAGAATCTGATTCCCAGTTTATTTTTTATTTATTTATTTTTTAAAAGATTTTATTTAATTAGTTGACAGAGAGAAGCACAGCTAGAGAGGGAACACAAGCAAGGGGAGAGGGAGATGGAGAAGTAGGCTTCCTGCCAAGCAGAGAGCCCAATGTGGGGCTCAATCCCAGGACCCTAGGATCATGACCTGAGCAGAAGGCAGACACTTAACGACTGAGTCACCCAGGTGCCTCTGATTCCCAGTTTAATTTGAAATGTATAATCTCTTTCCTCTTCTCACTCAAAACTTCATCCATTATTATCCTGGCCCATTTGAGTCCCCAAAGACTTCTGTGGGGTGACCCAATGTGGGGTATAGAGAGGGGTGTCTAGTTTAGAGTACTCTGTCCCTGAAATTCATTCTATAAGATTTAAAGGCAATTGACATTCTCATAATACAATAACCTGGATAAGTAATTTCAGTAACATTGGTTTAAGCTGGACTTCTAATGAAATATTAATGTTAGAAAAAGGATTTTTATATTCTACTTTTCTCATTAAATTTCAAAGTTTAACATATACTAAAAGTTCCTGATTGTAGATGTATTGCAAATTGATATTCTACAGTATAAGTGTGTGAACTTAAGCCTATTAAATTTATAACAAAGACAATAATGAGACTTCCCAGAAAAAAAAAAAGGATATCTGTTTTTAATATAAAACTACATATAGGAAGGGGAAAATTATTTAGTGGTGGATGGGAAAGGATAATTAAATTTAGCATTTGGTGGTCTGAATTGTTCGAGGTTACTAGCTGGCACTAAAAAAACTGATATAATACACAATTACTGTGACTCTATGGAAATTTGTATTTTCTCATTTGGAAAAAGGGAAATAATAGTCTTGTTCACTTCAGGAATTGTAAGGATTGAGTGAAATAGTAATAATAATAATAATAATAATATGATAATAATGATTCACCACAGTGTCTAACACATAGTAGTTGTTGAATTAACACTAGCATTCATTCACTGTTAGCAAGGATGCCAGATGCATTATCTCCTAGCGCGACATTCTGGGAAAAACCATGTTTGGGCTCCTTGATTCTTTTGCACAAATTCTAAGTCAGGGACAAGCTCAAGCAACTTGCTTACAATTCTTTTCCGTTTCGATCTCTCCTTTGGCTCCTACTTGGCATTCAGAAGGACATCTCGCCTGTGAGTCACCTTTAGGCTCTTGCTTGCCTTACTAGTTTCATAATTGAGAAAGGTAGAAAACACAGAGAAAAAGTGGCCAAAAAGTATCATTGATACTGTTGTTATTATTACTATGATTTAATCTCTGTAAAGCAGAGATTAAATGTCCATTAGAACTGAGTCTTAAGGGTAAAGATTTTCTGGTAAAATTAGGAAGGGAATGAAGACAGAATCTGAAGTGGGGAAATAGCCACACTAAACATGTTGAAGGAGTTGGGCGACCCAAGTCAGGTAGACTGAGTAAGTATATCCATGATCTGCTGAAAAATCGGTCAGACATTTCCTGTGGGCAGACACCGAGGCATTAGGGCTTCACGTGAGCACAGTCCCAGGACAGTCCATTGGAACTGAAGTCAAGTGGGCCCAGTGGGAATCCACTGGACTTGACTTCCTCAGGGAGCTAGGACACAAAAGGAGACAGCTGGGCCTGAGCTCAGGAATGGAAATAGAGTTTGTTTCTACCTTGTAAGTTGTATCAGTGAAAAATGATCACCTTATGAACCATGGTCCAGGAAAGGAAGTGGCTCTCTCCAAGAAGGAGGGGTAACAAGGGAGGGGAGTCCTTGCTGTTCTCAAAACTTCCCTGGCACATACGTAGTAGATACGCAAATAACATTTGTTGATTGAATGACCAACAGATTGCTGCTCTGATTGACTGACTGAATGAATGAACAGATTGCCATCAGCTCAAGAGCATGGTGTTTAGAGATTATCTCACCCTCCTTTTTGCTTTGTGTGGAGACAACAAAGATTTCCCAAGACAAATAGCAGTAAAGGCTCTCAGGCATGATGCTGCATCATTCGTTCGTTCATTCAATCATTTGCAGGCTTTTGTTGAGCATTATGTGCAATGGCTGTTGAAAAGGACATAGAAAAAATGCTTCCATTAGACTATAAGCTGTGGAATTGTGGGACAGTGTTTTATGAGATATCCATACAGAACAATTAAGAAACTAGCAAAAGAGTATAATATATATTCAGGGATTCAACGGAATGGAAAATACACATGAACCGGAATAACCACAGATGTTCATCTTTCTCCCTCTCCCTCTCCTTCTCCTTCTTCTTCTTCTCCTCCTCCTCCTCCTCCTCCTCCTCCTCCTCCTTCTTCTTCTTCTTCTTCTTCTTCTCCTCCTTCTTCTTCTTCTTTTGGCTGGACTTTGAAGAATAGGTGGGATTTGGATGAATGGAGAAGAGTGAAAGCATTGCTATCGAGGGAGGTCATGTGTCATGTGTATATGTTTATGTGTGGAGGGTGTACGTGTAGTTTATTTCTGAAGCAGTCCAGAGATTGCAGGTGCTGGAGAACCTTGATAATTATGGCAGCTATTAATTGGATAAAGAAGGAGGTGACTAGATGATAAAGATTGTTAGTTGAAGAGATTATTAGCAAGTCTACTTGCTCTTGTGGGTATGAAAAGAATATTAAGGATTTTTGGAAACAAAGAAATGACATAATGATTATCCCAATGTCTACAGTTGATAATAGAAAAGAGACACTGGAAGCCAAAAATAGAGGTAAAAGACCACTGACACACTGAGGGAGATGTAGATGTTGAGAGCTCATACTGATACTTTGGGTATAGGAAGGAAGGAAAGAGTCAAATGAATGGAAAAAAAAAAACAGTCAGGGTTTCGAACCACTGGGCAAGTACTGTAGCTCTGCTGACAACATGGGCAAGTGTAAGGTTTAAGAGGATGTGGCAGTAGAGAAAATGGTCAGATAGGTGTGATTATTTAGAACTCAAATTTAAAATAGATCTTATAAAAAGAAGCAGGGGTTTCTTTTTTTAATTTTGTGCCAGAGGCATTAAAATGTCTGGAAAAAAAAAAGACCAACTTTTGAAGTGGGAGATAAATCTGACACCGTGTGTGGCATTGAGCAAGTCACTTCATTTCTTGTGACCTGGGTTTCCTGATACATCAAATGTGGGAATTGGACACGTTACCCCTGGGTCTCCTCCAGTCCTGACATCCTATGACTCCATGAAACAGGCCCAGCACCTGTTTTCAATTTAAGCTCCAACATGAGTTTCCTTATTCTTTAAACCTGCCTTTCTAGTAAGCTGCCACATTTATTACCAGGCTTGTAGTCATTTCCTTTTATTCTAAAAAGAATATATATTCACTTTTTCAGCTCTAGCTTTTCTGTATTATAACCTCATAGTGTTGAAACCATTTTGTGAGAACAGCTGCTAAAGTCATCTTTCCGTTTTAGACATGGTCATGGTTGTGAAGCTACACTGGTCAGGCTACCTTTGGAACGCTAATCCTGAGACAGTGGTTTCCCTACTTTGATGAGAATTCAAAGTGATGTTTTATACCATTGGAAGCTGTTTTAACTTATCTGGAGCAGGAAGGAATGCCTGTGACAGCCCCTTATCCTGGACTTCATTATTTCCGCCGTGGGCTTCCTAACTCCCACCATTCTAGCAGGGGTCTTTTTGCAGGATGCGAGCGATCTGTTTGTCATTACTCACTTGCTTCTTTTTCAGTTCTTTCCTCCATATTCCATTGTTTACAGCATTCACTTTCATCATTATCAGTCATCCAAATTGTGCCATGCTTTCGGCTAGGCACATAAAAAAAATGAGGTCTAGAGGAAAAATAACATCAAGTCTGAAGACATTCTGGTAACATCGGGGTGTGTGTGGCTCTGACCCTCCCCTTACATGGCAAAGGGATGCTTCTTGGACGAAAGGACAAAATAGCCTCAGAGGTACCTACAACCCTTTGCCAACCTGTCGTGGATGTTATCTGCATCATGAGAGTCACTAGGGGAGTTTTCTCTTTGTAGATTCTGGCTGTGGTGACTCTACTGGATTGAAATACCAAAAAGTCCTCATGATAAGGCAGTCCTGTCTATAAGATGTCTTCTTTAGGTACCCGTCTCCAGACCCCTGAATCTACCTGATCTAGCAACACATCATGCTGCAGAAATCCATGAAAACCTCCAAAGGGAATAGTTCTCATCTTAAGCGTTTACCCAGACCACCGCCCACCCATCCCCTCCACCCATTCCTGCCTCCCCTTTGATGCCTCTTACTGCATTCCAGATCCCCGTGTCTGCTCCAAGCCTTCCTCATTATGTTGGTAATGCTTTGAGATTCCAGCTCTGGCTTAATGAGTAAGCCCCTTCAAAGGGTTAATATTCAAAATATTGAACAGCGTGGATAGCAGGGACACCGACCAATCAGGATGCTGACTGTAAACAACCAGAACACCAACTCACGGTGGTGTTTCCAGTACCTATCACTCCAACTGTTCCACTGGACTCTGACTCAGCTTCTCTTTCAACGTCCCTGCAAAGAAAGGCCTTCTCTGCCTGAGCCCCAAAGGACAGCCACCAGCTGCCCCAATCTCTCGTGCTCCCTCCCCTCCTGTGACAGATAAGAAGGGTCAGGTACCACAAATTGAAGACAGTGTTTAATCAGATCACCATGTTGCCAGATTCATAGCTTTGCTTCTTTGGCAGGTAGGGTTCATCTTCTCATTCTTGGTGGAGAAGCATAGCAGATGTTATTGAAACCCCACTCTCGTGCCTTTAGTCCCTACTCTTTCCATGGGAATGAGCTTGACTTCTGCCACCAATGGTCTCTTTGACTTCCAGCCTCTGGAGATGGAGTCAGCTCTGCCCTGTGCATGTGGCAGAAGGGAGGTGCCAGACAATCAGGGCCCCTCCCAGAGCTTGATGGACAGAAACCCTGGGTCCCTGCCTCCTGTGTGGAATGACTCTGAGGTGAACATGCCACCCCCACACGTGCCACTTGGACATATTATTTTTGAGCTGAAGGCAAGTGAGAAACAGCAGAAGCAGGAAGTGTTCTCTGACTTCCTCTTTCTGAAAATTTACTATGAGGAAGGTGCCCTCCTGTACCAGGAAGAGAGAACATTCTTATCACTGATGATGGGAAGTTGATGCCAAGATGAAGCTGTTCAAACAAATTTAACTACAGTGACCTTTATTGTTCATTTGTTTCCCTTGTATTTCTCAGTCACTTTCCCATGGTTTACCTCCCCTCGAAGCACAAACCCCCTTGTCCTTTGTCTTGTCACATGTCCACAAGTTTCCATTCTTTGTTAAACTGGTACATAAGCTCTCAGGACCATCTACTTCTTTGTGCCTTCCTTTCTTTTCTACAAAGGGTCTCATGCCATATGAAGATATTAACCTCAAATAGAATGTGCTTTTCTCTTGCTAATCTGACTTTTGTCAGTTTAAGTCTCAGGTCCAGCCACAGAACATGAAAGGGTAGAGGAGAAGGCTTTTCTCCCCTTCCGAAGTATATGTTCTTCACTGGTTTCCAGGTGTCCTCCCTGGGCTTAGGCTCCAGTTCCCCACAGTTCCCCTGGAGGGTTTGAAAACATTACCCTTCATGGCTGCCTTCCCTTCCCTGTCTCACTTGCCCATACCCCTAGCAGTGTTTACTGGGATCACCTTCCAAATAAACTGCTTGTACCTGGATTGCTGCCTGAGGGTCAGCTTCTGGATGAGCCCCAACTGAAACAGAAAGGACTCTTTATTTATTCATTCAAATATTTCTTTGCGCATCTACTAGATACAAGGTATTATTTGAAGATAAGGAATGAACACCTTGGACAAAAATCCCTGCGCTTGCAGAGCTTATAATAAATACGATAATTGAGTATACAATTATACATAGAATTATACATAGAATGCTAGAAGGTAACAGGAATTATAGAGATAAATAAGCCAGGACAAAAGAGTTAGAGAGTGTAAGGATAGAGGAGTGGGTTACAAATTTTAATAGGCTAGTCAGGGTAGATGTCACCAAGAAAAGGACATTTGACCAAATACTCCAAGGAAGTGAGAAAATGAGTCATTTAGCTATTGCAGACAAATCTTTGCAGTCTAAAGGAACAGCAAAAGCAAAGACCCTGAGGTGCAAATGTGTCTGGGGCATTTGAAGAACAGTAAGAAGGCTGGTTTTTGCCGGAACAGAGAGTGAGAAGGAGAATAGCAGAACATAGAATTTGAGAGGTAACGGGCCGGATGATGTAGGGCTTGCAGTCCCCTTGTGAGGACTGAGTGAAATGGAGAAACCTATGAGAGTTTGAGCAGGATAGTGACATGGTCTGACTTGCCTGTTAATGGGGCCACTGAGCCCACTATTGCAGAGGACTATTGGAGGGTTACCATGCAGAGATGCAGAGGCTGTATTCTGTATAAGGATCCTCAGTCTCAACTCTGCTTGCCATGCTGTATATGGGATTATTTCTGTCTGAAGAGAGGATACTTTTTCTATTTCTCCTAAAGCCACCATGTGAGCTAGCGGCAGCTGAGTAGGGGGACAGGGACAGGAGAATGGAGAGCAGTGGATGAGAACAATTAGCATGCTACTGAAATCATCTAGAGCAGAGCTAATGAAGGCTATGAGGACCAGGTGGTAGCAGGGGAGGTAGTGAGAAGAGGCTCCATTCTAGACATATTGGAGATAAAGTCAACAGGACACCCTGAGAGAGTGGATGTATTAGCTCTCTTTTGCTGCTATAATAAAGCACCACAGTGGCTTCAAATGATATAAACTTATCATCTTACAATTCTGGAGCTCAGAAGTCTGCCATCGGTTTCAGGGGGCTAAAGTCGACGTGTTGGCAAGACTGTTTCAGGCTGGAGGCACAGGGGAAAATTCATTCCTTGCCTCCTTGAGCTTCTGAAAGCTGTCTATATTTCTTGGTTTGGGAGCCCTTTCTCCATCTTCAAAATGCACCACACCAAACCCTACTTTCGTTGTTATGTCTCCTTTTCCTTTGACTCTGCCTGCATCCCTCTTGTAAGGACCGTTGTGATTATATTGGGCACCCAGGTAACCCAGGATAATCATCTCATCTCAAAATCCGATCAATTTAGATATATCTGCAAAGTGTCTTTTGCCACAAAGTACTCTGGGGATTGAGGTGTAGAGATAGTTAGCGTCCCCATATTTACCCTACCATGTGGCATGTGAGAGGAAGAGAGCTTAATTTTATGTTTTGGCCCTGAGCAACTGAAAGGATACAGTTGCCATTGCAAGTGGACCAGTTTGGCAAGAGTGCCGAGTGGGGAGAAGGACAGGCGTTTGGCAGGGACATGTTAATTCTGAGATGTAGCCATCAGGTTTCTGTAGTGGTCTTTGGAGGTATCAACTTGGCTAAGGTATAGCTACCAGGTATTTAATCAAACACTAATCTGAGTGTTGCTGTGAAGGTACTTTGTAGATGTGAGTAAAGTCCATAACTGAATGACTTCAGTAAGATTACTTGGATCTTCTGGGTGGGCCTGGCTCAATCAGTTGAAAGACATCAAGAACAGAGCTGAGGCCTCCCTGAGGAAGAAATTCTGCCTTTGTCCTGCAGCTCCAGTCTGGGTAGGAGAGTTCCAGCCTGCCCTTCCTGGCAGCCTGCCTTGTGGTTTTAAGACTTCTCTAGCCAGACCCACAGTTGTGCTTAAGCCAATTCTTTGTAATATATCTCATAATGTGTATCTCCTACTGGCTCTTTTCTCTAGTTAAACCCTGAATGATATAATGTTTAAGCAGTGATGCTGAGGAGGAAGGGGGATAGATGAGTCTGGAATTCAAAAGGAAGCATAATAATGCATAACGAAGTTACACAATCGGTGGTGATTAATGTTAGCAAGGGAGAAGTGTATGTAGGAGCTTCATTCAGAAAGGGCTAAGAATCCAGGGCATAAAATTTTGTTTGCTTTGGCTAAAATGGCTGTCTGGCTTCTGGCTTTTTCAGGCAAAGTAAGGCATGGGATGAAGGTGGAAGGCTGGAGTGACAGGGTGGGAAAAGAAGGAAAGAAAGTGATCAAGGAGGTGGGGTGGGATTCTAGTCGTGCATAGAAGACACCATATGGACCCAGAAGAGATTCCGTGGGAAGACTAAGGAAATGTTTTTTATTTCCTCTAAGCCCAGTGAGTATGTGCATAATTATCTATAAGAAAGATTAGGTTATTTCTGATAATCACCGAACCCTGCATTCATTTCCATGTCATGAAGCGAAATGGGCAGGTTGTACTTAAATTGGCTCTTTAGGAGTAGAGTCTGGGCAAAGGAAGATGGGGGTTTGAATTTGGGGTGACTAGGGAGACTGACTGCCGTAGACTCTCTGAGGTGGAAACAGCCAAATTAGACAACTACTAATTGAATGTGGTTAGCCAGGAGGCAGAACAAGTCTTGTTCTCTCCAGCCCTCAGGAGCCAACCAAAGACACCTGAAGCCACGTAGCATTCTGGACACAGCTATCCGGAGGACCCAGAGGGAGAGGTCCTGGATCCTGGCTATGGGAGAGCTCCTTGCTGCAGAGTAGACAGTGCTTTGATACCAGGAAGGGGTTGGGCCAGGAAGGGCACTGCAGGTGGGAACTTGGAAAAAGAAAGCATCTGAGGGCTGAAACTTAAGGTCAACTGTGTGGGATGCCACGCGGGTCCGGCCGGGCCGTTGGGGACTGGCTGCGTGATGGTGGCGGGCGGGAGGAGGGCACAGCTCCTGCACCCAACTGGGGCAGTAATCCCCCCCCCCCGGGGGCGGCCTTTCCACTGCGCGCTGCTGCACGGTGACCTTTACTGGGGCCTCTCTGCGGGGTGAGGGCGAACCCGGGG
Organism: Ailurus styani; assembly: GCA_002007465.1. Taxonomy (NCBI): domain Eukaryota; kingdom Metazoa; phylum Chordata; class Mammalia; order Carnivora; family Ailuridae; genus Ailurus; species Ailurus styani. The sequence goes on from LNAC01000019.1 coordinate 4,923,941, forward strand.
CGCCACGTTCCCGGCGGGACGGTTAGGAAACTGCCTGGAAGGAGACACTTCAGCTTAGTTTGCCATGCGTTCAGTCTGAGGGCACCCGCGATATCCGGCAGGGAGCCAGAAATCTGGGTGACGGGAGATCAAGTTTCAGGGTCTTATCAGCACCCTAGTTTTCACAGGGCAATGGATAACTTCTCATGATCATTTTATTTCGTGCATACAGTTTCTCCGAAGCAATAACAAAACACAAACATTATGCACCTAGTGTCGTTTAACAGAAAAGGCAGAAGCCCGAACGTCAGGAAACCTAGATCGTCACCGGCAGTCTGTCAGGGGTAAGCAGAGGGAACTGTACTCGTCATTCATACCTGGGGCCAGATTCCCTCCCGCACCCTCTCTCCCACAGAAGGTTGTAGTTCAGGTGGAACCACGAAAGAATGGGAACGCGAGAGCACAGAGGGCACAAGGTACGGGATGGTGGCTTCTTCCCACCTCTCTATCTCGCTCACCCCATTCTGTCCGGGGCAAGTGCATTTTAGAAACAAAACAAAAACCAAGGACATTTATGTTGAATTGAATTTTCAAATCACGTACCTCCCTGGAAAAAGGTATTGAGTAATTGCTCGAAGACCCCACTGGGGGAGCACTGTTGAGAAAATGAGATCCCAGGTTTGACACCGTGGTAACAACTCGGTGGACTGGACGCTCCTTTTTGTTTTTAGCTCTCGCTCGAGTTGGTGGGTGGGCTGAGTACACAGAGGCCTTTTACATGGTACTTGGCTGTCTTCGGAACAGAGCTGCTATGCATGCTTTCTGCTTTATACACATCGTATTGTTTTTTAAAGTAAAGCAAGCACCCTTATATTACTGTATTACAAAAGATGAAGCATTGCAGGAAATAATTATATAGATTATCTTACATTTGGATTAAATTTTCTATTGCTCATTTGTGTTTCCGTATGTTTTTAAAATGACTATGCTTAGGCCCCAAAACCGTAATAATGTCTTTAACAGGTTTATTTTTTTCTCTCTCTTACAGATGAAGAGAAGCTGCTTTGTGTACATGTATGTTTTAAGATTTTATTGTTTAAGAAAGATTTGATTACTATAGAGAGCAGAAAAACAAAACTACATGATTAATCTGGAATAAATAAGCCAACTCTCCTTTTAGCTAATAAAATAGTGAAGATTCATTGGCTGCATTTCTTAGGATGAGAACACTATTATTTATTGATTATCATTATGGGCCACAAATAGAGAAAGAACGAGTTGATACCACTAAAAGATTATAATCCCTCTTAAAATTCTGTATTAGGTGACAAAATCATCTGGAACAGTTAAGTGTCTTACAGAAACAAACCCATGCTTTCAAAGACCATTAAACCTTGCTCATACATAGATGTAGCATTGGACTTGTAAGACAGTTTTAGAATTATTTTCCCTAAAAATTCTGGTATGTTTCAGTTTTTGCCAAGATGTGAAGTGTCTCACAGGACAGTTAAAATCCTAGGGTCCTCCAGCTGGAAAGAATGTGGTTCAGAATGCATCTGTACCTGAAAAGTTCTACTTAAAATGGAAAACCTTTGGAAAAGTTTTCGACACTGTGAGAAAAATGTTTTTAATAGGCAGTTAAGGCTTAGATTATACACTAATTGGAAAGGGCTTCGTTTTTACAGTATAAATCACTCTCTTTTTCCTTAACAATATAAATTACTAAAGCAACTTTATTCTCTGACACTCTGATGCCCTGAAGTTTGAATGCAATTTTACAAATTAAACACAGAGTACAGGTGGGGCACCTGGGTGGCTCAGATGGTTGGGCATCTGCCTTGAGCTCAGGTCATGATCTCTAGGTGCTGGGATGGAGCCCCACGTTGGGCTCCCTGCTCAGTGGGAAGTCTGCTTTTCCCTCTCCTTCTGCCTTTACCCCTGCTTGTGCTCTCTCTCTCTAATGAATAAATAAAATCTTAAAACACACACACACACAGACACGCACACACAAGATACAGAAAGAGGAGAACTGGCTTGCTAGCATTGCCAGCATAAATGCATGTGCTTACGACAAATCACCACTGAGACGAGACACCATCAAAATTCAAAAGGAGAGAGTCTTAGTTGGCACATAGAGAAATGTAGCATCCAACAGTCAGCAGACTATCAGAATCCTACCATATTTTAAACCCACTCAAAGGGACATGTCCAATTTTTGATGCCACTTTTTTAAAAAAAGAAATTCAGATACGTATAAATTCCATATATATATGGAAATCATGTAAATCAATGAAACGCACTGTGTACTTGATGGAGGTAAAGTTTGTTGTAGTCCTACTTCTCTGGTTCAAAATCAGTGCAGCCTTACAAGAAAATCATTTGATCTCTCTGGGTTTCACTTTCCACAGGACATCTATAAAACAAAAGGGTGGACTTGGTGAATAACTGATAAGGATTTTGTTCAGTCTTAAAATCCTGACATTTTTGGCAGGACATTTTGAGGTGATGACTAAGATGTGTCCTTCCAGCATTCCCGTTGTTGCCTTCCCCCAGGGAGCCTCTAGCTTTTGCTATTTAGAGCAAGGGTAACACAGTCAACGATAAAGTAATTTGAATTTTTATTGTTGTTTTTAAACTCATTTTAGTCACAATAATCTTGAGACCCAAGGCATTTGATTGCAAGTGTGCAGCTATTTGATAGAGGGTTCCAGAAATATGACAGCCAAATTTTAAACTATCTCTACATAAATACTGCAGAATGCTTTTAGAGCTAGTTTTTCACTGAAGAGATAAAGTCAACTTTCTGGGAAGGGGAAATAAGAGGGGACGTGACCAGATTTTAGACAGTGATGAATCCCCGAATAGGATCCCAGTGCCATCTCCTGGGGCAAGTGCTAGGAGTGGGAAGGACCAATAGAAACCTCAAATTATTCTGAGGGTATTTCAGACCACAAAGAACCATTGGCTGGTTTCCTCAGGAGGTTGCAAGCCTCATAGAGAAACCCAACACTCATGATGGCATCTGAGCGGTAGAGTGGCAATGGTAGAATGACCTGTTTAGGCAAAATGCCTGAGGGCAGCCTCCCAGAATCCCATACACCCAACAAGATGGAAAGGAGGGAGTGTATCCCCAAGAGGAACACAGAAGTGGCTAGGAGGACCAGAAGAGTAAAGATCTTTCACAGACAGGGAGAAGAGGATTAAAAATCATCTGTTCTTGGAAAAGGGATTAAAGGCAAATATGTCAACTTGGATTTGGAGGCTGTGGAACTAGGTGTTGACAACCAAAGATGAGCCAGAACTGTGCATCTGGAATCCAATGGTAATGGACCAGATGTTCCTTACTCCAGGATAATAAAATTCCTAAGTATAGGGCCTACAAATTTAGTGTCCAAGTGATATGGACTGAATTGTGTCTCCCTGAAAATTCATGTGTTGAAAACCTAACCCACAATGCGGTGGTATTTGAAGATGGGGCCTTTGAGAGGTACTTATGTTTAGACAAGGTCCTGAGGGTGGGGCCCTCATGATGGGATCAGCGACCCCATAAGAAGAAACATCACAGAGCTTGGTCTCTCTCTCCCTGCCGCATGAGGACAGAGAGACAAGGCAGCCATATGCAAGGTAGGAAGAGAGCTTTCACCAGAATCCAGAACCCAAATATGCTGGCATGCTGATCTCAGACTTCCAGCCTCCAGAACTGTGAAAAAGTAACCCTAGTGGAATTAGACACCAAGTCAAGACACTTTGACAATGAAAAGTTATGTTAAAATTAATTAGAATCTAACATTTGATATATTTGTTCATTGAAAAACTAATTCAGTATATTATTTATATGGGCTGATGTATAAAATAGTTTTTGTAAAAATTATTTTCAAAAACAAAATTATTTCTAAAAAGTAAAATGACATATATTCTTGTAAAGCAAAATATAAAAATTATATTGATTGCCTGAAATAAAAAAATGAGCACAAACCATATTTTTCTCTAATATTTTTCTGAAGGATGTATTATTATTTCAACATGGTCTTATCTTTTTAATTTTTCAAAAACTACCTAAAATCCTCAGTTACATTTTATATGCACACACTTGAAAAGGACACATATTTACTTTTTCCTGTAGACTGTATAACATTTTAATTGAAGAAATATTTAGAGGTTCTGAATTACCTACTAAGTTCAGAGAAAATTCTAAGTGGAGGATAGTCTCAATTTTAATTTTTATGAAATGCATAAATGTATCAGTTCAAGTATTTTTATAGCTCTGTCTTTAGAGTTTTTCTTTTCTACAAATATACCCTATAAAGCTCTACCCTATAAAAATCCACCCTATAAAGCTCATAAAATAAATTCTCTATTTATAATAATTTTAGTGTTTTGCCAAACAGATGCTGTAAAATCATAGGTCTTTTCAATTTCATTGCATTTCAGTGCATCATATAATCTAATTATAAAAAAAGGAACTGGATCAAACGATTTTTTTCTGCAAGTCATTTCAAAGGCTTTTACAGAATTTTAAAATTAAATCTTGCACAGTCTGAGGCCTCATCATTTAATTTGTTCATGTCCCTGTTTTTATAGGAATAAATTTGCCTTTGTTTGGAGATATTGCAAAAACTAAAGTTTTCAGGCTTCCAATTCATTGGGTATTTTGATAATAGATTTCCAACCATTTTTTTTTCAATGCAGAGTTAAGAAACTATGCAATTCAATTATAGGATTTGTAGGTTGATTTACAAAATAATTCTCTTGAAGGTTGAGACATTTCTAAAACTTGAGAATGAACAGCAAGAAAGTGCTTATGGTCTTGCAAAGGGATATTTTGCATACTTAACATGAGCTTCATCATGAAATTTTCATAGTACTTTAATGTTTATAAATTTTGACATTTAGGGCGCCTGGGTGGCTCAGTGGGTTAATGCCTCTGCTTTCGGCTCAGGTCATGATCTCAGGGTCCTGGGATCGAAGCCCGCATCGGGCTCCCTGCTCGGTGGGGAGCCTGCTTCCCCCTCTCTCTCTCTGCCTGCCTCTCTGCCTCCTTGTGATCTCTCTCCCTCTGTGAAATAAATAAATAAAATCTTTAAAAAAAAAAAAATTTTGACATTTAATTTCTCTTTCAAATGGTAGACTATTGACAGTTGGATAAAGTTATAACTTACTTGTGTGTCAAAGTCAATTCTAAAAGTATACTTCTCTGTAAATTTCTTAATTTAGTAAGACCATTATTTTATGCAAGATGTGCTCTGCTATACTTGTATCCATATTAATATTTCAAAAACAATTATATATTTAATGTTGAACTTTTTAACTGAACATACATTAGATCTATCTTCAACAGATTGGCCTTCCAAACTTTTTACTTTGTTATGTGAATTTAATGAAAGAAATCCAACTAATAATAGAAGTAACTGATTTTCTGCATGAAGTATGTGATTAAACTTTTACAAAATGGCATCCTTTAACTGTTTAAAGACCTTTTCCTGTGCCAATAAAGCCAACATATTACATTTATCACTTCACTTTCCAGAGTGTACAGGAAACACTTGGATTCAAAAAAAAAATGAATGAAGGGGAGCCTGGGTGGGTCAGTGGGTTAAAGCCTCTGCCTTCGGCTCAGGTCATGATCTCAGGGTCCTGGGATCAAGCCCCCCATCGGGCTCCCTGCTCAGTGGGAAGCCTGCTTCCTCCTCTCTCTCTGCCTGCCTCTTGGCCTACTTGTGATCTCTCTCTCTCTGTGTCAAATAAATAAATAAAATCTTTAAAAATAAATAAATAAATGAAGGGTGCATGGGTGTCTCAGTGGGTTAGGTGTCAGACTCTCAATTTTGGCTCAGGTCATGATCTCAGATCATGAGATCGAGCCCTGCATCTATCCACTCAACACAGGGTCTGCTTGGGATTCTCTCTCTCCCGCTTCCTCTGCCCTTTCCCCCTGCTAACATGTGTGCTCTCTCTAAATAAATAAAATAAAATCTTTTTAAAAATGAGCAAAATCAATTTAGAAGTAAAGCAATTTGATTTCAATCAAAAATCCTGCTTTAGGGCGCCTGGGTGGCTCAGTGGGTTAAAGCCTCTGCTTTCGGCTCAGGTCATGATCTCAGGGTCCTGGGATCGAGGCCCACATCGGGCTCTCTGCTCAGCAGGGAGCCTGCTTCCTCCTCTCTCTCTGCCTCTCTGCCTACTTGTGATCTCTCTATCTCTGTGTCAAATAAAGCAATAAAATCTTTAAAAAAAAAAAATCCTGCTTTAGAATTTTATATAAATACACTTTCTGCTGATGCACCTGTGAAGTTGATTTATTTGGGCACGGTTTTCTAAAAATAATCATTATCTTTAAAAATAGATTCTGCAGAGCACATGGGTGGCTCAGTCAGTAAAGCACCTGCCTTTGGTTCAGGTCATTATCTCCAGGTCCCGGGATCAAGCACCATATGGAGCTCCCTGCTCAGCAGGAGTCTACTTCTCCCACACCATCCCCTTGTCTGCCTGTGCTCTCTCTCATTAAACAAATAAATAAATAAAAATAAAAATAGATGCTGCTATCTTCAGCAAATTTATTTCTTCCAGTTTTTATGTGATTTTTAAAATGTGATTAGTTTTATCTCTACAGACTCCATTGAGTCAAAAATATTTTATGCAGTTCACATGTTTGTTATCAGTTCTCTTGACTGAACCCTGACTGGTACAATAATTGCTATAAGAAGTAGACTCTAAAAGCAGACCCTGGATGATGGGATTTGGGAAATGGGTTGTCTGTGTTTTTGGACTTGAATGAAATGTTGAGCCCCTTGCCAGTGCAAAAGGGGACGCTATTAATTCATTGTATGTAGTGCATCATGATTAATCAAACGAATCCACCTGTGGTTAGTTGTAATAATATTCCTACTGATGAAATTATTTAGGGGGGAAATGAATGCTTTACCTGACCATTATGGCTATAGAAGGTCTTTGGCACAGGATGGATTCTTCTGAGTGTGGAGGAGCATTTATAAAAAGAAAATGACAAGTTCAGGTTTTAAGCTCTTGCTCAAAATTAAAAAACAAAACAAAACAAAACAAAAACCAAAATAGAATTTCTCTGACAGCCCTATTTTTAATGCAAACATTCTTATTTTTAATAGTAACATGGTGAATATTGATGGAAAATTACACCTGAAATTTAATGGTGTGGTTGCAGAATTACAATGTCAATTGAATTCACAGTTTTTCCAAATATTTCATGTGAAAGTTAAGGCATTGATTGGGCAGGAGTGGGGCCTTGAAAGTAGGAAGAAGAACATCTGGTTAGACAAAGATGAAGCTGAGAAGCTGGAACCCCTGAGTCATGCTGAGTCTTTTTTTGTCCGTGGAAATAGCTTGTCTTCCATGTCTGAGAATAACATCCCTCCCCATGTTGGAAAAACCTCTAATGACTTCACCTAGGGTTTTTGTCATGCAAGGGCATGCGCCATCACTTTAAGAGCCTTCCAAATATTCTTTTTGCCTCTACACTCACATATAATGTCAGATTTCATTGTGCTGCTCCAGGAAAGGAATTATAAATTTTGAACTTGGAGGAAGTAACTTATATACCAAGAAAGAAAATTAGCAGGTTTATATTGAAAGAAACCTGAGGAATAAATATGTGTGGGAATAAGTCTTCAAGCAGTTAGGCCAAGCAGGACAGAATATAACACCAAATTGAGCCAACTTTATTTATATGGCTTACTTACCAATGATTCCAGATTGAATGTGCTCACTCTTTCTGGCAGATTGATACCAGATTAACCTAGCTAAGCTGGAACTACATTGATCAGAGTTCCTTTCCATGAAATGATCTGGATTAGTGTGAGCCAAATGACATATGCTACCTAGAAGCTCAGGGCAGATCCCTGGGCCCTGCAGCTCACTCACACTACCACAGATCTGCCGGGTCACCTTGTGGCATCCAGCTTCACCTCCTCCTTCAGTTTTTCTGAATTCTGTACCAAGTGGCATAACAATGAGTGTCAGCTTTGCTGTCGGCCACAAGATCCAAGTGGGAAGTTTGGAAGTGGTGACAGATTGTATGACTTTTGTATTGCTGTCATGACAAATGGCCACCAACTTAGTGGCTTAAAACAATACAAATTTGTTATCGCAATAAGAAGTTCCAAAGGCTGGAAATCTGGCCTAGTATTGGCTGGACTGCATTCCTTTCTAAAGGCTCTAGAGAGAATCTGTTTCCTTGCCCATTCAGGTTGTTGGCATAGTTTCCTATCTGTTGTAGTATTGAGGTGCCCATTCCTTTGCAGCTGCCTGGTGAGAACCATTCCCAGCTTCTAAAGGTTGTCCTCATCCCTTGGCTCTGGGCCCCCTTCCTCCACTTCAAAGCTCCACACAGTGGGTCAGTTTGCTCTTGCACCTCATTCCTCCTGTCTTTCTTCCATCACATCTCCCTATCTTGATATCACCATGTTAACATTATTGATTCTATCTATACACCTAATTCTCTTTTGCCATGTAATGTAACACAGTCATAGGTTCCGGGTGTAGCATGTAGACATCTTTGGGGGTATAATTTTTATGCTTCGTACACAAACTTACATGGGTTCCAGATCATTCCTGAGAATTCTAATTTTTTTTCTGCTCTCCCTTGTTTCGGTGTTCACCTTTCCTTTCCGACTTCTGCCCTGCGGACCTCTGGCTTAACACCAGTTCATAAGTAACATGCACATACAAGGAAGACTCCAAATCTAGTGACCAAAATCTGACTTAAGTCACTATGGTGGAGAACTGTCATCTCTAACCCTGTGTTCAGACTTAAGCCAGTTTATAGACAGACCTAAAATTTTCTCTTTGATAGGAAATCTCCTCACTTGTGAGGAAGGACCCTATGATACTGCTACAAATATGGTATAAATCATCTTCCAAGGGAACTGTAGCTATTTACTAGAATGTCTCTAAAGGAAATACATATGCACTTATTGATACGATATACCAGAACTGAAATAATGGTAAATTTTTTAAAACTCCAAATTCCACTCTGGTCCATTAGTCATAATGGGGATTTATGGTGGTCAAGTAACTAACTGGAGTCCTAGCCCAAGTGTGAATCACACTAGGCCCAGTAGGTCCACAAAACCACTCTGTGGTTATTTTCCCAGTTTCTGGATTTATAGTTGGAATAGATATACTTGACAACTGGCAGAATTCTCATATTAGCTCTCTGACCTACAAAGGACCAAATGGAATCTTGAACTTCCCCTCCCTAACAAGACAGTAAATCAAAAATAATGTCATATCCCTGGGGAGAATGTAAAGATTAGTGCTACCATCTAAGACTCGAAAGAAGCAGTGTAGTGATATCCAACATAACCTCATTTTACTTGCTTATCTGCTTTAGTAATAAAGCAGATAAATCTTAGATAACATCTGTGGATTATTGCAGACTTTATTAGGTGGTAACCGCTGTTGCAATTATGCTCCAGGTCTAACGTCTTTACTGGAGCAATCAGTAGAGTTTTCTGGCAGCTGATATGAAGCTACTGCTTAGGAAATGCACTTTCCTCAATACCAGTGCATAAGAACCTCAGGAGACAGGTTTTGTTTTTGTTTTTGTTTTGACTTGGCATGACCAACAGTATACTGTCACAGTCTTGCCTCAGGGCTGTATCAGATTTGCTATTCTCTCTCTTTTTTAAAGATTTTATCTATTTATTTATTTGAGAGAAAGAGACAGAGAGTGCAAGCATAAGCTGGGGGCTGGTGGGGGAGGTGCAGAGGGGGAGAGAGAAGCAGGCTCCCCTCCCAGCAGGGAGCCTGATGTGGGACTCCATCCCAGGACCCTGGGATCATGACCTGAGCCGAAGGCAGACGATTAACTGACTGAACCATCCAGGTGCCCCAATTTTGCTACTCTCAACTATAATGTCATCTACAGGCATCTCGATCATCTTTGCCTTCCAAAGAATGTCCCACTGGCCCAAGATAGTGATGACATTCTTCTGATTACATCTGTTGAGAAAGAAGTAAAAAGTACTTTAGATGCCTCAGGAAGATATACGCAACACAGGGGATGAGAGAACAACTCCAATAAAGTTAAGTAGCTCTCAACCTCAGTGGAGTTTGTGGGAGTCAAGGAGTCTGACACATGGTGAGACATGCTCTTCAAGACGAAAAATAATTTGCTGTACTTTGTACACCTACCATTAAAACTGAGACATGGTACTTGGTTGGATATATTTTTAAAAATTTTTGAGTACTTAAACAAATACCATATTTCAGTGTGCCATTTTGACTAATTTACTAGGTGATCCATAATACTGACATTTCTGAGTAGAGACAGGAGCAGGAGAAGCTACTGCATTAAGTCCAGACTGAAGTGTAAGCTGCTCTTCCACTTGGCCCTTGTGTTTCAACGCTTCTGAAATTTGGAGCATCTGAGGAATGTCTGAGGAGTGTCTGAGGCAAGTAAGGATGCTGTATGGAACCTCCAGAAAGCACTAAGAAGAGACTCACATCACAAACACTTGGGTTTGGGAGAAAATCCAGATTGTCTTCTGTAGGTAACACCTTTTGAGGAAAAGCATCTCCTGGCTGGTAAAGAGGACCTTGTGAGTTGGTACACACAATCAGAGGACATCGAGGCCTTGTGGCCTGAGCTTCTCATTATAAATTGGGTGTTTTTTGACCAGTTTTAGCTGAGAAGAGCTTTGTCCTCAGAGAATGGAATTTCAGTTTTCTGAATTTCTGGAATTTCAGTTTTTCATGAAATTCTGGCCCCTCCTCTAAATTTATAAGTTTTATTTTATTTTTTTAATATTGTATTTATTTTTGAGAGAGAAAGAGCATGAGCAGGGGCAGGGGCAGAGGGAGAAGAAGACTCCCTGCTGAGCAGGGATTTCCCCAATGTGGGACTTGATCCCAGGATCCTGGGATCATGATCTGAGCCAAAAGAAGATGCTTAACCAACTGAGCCACCCAGGCACCCCTACATTTCTAAGTTTTAATAGTTCCAATCTCTTCTTTTTGTCCCTTCAGCCTCAGGGAAACTAACTACTTTCTGAAGTTGTTCTCTCAGTGTTATCCTACAGGTTTTTTGTTTGTTCTTGTTTGTTTGACCCTTTTAGTAACCTAGTTAACAATTTAATCCAGTTAAAAATAATTTATAATAAGTAGCTCTTTAGATAACCAGTGTTATATCTGTTTTTTGATTGACATACCAAAAAATAACTTGAAAAACCTGTTTAACTTTACAACATACAATAAATAACAAAACCACAGTAAGCAATGCTACGTATTCTAAAGCAAAAACATTCAGCCTCTACTTTCTGCACATTTTTCATGAGGCCTACGGTATATTTTTTAGTTTCACTCTGCTCAGACATCCTTGAACTAGGTGATTTTGTGGATGTCGTGGGCAGTGGCTATTGCCCAACTGGCTGTTACACCAAGTGACCAGCAGGGGCAGCAGCGCCACACACTGAGCTACAAGCCAAGCCCTCTTCCCAAGTTGCTCATGATCCAGTGCATTACATTTTATTGATAAAGCACCTCCTAAGCACTTCCTAACCTCCAAAGGAAATGTTAGTTTCCTTTGGTCTGGGAAAGGTTAAAAAAAAATAGAGGCAGATTATCATTGGTCATCTTCAGATTTACCACATATAAACTGTTCACCGTGTATATGTATTGTACACTACTACAGGAGGTCCAAGTACAAAGGGCAGATCTACCAAACCCAGCCCAGATTTTTATTTTATTTTACTTTATTTTAAAAAATATTTTTGTTTATTTATTTGAGAGAGAGAGTGAGAGAGAAAGAGCACAGGAGTAGGGGCAGAGGGAAAAGGAGAAGCAGACTCTCCTGCTGAGCGCAGAGACGTAAATGGGACTCCATCCCAGGACCCTGGGATCATGACCTAAGCTGAAGGCAGATGCTTAACCGACTGAGGCCTCCAGGCACCCCCCAGATTATTTGAATACAATTATTATTAATAATGCTTCATTAAAATTTTAAACTTTAGGGCAGTTTTTAAACCAGACTGGACTCCAGAACAAAGAGATAAGCCAAGACCGTAGCTGGCAAATCAGGGTGTACATTTAACACACACACACACACACACACACACACACACACACACTTATTCTCATTTCTACCTTTTCAATAATCTAGATCATTAGCACAGATAAGAGAATGAAAATGGCAAAGGGATAACCTCTAAAGTGACTGACTGACTTTTATTCAAAAGAAGGTGAGAAAACAAATTGAAAAAGTTTGGCCTGAATTATCAAGATTAAATTCGTAATCTTCCACAAGTGGAAATAAACCCTTAAGAAAGACTATAAATCAGGAATAGAGAAAATAAGAAAGTTTAAATTTTGGACCCTTTATTTTTGTGACTATAAAATTTATTTCTGCTATAAACTTCACAATGATGAGGCATCTGTAAATTTTTACTTACATGATCTTTTTTTTTGCTTATTTCTCCATCATTGTCTTAAGCCTGTATTTTCCAGGCTGACTGAGGTTCTGATATCTCCCAGGCCACATCGATGTTTTTTCTTCCGCAAGGGATTTATTCTTGCTGTTCCCTCTGCCTGGAACTTTCTGACATTTTGCGTGGACTTTTCTTATTTTTTCAGGTATAATTTTTAACAGAACTTCCAAAGATAAGTTTTTCCTTATCATCTAAATCAACCCTTAGATAATTTTTCTTTATAAGTGACACCCTGTTACTTACTCTACACTGTTTATTTTAATCTGTAATTATTGTATTTATCCATTTATTCACTGCTTATTATCTCTCCACTATTTGAGTGTAAGCTCTGTGGAGGGGAGGAAGGCTTCAGGAATCATGTTTTTTTTGTGCACTGCTAGATCTCCTGTGCAGACTGAAATGCCAGCATAGAGCAGGTTCTAAATAAATACTAGTTTATCACATAAATGAAAGAATAAGTGCAGTATAAGAAATCATTAAAGAGTCAATTTCTTCTTTTTTTCTTCTTTAGCAAAAGCTACAAGAGGGCTTTCAGCCCAATAAAGAAAGAACTTTCTGGGGGCAGCTGGGTGGCTCCGTCTATTAAGCAACTGCCTTAGGCTCAGGTCATGATCCCAGGGTCCTGAGATCTAGTCCGGTGTTGGGCTCCCTGCTCAGCAAGGAGTCTGCTTCTCCCACTCCTTGTCCCTCTCCCCCCTGCTCTCTCTCTCTCTCTCTCTCAAATAAATAAATAAAATCTTAAAAAATAAAAAAGAACTTTCTGATTCTATCAAAATGAATATCTAAGCCAGATAAATTTTCTAGTAGCTCTAATTGCCTAATGTTCCATAGGTGCCTCAAAATCAACATATTTAAAGGTACTCCTTATCATGTCTTCAAACCTGTTTCTCTATTTCAAGTCACAGTGGAAAGCATCATTCAAAAATGACTATGTCTGACCAATTCTTTCTCATTAATCTGTGTATTTGTTTATTTCCTCTTTATTCTTATTATTCCTTATTTGTTTCAGTTTTTCCTTTTCTGCAATGAATTCCTAATTAGTTTTCTTCTTATTTCCTGATTATTCTCCACAATAGTCTTTAAGACAGATCTTTCTAAAGCACAAAGCTGATCAACTCGGACCTTTGTTCACTATTTCCCATAGGAATATTGTTCAAATTCCTTAGCTTGGTATAAAGAACCACCACAATTCGATCTTTGCTCACCTCTCTGGCTTCAACTCTCAATGTTTCCATTTTCTCTCTATCCTTAAACTTATCTTATGCTTTTGTCTACAGAACTACTTGTAGTTCTCTGATCTCGTACCCTTTTATGTTCATGTCTTTACTTGTCCTCCTTCCTATGCCAGAAATACTTTTCCTCTGCCTGGTGAGAGCATACATCTTTCTTTAAGATTTTGACTCAGACAATAAGATTGCAAAGTTTTTGACCCTGCGTGAAGAAACTGGCTACAGTTAAATATGGAATGTGCTGTTTTCTGAGATATTATGTTATTGGTGTTGTTAAAAATTAATGTTAAAAGAACTAAAGAGATAATTGAGCCAGTTGGTAATTTAAGTCTATTCATTTCCTTGGGTTCTGGGAAATTGGACATCAGCAAATGATCTCAGAATCACAATTAAAATAGAATGAGGGGCACCTGGGTGGCTCAGTGGGTTAAAGCCTCTGCTTTCGGCTCAGGTCATGATCTCAGGGTCCTGGGATCGAGGCCCGCATCGGGCTCCCTGCTCAGCGGGGAGCCTGCTTCCCCCTCTCTCTCTGCCTGCCTCTCTGCCTCCTTGTGATCTCTCTCCCTCTGTGAAATAAATAAATAAAATCTTAAAAAAAAAAATAGAATGAGAAAAGGTATGAACTGGAGCTGCAGAAAATCTCTTTTAAAAGCTTTAAGATGTTTGACAATACTAATATAAATGACAACCTTTATTGCTCAATTCTGTTAAAAATTAAAGCAAAATAAACTTTAATAAACTACAAAAGTGCAGTAAACTTGAAATAAAAGAAAATCTCCAGGTGTCAGAAGAAATACTGAATGATAATAAAGGATAGAGAATCTGGAACTGGGGATGTCAATCACAGATATGGGTCCTAGACATTGGATACTGGGGGTTTTAGCAACTTTCAGGAAATAGTAGATAAAGTCTTGAATCCAAGAAGGTAGAGATCAAGAATAAAGCCTCCTGCACAAAACCAAAAACTGTTCAGACCATGAAAAGGGAACCAGAAAATCTTTTCCACTTCCTAAGAGTTCAGCAATAAAGGCACCAATCTGGGACTATGGTAAGAAAAAAATGGCACCTACAAGAAATCAAAGGGCAGCACTTGGCAAAACTTAGGGATTTGAGATGACACTACCCTAATTGTGTGGAATTTCCCAAAAAAGAAATTAATATAAATATATTTTAAAATAAATAAATGCTATACATAAAAAGTTAATATAGAATATGAAACCAGCCAGCCCCAGGTAGAAGAAAACTTGAAACCAATTTCTAGAGATATTCACAAGGTGTGGGACTCTCACATATTTCTAAGAGAGGAAAGAGAGTATGCATAAGAGAATGCTCACAGTAAAAATATACAAACTGCAAGAAGACATTAATTACTGAGGGATAATTAACATTTAATAGATAATAAAGTTAGTTCCCCCAAAACTAGAGGTAGTAGAATAATCTGAAAAAGATTATAAAATAAATATGTCTTAATGATGAAGGTAAAAAAGAAATAGAACCCATGATAAAATAGGTCTGCATGAATAATGAGCAGGCAGATTTGAATGGATTCAAACTTCACATTAAGAAGATATTTGATGGGTGTTTGGGGATTCAGTAGGTTAAACATCTGCCTTTGACTCAGGTCATGATCCCAGGGTCTTGGGATCGAGTCCCACATCAGGCCCTTGCTCACCCGGGAGTCTGTTTCACCCTCTCCCCTCCCCCCATTTGTGATCTCTCTTTCTCTCTCTCAAAATAAATAAAGCCTTTAAAAAAAGATGTTTGACTCATATAGTCACTAAAATTAAAAATTTATCAGGGGCACCTTGGTAGCTCAGTTGGTTAAGCATCTGCCTTTGGCTTGGGTCATGATCCCGGGGATCCTGGGATCAAGCCCCACATTGGGCTCTCTGCTCAGTGGGGAGTCTGCTTCTCCTTTTCTCTCTGCCCCTTCCCCCAATTGGACTCTTTCTTAAATAAATAAATAAATCTTAACAAAATTAAAAGTGCATCAGATAAGTAATGAAGTAAATTAGATATAGCCAAAGAAAGAATCAATGAACTAGCAGATGGGTCTTAGAAAAAGACACAGAATAAATAGTGCATAGAAACAAAAAGATGTATTTGTTTATGTTTAAGAATTCCAAAAAGTTCAAGAATATAGGGAAAGTAATCTTCAAAGAGATACTAGGTAAACATTATCCAGAGTTGTGAAAGAAATCTAAGAGAAAAGGTAAATTACCTACAAAAGTCGTATCCTTTTGACTGGAAGCAGACTTTATATCAAAGAAGATAATGTAATTATATCATCTACATTCTGAAGGACAATAATTTTCAATTAAGGATTTAAGCCCAGAGAAATTATCACTCAATAATGAAGGTAAAATAGACATTTTTAGATAAGCACTAAGAGTATTTATCACTCCTAGACAGTCCCTCACTAAAACAACAACAAAATGAACACTAGGAGATATATTTCAGAACACGAAAGATCTCAGGAAGATGAGCAGAATGCAGATGCAATAAATTTAATGGTAACCACTTAAAATATAGACCTCAAATGTTTTAATTTTTCGAATGCTTCTTAAACATTTCTAGAGGCAGTATGGAATGTATGAAACAGCAGAAACATATCTGGGCTAAATTACTGGCTGTGGGACTTTATATATGCAATTATTTTTTTTCTGCAAAATGAGAAAATCATGCTAGATTTTGAACAAGTTGTCCTAAGGCCTTTGTCTAGTGTGATTTTATTGTCTAGGATAACTGAAATTATTAAGCAAGCATTTATACTTGCGGAAAAAAATACATTAGAATCATAGACACTAGGAGTTGTAAAAGATCTAAAGGTTATCTAGGTCAAACTATCTAGCTTGCATTTTTAATTTCTTCATTAGTAGAAAATGCATATTGACCTTGAATAGTTTACTTGCCACAGCCCATATTTTAATTTCATCCTTAACATACTTCTAATTTTTAGTCCTTAGAAAAGTGGTGGGCAGGAGGGGAATCATTGTGAGGCCTGTCTTTAAGTAAAATAGATTTCCTTCTGAAAATTAAATGGGGAAACCTGCAAGTGGGTCAGGGTATAGGTGGGGAAAGTCACTTTAGGAATACAGTAAATAGCTCTCACATCTGTGAGACTTTATTATAACCAAGTGGAATCTATTAATATTGTTAAATTTTTTTTAAATGGATTTTTGTGATGGTGTTACAGAACCTGGACTGGATCCTGATGGAAGAACCGAACGGCACTCGGAGACCTTGGAGGTTCAGAGGTTTGTTTAATGCCTGCAGGCTCAGAGGAGAGTCATCTCCCAAGGTCTGAGCCCTGAGCACAAACAAAGGAGGAAGTTTATACAGTTTTACTTCCTTATCTGTGCCACTCTTGAGCCTGCAGCCAGCGGGGAGGGGGTGGGGGTGGGGCTGGGGCTGGAATGGCCCTGGGGCCAGGACTGGGATTCTCCGGCTGGATTGATCTGCCACCTTAGAACACAGATTTCCCTTATCAATGGAAAAGGACTATCTACCTCCAAAGCCAACAGAAAGGAAAACCCCCAAAGCACACACTCTTACCTAAACTCTAGTGCCTCCTGACCAAATTGACAGACCTCTAGAAGGTATTAGTGCTGCAGTGTGAGAGGTAAAACCTTAATTCTCGACACGGAAAGAAGAAGGCCCTGGGCAGGTGATTTTTAATGACAGGGAATTCAGGAAAGATCAAGCATTGGGGACGCTACAAAAGTCAGGTGGGAGCCATGGTAGAGAAAGAGACAGCAGCATATATTTTGTGCAAAGACTTTGTTTAAGGCCTGGCTATCTTACACGTGGGAAGGAGAGAGCCCAATGGCTCTGTGTAAGTTTGACTTTGTCATACATTTTCAAACATTAATCATACTATGCAAGGATCGCTTCATGTCTTCTAACAAATTTGGGTCTTTTCTAACTCTTCTCACAAGCTGCAAGAAGAGTGGATCATTTTAATAGAACTGTTGCTTTGTTCTGTGATTTCACGTAGACATTTGACCAGAATTGTTTTAGCATTTCCCCCAAAGATGAAACCAATTGTCTGTTTGAGGTCATAATTTGTTTTTTTATCGGTTATTTTCCTCTGACAATGAAACTTTTTTTTCTAATTTTTAATGCATTTTGAGTTGAACTGATTCTCATGGCTAAGATTGTAAAAGGAGATTAGGGATCTTCTGAGATCTTTTCCCAGCCAAGTGGTAGTTTGTACACTATAAAGGAATTTAAAGACAGAATCACTTAGGAGTAAACTCCAGTAAAGAAATAAACAACAAACATACAGAAAAGCATAAAGAAATACTGATTTATTTTCCCAAAATTATTCCGTGTAAAGACTTATAAACTGGTTTAAATATGGATTCGGCTTCTCATGGTATTACAAATTTTAACTTGTTCTTGATTGAATCAATGATCTAAATTATCTAAGTAAAAGACTTTTTTGTATCTCTCTGCAGAAGAAATCAACCTTGAAAGTTTGTTGTGAACTTGGTAAAATCCTGGTGGTTTGGTTGTGAGCATTTAACCAAAGTGACCACGGGCTGCCTAAAATATGCGCCGCCTCTTCCTTCTAATCTGATTTTCATACTTGAGAATACTGGTGGTTTGGAATTTCAAAGTTCTTTTACCCACACTTTGTCTGCATATGAACAATGAAAAGTGTCTATTTATCAGTACATTGGATTCTATTCCACTATTTTTCTTAAGTTTGCCAAAATTAAGTTTTCCACATCTAGTCAATTTTCCAGAGTGAGATAGCCCACCTGCATCTAATTATGATATTACTCGCCCTCTGATGCAGTCTTCTCCCTGCTTAGTATACAGCTAGAGAGGAATGTTGATCCCAGGAAAGGTTGTTAATCTCCTTCTTGTCTACGGTATTATAATCAATAGAACTCAACTTAAGGGGTCGAGAGAAGTATGACTACTTTAGATGCATTTATTGTAACCATAAGGAACATTTAACATCAACAAAATAAAATGCAGGATTGCTGTCGATACCATTAAGATGATTATGAGTTTCTCGTTGACAAAACAGGCAGTGTATACAATAAGGAAAAGATGTCATGCCTGTCCTCATGTACTTACATAATATGGAAAAGATTGGCAACAGACAGTTTGGAGATTTTTCACATTTTGGGGAATTCCTTTTTGGTACTTTTAAAACTGTGACCAAGATGGAAAGGAATTTTAAATGTCATTTTTGCGGCACTTCACATAAAAGTGTCAGTGCTCTTTGAGAAAGGTATGGGAGAAGAGCATTTCTTTGATGTTTTCCCCTTGATCTGCTTTCTCCTTAAATCTTACTCCTTTATGGGGACCTTTTAGTCATAGCATCATTTTTCAACCACTGGATAAAGTGATAGTCCAGAGTTTGGGTGGTAGATTCTTTTTCCTAAGACATGATATAAAAATATATGGAGAATGATATCGATTTTATTTTTGCAGGTGAAGGGAGTTTTTTTGCCAGTTGAAAAATGATGCCATGACTAATATGACATCATTTGGTCCCCCACAAAGTTGGCTTTTCTACAGACTTAGGAAGAGACAGCTGCGAGAGAAGCAAAAATCTTTCCAGCCATTAATGGGAAGCCTATTTTCATCTGTGAGAAGGATCTACAATTACAAGGGTTGGGAGAGAGTATGGAGGGCTGGTAAAACCTGAGGGCCTCTTAAGGTAATAGTTGAGGACTTTGTCCATTGAACATGAATGCAAAGGACTCGTTGATTTGTTTTTAAGCATTTTCATGCCCTGATGCCAACAGCTGTCGGGAAACTCCAGAGGCATCTGCTCCATACTGGCCCCCTGCAAACACCAAAGCCAACGATATATACGATGCCATTGCTCCATGGGTCTCAGCTCAGGTGGCATTCCCCAGGCTCAGGTTTTCTTCCGACTCTTTATATAAAGGAATACATTTATGCTTTTTCTACCGTCAATACCAGTTATATCTAAAGAAGGAATTTAACCGTGAGGTAGAAGTAGGGACAGGTTACTTCCACCCATAAGCAAATCGTTGGGACTTCCCAGGATGCATAAAGACTAGGCTAGGACATGTACTTAAATCCTGACATTAGGTGATATGCTTCTGTCAGGCACAGCTCACCCTATTTTCAGTTATCATAGCCTTTCCCAGGAAGCTGGGAATCTCTTGACTCTGAAGAATCTTTTAGTGTTTCTTTTCATTAATTTTCTGTGGTCCTTGGATCTGAGCTGAGACTTCTATCCCAATTGATTTAGGACCTCAACAGAGAGCCGACTGAGGATTGAGACTCCAACCTGGCCACTTAGCAGCTCTGGTAAAAGGTCTGGTGGGGAAGAAGGATGAAATTAATGACTAAAACAAGGCTTGAGAATTCACAAAGGACCTTCATTAGTCATGGTCCCCCACCCCAATCACCGTGGATGAGCGACAGTTGGCTGGAGTCACATCACTTCCTGGGGTCTGAGCGGAACAGAGCGTCAGGGGTCAGAGGGGCCTTGGAAGTGCTTTCTCATGCCTATCAAATTTCCCTAATGATCTGGGTACACCCCCTTGCTATTTCAGAACAGGAATGTCATCTTATACATATTTTCTGAAAGAGGTGTGGGTGCTAAAATTTCCCTTTTCCCTTCATAGTCAAGTTTGCTTGGTCTCAGGACAGGTGCGGTCTTGCTGTTCCTCACTGAGCAGCAGGCAGCTGGTGTTTCCCACTTAATTCAAAGCATTTTTGCCTGGGTTTTAGCCTGGGAGGAGACTAGTTCCGGCAGGAGAACAGATGAGGATGAGTTGAGAATGCCATCTAGGCAAGCTCTGCCTGGGCAGAGTCAGGAGTGTGTGCTCTGAAGGACAACAGGTACAGGACTGTAAGGAAACAGAAGAGAGGATGAGGGGTCCCGGGATTGAGAGCAGTGGTGGCAAGGACATCAGGCAGGTAGGTAGACTTCCTACTCTAAAAGTTGCAAAATCATTCTCTCTGAATGGCCCTAGCATTGCCCCCTTATCCGCGGTTTTGCTTTCTGTGGTTTCAGTTACCTATGGTCAACTGCAGTCCAGAAGCCGATGATTCTCCTCTGACATAAGGTCAGAAGGTCAATAGTAGCATAACACGACATCACAAGACCACCATCATTCACCTCATTTCATCTCATTTGTAGGCATTGTATCAACTCATATTATCACAAGAATGGTGAATGAATACAGTATATTTTGAGAGACAGTATTCATGTAACTTTTTCATAGAATGTTATAATTGTTCTATTTCTTATTAGTTACTGTTGTTAATCTCTTCCTGTGCCTAATTTACAAATTTATCTTTATCATAGGTAAGTATATATCGGAAAAGTATAGTATCCATAGGGTCCAGTACTATGGATGGTTTCAGGCAGCCACTGCAGATCCCCTGCAGGTAAAGGGGGACGACTATAATTGCAAATGAATCCTAAAAATTTCAAACTACAGCTAACTTGTCTGTGCTAGTTGGTGTGAATCCAACATGGGCCTGTTTTGGCAGCTCATGTCAATTCTCTTGCCAGGAGACCACCACACCAGATGGGATTTCCAAAGGCCACAGAGAGACCTTGATGTTCAGATGCCCCACCGACTGGCTGACCTCTGGAACCTCGAGAAGCCTTGGGACGTCATCTTGTAGTCAGATGTAAACTTGGTGCTTGAGTGTGGCATTCAAAACAACTGTGGGGTAGGAAGGTAGCAGTAGCTAGAACACTCAGAAATAGAAAGGAAGTCCCAGGAGAGTTCATACTTGTTAAGGCCCTCATTTTATTCCTTTATGACTTGCATAGCTACTTGAGAAAATTCCCTAAGGACCAAATGAAACTTACTTTCGTAGACAACCTTTTATCGTGTGCTTACCATGAATGAGGTACAGCTAGTTGATCCAAATGCTAACGTTTCAAAGATAGTCATGGTCCTCAAGAATGTCCAATCAGGCATAGGAGAAGACACATTCATATATGAGATATGTGTGTGTATATACTGTCACTGCCACTATGTCAGTTTTGTGTATAAACTGGAATAAAATTGCTAGTAACTTCTTCCCTAAGGTCTAATTTTCTAATTATTTTTAGAAGGTTTTTAATGCCCTTGGATACCATGGCCACATGATATTTCCTGCTTCAACTCCCCAAACTAGTCACTCAAATGTGATTACTTCCTGTGGTTAACCCTTTATTTGGTGGTCGATTGTTGGTCTTGGCCCATTTCCTTGGAATTAAAACTTTTGGTCTTCCTGAGACCTCCTTCATCCAGGACTCAGACTTAGGCTCCCCTTTCTCTGTATTTGAAACTGAGGCCAGTGCCTTACTCTTCAATGTCAAGACCTCAGCCATGAAGAAGCGGAGGCTCAGATCCCCTCAGGGTCAGAGGAAGAGAGTCTGGGCCTTAGCAAAAGTCACTCAGATTCTCTGGCCTTCAGTTAATCACTTGTTTAAGAGAGCAAACATTTATATTATTATCTAAGGTCCCTTCCAGCTCTAAAATATTGGGATTCTATAGAGGAAATATGATAATGATCAAATCAGTGGTAGTAAAAGCACTGAAGGCAATTGAGAAGGGACTAAATCTCCCAGGGCTGGGTCAGTTGGGGGCAGAGTCCATGGAAGGTGGTGGGACTTGGGCTTGAATTTGAAGGATGAATAGACTGAGGCCAGTGAGGAGCAACTGAGGGAAGGGATGCTACACAGGTGAATGATTGTGAGCAAAAGTAGACAAGAGGCAAGTTGTGTAGGGGGAATTAATACACTAATACATCGATTTGCCTAAGACGAGGACTGATAACAATGGAGCTTGAGGTGGGCACTGCACACCAAACAAGAGTTTTGAGGTCTATTCCCTTGGGCCTGACAATGGAGAGTTGTTAGAAGGACAGCTATGAACGGCTATGGGTACTGTAGGCAAGGATTACCTAGGTGTTGCCCAGGATTGCCTAGGGGAAGGTGTTTCCTTATTGGTGGTTCATAGTCTCTCTAGATGATAGCATTCCTGGGAACAGTAACCAGCACTCCTCAGGGGGAATTACTCAGCCCACAAACAGACCCAGCTGCTGTGGTTGTGGCTAGCATCTCAGAACAATTATATCAGCCTGTAGGAAGCATGGGATTTTGCGGGGGAGTGTAATAATTGCGGTAGACAATGGATATGATAGGAGCTGATTATGGCCCAACAGCTGTTGCCTATCGGCAGCAGGTCAGAAAGGAAGACAGATGTCTCAAGGGTGACCTTCTTGAATGAGTGTGTTTGGGAACTTAGGATTCCCTTGGGGCGTAATGACATGCCATTGCTTGGCAACCATAATGAACAGTGTAGCATTACATACCATAGGTGCAAACAAACCATAAAACTCTGACAGGATGGCTGGAGGAACTCTAGCAGCCAGGTTGGGAGAGGGGTAAATAGAAACTGACTTTATGGCAAAGATAGGGGCACAGCGAGGAACGGAGAAGGAAAGTGGGGAGGCTAAAATTACCTCAGGAAGCCTTCTTAAGCACGAGATTCCGCACGTATAGGTAGGACAGGGAATAAGAGACAAAAGCAGAACGCAAAGGAGGACTAGGTTACATGTAAAGACAAGACAAAGCTGCCAGCTTCAGTGCCAGCATGCACTTGAAGCAGATGGCATGGCCTGATGAGGGAAAGGAACCATTGGTAGCCTGTTTCTACCCTACAGAAAAGGGGATACGATTTCCTTCGTCCCAAACTCCATTGACCACATGAAGCGGTCCCATGTCATGCCTTGACTTCAACATTGACCAGAGCCTGGGGGGGCATCTATTTCTCCCATGGTGGGTCCAGAAGCTTCAGTGACCACAAAGAAAAGGGACATTGATTCTCTTAATCATCTAGAGATGCCAAGACATCTAGAAACCGCACATTAACCTCCATTTATACAAATGTTTCTTGATCTTACTTTAAATTCTAAACACTTGTCTGTATATGCAAATTAAATTAGCAAGGGTTTTCACATGATAGAAAGGATCTGTGCCTTCACAAAAAAGACAATTAATACTCTATTAAATTTCAAATATCCTGCTTGTATCTAACTTTTCTGTAACACATCTACTATGAGAATTGTGTAAACCCGAATTTCTCTGTTCCA
This sequence comes from Ailurus styani, assembly GCA_002007465.1. Taxonomy (NCBI): domain Eukaryota; kingdom Metazoa; phylum Chordata; class Mammalia; order Carnivora; family Ailuridae; genus Ailurus; species Ailurus styani. Next base: position 4,947,705 of record LNAC01000019.1, read on the forward strand.
TTTTCGCGCATAAGACTATTTGATAAAAAGTCATTTATATGCAAAAGTTTCAAAAGTAATGTATATTTATTAGCTCCATAATTACAGGTTTATTTTTCATTTTGAAGTTTTATCTACATTTTACTCTTCTTTTCAGAGTGCTGATTTCACTGTAAATCAAGAGCGTCATATAATTAATACTTTTAATACTCCACTAAACATCAAATTAGATTTCTTATTAGCTATCATCAAATAATACTGATACCACTTTATCGCTCAACCTACTACAAAAGTGGGATGAACTGTATCTTTAAGCTTTTGTCACCTCTTATCTTCTCAGTAGGAATTGAAAAGAATGTATAATGAAAGAAAATGAGGTATTATAAAAGCAAGCACCCACATAGACCTTAATGTTTCAAATATTCATAAACACTTTCCACTTAGTGACCTATTGAATTTTTACTACAGGTCTGTGAGGTAGTAACAGTGTTCACCCCTTTTATGGCAGAGGCTACAGAGGCTGGGAGAGGTTACATTCCTTGCCTAAATTCACAGAGCTGGCAGTCAGCAGCAAACCTGGAAATCACACTTAGGGGGTCCTGCCCTGGTGTCTATTCTCTTAACTACCCCACTCTCCTGCCCCTAGTCATTTGGAGGTTTTTGGTTGTTATTCTGAAAAATTGTTTGAAGTAGCTAGGTAGAGTTTATTAAATAGTCACACGACTCTTGAAACCTCTTCCGCTTTCTCTACACGAGAGCAAGTGCCATCATCTCATACTTAGAGCACAAAATGAATCTCTTGTTTACTCATTGTTTTTTTGTATCGAACTAATATATTTCTAGTTTCGACTCTATGACATTTTCCAGTATGTTTATCCTCTATTTGTATCACACTGTTAAATAAGAATTACTAGAAATTTAGGCCAAACTGGAAAAAATGGAAATTTAGTTATCCATCTTCCCGATAGTGGTTTCTCCCAATGTTTTCTCTATCAGGTCTGTTGGAGAAGAAGAGTACATGAGTATGGCTCCTGCTGCATTTCTTTTAGCCTGGTCTTTTTTTTTTTTTTTAAGTCTCCCACATCCTGTAGGCAGAATTCCTTAAGGCTGACCACAAGTAAAGCGAAAATGCCTGAGGCAGGTATAGGAGCCTCTACTGTCCATTAACTAAGCCAGCATATGCAAATCCTATTTTGCTTGTCAAGAGTTTTCTCTACATTCCTTTCCGAATACAACATGTGCATTGCATCAAGAATGGTAATGTTCCGTGAGTCCTCCTTCCCGGGATACTGGCTACCGTTGACTACATGTAGAATTCTGCCAACAGTTCTTTTCTTTTCCCTGCTCTTTAATTTAGCTCACTGCCAAGGGAATCATAAAGGTGCATTTGGTGGCAGGATAATGAATTTCAGGGATGTAGCCTGTGATACAGTCTACTATCAGTACTGATGGACTCCCTACCTGAATCCCCGTCTCTGCAAATTTTATTTTTTTCCATGTTCCTTATCAACCTTCTTCATTTAGCGAAAATGGGAAGCTATCCACTGGGAATTCCCATTATCTTAACTCTGCTAGTTAAAGTTCACATTTAGTTCCTATGATTTTCCAGGGCTCTTCTTCTAGCAGTCCATTGTTTCATCTAACCTGTGCCTTACTTTACTTTTTTTTTTAGTTTAACTTCTAACTTATTTTACTTTATTTTCTTTGGAAGAAAAAAATCACATGGAATTACCTATGTGAGCAGAACATGTTCCTTCACTGTGCATATCAACTGACAAAATTTTAAAATAACCAAGTCCTAAGGATAGACACATAAATCACTGGAAAAAAAATTGAGAGTTCAGAAATAAACCCTTGTATTTATGATCAACTAATTTTTGACAAAGGTGCCAAAGCAATTTCAACAGGGAAGGAACAGACCTCTTTTCAACAACGGTCCTTAGGACTTTTGAATAGTCACACTGGGAAGGATGAACTTAGACTCTTATCTCACACGGTACCAAGAAATTAACTTAAATAGATTAGATTTATAAATAAATCTATATAAGGACACCTGGGTGGCCCAGTCAGTTAAGTGGCTGCCTTCAGCTCAGGTCATGATCCCAGGATTCTGGGACTGAGCCCTGCATTTGGCTCCCTGCTCAGCGGGGAGCATGCTTCTCCCTCTCGCTGTGCTGCTCCCCCTGCTTGTGCTCTGTCTCTCTCTGTCAAATAAATAAATAAAATCTTAAAAAAATAAAAATAAAATAAACCCATACATTTATGGTCAACTAATTTTACACAGGGCAAAATAATCCAGTGGGTAAAGATTCATCTTTTTTTTTTTTTAAAGATTTTATTTATTTATTTGACAGAAAGAGACACAGTTAGAGAGGGAACGCAAGCAGGGGGAGTGGGAGAGGAGGAAGCAGGCTCCCCACTGAGCAGGGAACCCTATGTGGGGCTCGATCCCAGGACCCTGGGATCATGACCTGAGCCGAAGGCAGATGCCTAATGACTGAGCCACCCAGGTACCCCAAGAATCATCTTTTTAACAAATGATGGTAAGACAACTGAATATCTACATGTAAAAAAACGAAGGTGGGCCCTTGCCTCATACAATATATAATAATTAAATCAAGATGGATTGAATACTTAAATGTAATAGTTAAACCCATAAAACATCTAGAGAAAAAGTATGTGTACATCTTGTGACCTTGGATTAGGCACTGGTCTCTTAGATATGACACCTAAAAAAAAAACCAAATAAATTAAACATTTTTGAAATTTAAAACAATGTTTGTGCTTCAAAGGACGCCACCAAGAAAATTAAAAGACAATCCATGGAATGGGAAGGATTATTTTCAAATAACATATTTCATAAAGATCTAGTATATAGACTATATAAAGAAATTTTATAACTCAAAAATAAAAAGACAGAAAGCAATTTTTTTAATGAACAAAGGATTTGAATATGCAGTTCTCCATAGAAGATATACAAATGGCCAATAAGCACATGACGAGATACTCAACATCATTAGTCAGCAGGGGAACGCAAAGCAAAGTCACAGTGACATACTGCTTCATACTCATTAGAATAGTTGTGTTTTTTTTTTTTTTAAAGAATAATAACAAGTGCTGGGGAGGATGTGGAGAAATTGGAACTCTCATACAACATTGGTAAGAATGTAACATGGTGCAATCACCTTTGGAAAGAGCTTAGCATTTCTTAAAAAGTTAAAAAACTGAGTTCTCATCTACCTCAGTAATTCTATACATAGGTATGTACACAAAAGAATTGAAAAATAAATATTTACATAAAAACTGGTACCTGGATATTTGTAGGTATATTATTCATAGAAGTCCAGATATAGAAACAGTCCAAATGTCCATCAACTGATAAGTGATAAGATGACATGTGGTATGTCTATGCAATGGAATGTTATTCAGCTGTAAAAAGGAATGAACTACAATACATGCTACAACGTGTATGACCTTCAAAACATTTTTCAAAGTAAAAGAAGTCAGGCACAAAGGCCCCATATTGTATGATTACATTTACATGAAATGTCCAGAAAAGGCAGATCACTTAGAGAGACAGAAAGTAAAGTGGTGTTTGTCTGGGGCTTGTGCGAGGACAATGATTAGGATATAGTTATGTTCTGTCGCATAGAGAATTTTGCTTGGGTCTCCAAAAAGTCTCCCAAATAAGAGCTCACATTATAATGCACTCATTAAATTCTTTACATGGATTATTTTATTTAATCCTCATGAAAACAATATGAAGTAGGTATTCTTTTTATGATTCCCATTTTTCAGAAATGGAAACTAAAGAAAAAGAGATTGAATAATTTACCAAAAACCAGTCAGTTAGCAAGCAGCATGTCTGAGATTCAAATACAAGGCGATTTGATTCCAGAACTACTGCCCTTACCCTTTCTGGGATAAGACAGTTTTATGGTTATTCAGCAAAGCTTACTTGAATTTATCAGGCAAAACATAATCTGTGGCTTAATTATAATGTGATGGACTCATCAAGCATTTCCCTGGGGAGATTTCATTTCAGGGGAATCGGACAGTTCTCTAAATCATTAAAAGACAATCCCAAAACATTATTTTGAAAAAATTAAATATTATGTCTAACTGAATTATCAGCTTAGCAGAAAGCAGGTTGGGACAGACTCCCCTGCCCTCATGGTGTCTATATTTCTGGCTAGGTTCTAAGCAGCACCCCCCAGTCTCAGCTCAGACTGCTTCCATGGTCCTTATTCTACTCCATAACGAGCTTGTTGCCAGAGACTGTGTCTTAATACAGGCCAGGTGACAGACCTGTAACCCACAGTGACACTTCAAATGACTAACAGGGTCAGAGGCCTGACCTGGTGGCCCAGAGAGTTGGTGTCCCCTGAACATGCCCCAAACCTTCGACCACAAGTCTTTGGCCTCCAAGAAGAAATCTGAGAGAATGGAGGATGACGGCTTAGATTCCCTGAACTTGGTAATTCATTTGTAGAGTAGAGATGATCATCATCTTCTTCAATATAACAGAATTTTTTGAGCATTAAAAAAAGACAACCAATGTGACATTCTTGAAAATCACAAAGCACTAGCACAACCAAGTCATGCTTATTAATGTGAAAGGCATTTTGTGAATCTAATCTGATTTTGTTCTGGACTTCTATGACACACAGATTTCCCTTTGCAGCTAAGCTTAAATCCTGCCATCATCATTACTGAACATCAATTTTACAAAATCAGACCTGGCCAAAAATGTTGCCATCGTAATTCAAACCTTTGGAAAGCGGAATGATTTATGGCATTGGAAAGGTAAACATTAGATCTTCCACCGAAGTTTTATTATTCGCCTAGCAACATGACAAAGTTGCCTACAAATGACTTAACCAGGCATTAGATTTTCTTTAAAATAAATTTAAAGTAATTAAGAGTTCAATATCAAAGGGAAAAGTGAGTTTCCCTTAAATTTCAATGTCTCCAGTAAGCTTTTTGTTGGCTTTCTTTATCTTTCTGGGATGGACCCGTGTTTTTAGTGATCATGTTTTCCGAAGCTTTTATTAGTGAGACAAAGATGACTTTATTTGGCTTTTGTTCCTTGAAAAAAAAAAATGGAGTTCATGTGCCAGTATCTGGAGAATTTCAAACCTCATTCTTTTATTATTTTTTTTCTTTTTCCCAAAAGATCAATCTATCCCCCTGTGCCTTCTTAACCCCCTTTCCGTGGAATCCCTATGTGAGCACACAAGTGTTAGAACTTGTGTGGCTGTTCGTGCTTCAGATTATTTAGTGCATATTGCAGAACCAACGTGTGTATTTTTCTTGTCCATGGATCATTTCATTGCCACATACCTAAACAGCTGGAAAGAACTGACACTCAGTGTTGGTAATTCACTCTATGTGATGTTTGCATTTGTGTCTTTTTGGTAATTCAAGAGCTAGTTTCAGGCTGAGTGTCAACTTTATAAATTTCTCTGCAGCCAAATGTAACTTGATTTATCTGCTGCGTGGTATGCTTAGCTTATCTTACCATTTTCGCCATTCCTTACAAAGAGGTATTCTTATTAAAATAAATATATGTTATTATGCATTTTTTAAACTGAGAAATTCTAAGAAAATTGTGGTATAGTGATAGATCAGAGAACAAAATTATAAGGGAGAAAAGTCAGTCTCTCTTTGATAAGTCATCTTTTTTTTTTCCTTTGATACTATGTATTGATCTATATCAACAGTTCCAGGCAAAGCAGTCTACCTCTCAACAAGTTTAGGAGAAAAGAGAAAAACTGAATTACATTTGGAGCCAGGTTTTAAGAGGAAGGTTATTTATGAAAAGCAAAGTAAAGCAGGAAAAAAACAGTTTTTAAAGCTTTCCACTGAATGAGTTCTTTCTTAACCTATAGTCACCATCAATGTTTTATTCTCTGCATTTATTGACATATCATCTTTTGTTTAACCTATTTCAAAAATTACACTTGTTCATAAGGTTTAGCCCTTGGTAGAGCACCAAGAAAATTGTAGGGGATTGCCTCACACTCTAGGTCTATACCTCCAGCCAACAACTGGGTTCTTCAGTGACTGAGTGAAGGTCAATTCAATCAAATCATTTGACTTGTCACTAAATTGATGAGATTATGTTTCTTTTTTTCCTTGAAAAATAGCTACTTCATTCAACTTAATTAACCAAGTGGATCACACAAGCTATTGTGCAGTCAGAGCATTTAAATATTTTTGGAGGGCGCCGCTTCTCAGGGTTAGGTGTGTGTGAGATGTTCCTTTCTCAGAGAAGAGCTCTGAGCTTCCATATCTTCCTGTGTCTGCTCTTGTTCCTGGTCCAGTTCTTAGGCTGTTAGGACTCTAGAGGAACTTATCTGGTGAGTATAACCCTATTATTAGTTGAGGCAAGCTTGATTTCACTTGTATACATATCTAGTTCTCCAACTTTCCTCTCAATTACGGTATCTCCTGTTTAAAGTTTCAAACCAACCTAAAAAGTCTCGTGAATTATTTACCAATCCAACATAAATTTTCTTCAGCAAGTTGTCTTTGATTCTTTGGTTGCAACATAATTCTGTGTCAAATCTGAAAAGCACTCAGGAAAGTTTATTCACAGACCAAGCAATCAAAGCTGTGCTTTTTTAGTTTTGAGAGTTTTTTTTTTTTTTGAAACTGCCACAATTTCATCAGAAAAAAATTTCAAACAAACCTGTCTTCTGCAGTGAAATTGCCTATTTGTCCACATACATGTACAGGTAATTACCAAGGTTAACCGGTAATGTTATTTAAGTAATCGTTTTTATATTGTGTAATTATGTAATTGTGATTATATGTGCCGTATTATTATAGAGGTTTTCAAAAGCACATGGCTTTTTTAGTATACAGAGATAAATTCAAACATGGCGAGGTAATTGGAATCATCCGAGTTCATGTGAACTAGCCTCTCAGAGGACTTCTGCTCTTTCTCTTTTCTTTCATTTATTTTTTAATGTTCCCATGACCCAGAATAAAAATATCTGGGAAAATGTACCTTAACTCAAAAAGAGATGGGCGATTCTGGATCTTTGCGTGTTTCTATTGACACAGACATGTAAATTAGCAGAAATACAAAGGATTTGAAAAATGTTTCTAGACACAACTTTTTTTTCCTTTTCTTTTCTATGCTATGAACTTCAGCAAAACCTTACACAACATCAGTTGAGATCAGAATAGACTAATGAAGGTAGAAGTGAAAAATGATCATAGATGCTTAGGCTACAAAGCTCTTCTATGTTTATCTCCATGTGCCTTTACCCAGGAAGGTGATTATCACCTCCTTCCTTAAAGAGTGTCTACCTGAACAATACCACCTATCATCATGGGTGTTTTCCCACTAGGTCTTTGTTTCTTTTGCTGTAAGATCCAGCAAGTAAAATTCCTTCCAAGTCCTTTAGGAAAATGGAGTATTTTACTAAGCCTATAAGTTCCCTTGAGACAAGGATGTGAAGCATTTGAAAAGGATGGATTAATTTGAAAAATGGTTGGCATGTATTCATTAGTCATTTTTTTCCCTATACAATATATTTAGTTATATATTTTCAGAGAAAACATGATCCTTGGAAGTTTTTAAGCAATGTGCTTAACACAGCTTCCTTAGTGGCAGTGTTTCAGCTAATTTATCAATTTAAATCATTAACTTCTAACTAAACAATAAACAGTTCCAATTTTAATACATGTTTTATAAAACACACATTTCTAATCATTGCAACACCTCAGATTCTCTAAATTCCTATAGTGTAGTTTTCATAACCTTTAGGCTCTTTTCCAAATTTCTGTTCTAGCATATTTTTATTGCATCAACTTTAATGAGAGAAAAATAAGTCTTGCAAAACAAATTTCAGGATCCAGGAAGTGGATTAATGAGGCCACTTGATTTCTCTTTTCCATTGAAGCTGGTTCGCATGTATTTTGACTACTGAAAATATTTATAACACTCCCAGTATAGCCTAAGAATTAAGGCCTGTGTTTAAATCCTAGCCACAACACTTACCAACCTTGGACAAAATGGACATCTTTAGGCTTCCATTTCTTCCCTAACATCTTAAGGGACATGTTCACACCGACTTTTGCAGATGTGATAGAAGGAATAAATGAGTCAAAGTGTCGAAAGTACTCTGCACTGTGCCTTAAACATAGTTTGTCTTTAATACATGTTAGCTTTAAAATAAGAACATTTTAACATGCTAATAGGTTTCCTACATCATTTTTGAACCATATTTAAAATCTGGGTCATGGATTTTATGGCAGGGCACCAACCAATAAATGCTTCCTTATTTGGCTCTTTACTGTCTTCCTTCAATCAAAGTCATCTCCTCATTTGCTCATGCATTTATCACCAATGTCCTTGCCCCCCCCCCGAAGTCCTATTCTGTCCTTCACCAAAACTGTTTTGCCATTTTTGCAAATACTAAGTATTTTTTACCTATTTCATGAAATCTTGCCCATAGGTAAGATGCTAATTTTTACCCATTTATTGTTCTACTCAATTGGACTGCTGCACTTTGGTTACACTTGTATTTGTTTTATAGTGCGTGTGTGTGCGTGTGCGCACGTGTGTGCATGCATGCATATATGATATGTACTTATACAGAATTTTTTGTCTAGCTTCTTTTTTAATCTGGGAGAGCAATGCTTCCAATGTAGACCATGTGCAGAAGGGCCATTCTGGGGGGTCAAGCAGGATCTAGTATGGTGAGCTGATTGCCAGAGTGGTCTTGGACAGTGAGGGAGCAACCAGAGACCCTTTTTTAAACTTTAAAAATACACATTTGGATATGATTTCATACTTAAATATTATAGCTATAAAGTAGAGACCCAATAGAATAGAAAAATAGAAATATAGAAATATTTAGAAATATAGAAAAATAGAGAACAATAAATACAGTCATTATTGATATGGTCCCACATATAGTTTTATTACAAAGGAAATTATTTTAGGAAGTTTTTTCACTTGTGAGAAAGAAACCTATTCACAGGTATAGGAGAGAGGATAGTCACTTGGATTCTTTCATATGGGAACTAAGGAAAGGCTAACCAGAAGAATAATAGGAGCTCTGGGAGCCTGGAGCAGCAGGATCTTGTTTCCTGGGTCATCAGTACTGTGACTCAGCTCCCCTCAACATGTTTGCTCCTCTCTGCTCTCACTGCTGACACATTTTGCCAAACCCCATTCATCTATATCCCATGACCCCAATTTTTGCTATGTTGGATTATCACCTGCTCTATTAGTTGCTAGTTGGTTTGTTTTTTAAATCAACTCACTTTTGATTCAGTGCACTAGCCTTGCAATACAGGAAGAATGACTATAATAACATCTTCATCCTGAGGGTCACTTCTGTCTTCATCTTGATAAGCAAAGGGAATCTACAAATATCCCTCTCCTTGTCTCCTTTCCCTAGTAGCAGGTCCTAATCTTGGTTACATTTTAGAATGACCTGAGTGATTTAAAAACACATTTGCTTAGAAAGTCCTTACAGAGATTATCTTGTGGTGAGGCTTGGACATCAGTATTTTTAAACCGCTGGGTGACTCTAATGTGTAGTGAAGGCTGAGGACCACTGTCTGACAGATGTCCCTCCCTGAGTCCCTCTACTTTGAAAGAACTTCAGAGACACGGGTTTGCAGGCCATGAATGAAAGCAAGGCAAGCTGCATGTGCCTGCCCTGCCATGGGATATCCTACCAGAGTCATCTAATTTGGTATTAAATGTGTATACCAGAGTTTTAGAAATGCTTAGTCTCTCCATATATTCTGTTTATTATGCTTTTTTTGTTCGGTTGGTTTTTTGTAGTGGTTATTTATTTATTTATTTATTTATTTATTTTTTAGTTTTAGCTTCTGCCTCTTAACTTCAATAATCATCATTGTTTCAGTTTTCATGCATCTCTCCTGTACATCCTCAACATCAGTGCCCTTGGTGCAGTGACCCCATCATCTCTGGTTTCCAGTACAAAATGCTGACAGAGAGTTGATTGGGGTAGCTCATCTTTGCAGTCTGCATCATGGTTGGTGTTAATAATGCTGGCCCACGGGTCCAGGGTGCTTCTCTAATATACTGGGGAGAGACCAGGAAAGTAGTCATCTGCTATTGAACAGCAATGCCTCAGCAATGAGGCTTGGAGATTCTTTGAAAGGATATCATTCTCCCTGAGGCATTGAGTGGTTTGGCCTGGAGAGTGTTTTCCTCATATGGCTCAGCATTAGAATCAACTCAGGACCTTGGGAGTTCTGGTTCTATCTATCCACATTCTAAGTCAGGAAAGTCTGAGAGGCAGGGGCAGACTTGGAGAATTCACAATTTTTAATGACTGCCAAGGAAAATTTAACAGTGGCTTTGGCTTGTGAATCCTGGGTGAACTGATCTCTGATGTTCTTTACTCTAAAAATTTATGGCTCTGTAATAAATTCTATAAGAGAGATATCAACCTCACCTTTTGAATTCAAAAGGTTTCTACTGAGATTCATAGACAAGTATTTCCAGGAAACATTAATTGGTGCTTGGATGACAAAGGATAGTGAAAGGTAGTGCTGAATACTAAATCCTCTTCTTAGATATTAACAATGTGTTAGAAGATGCAAAGCTGAGAAAGCCTGTGGTCAAAAGAAACCCATTTCATAGCCATTGAGCTAACTTGTTTGCAATAGTGACAACTTTGTCTCAAGAAGCCTATTAATACTTCTTCAACCAGTTTTCCCTTAGCAGGGCTTGGAGGCTCCAGGTCTGCACAATAGTCCGTATACAGTGAATTCTCAATAAATGCTACTGATTGACAAATGACCAGTAGAAGAAAGGCAGAGGCTGAAACTTAGATTCATCAATTTTGTTAATTGTTAGCAGCCTGAGTGAAAGTTTTGATAAAGAGGTCAGAACTAATGGTTCCAATGAGGCTTTCGTATTAACTAAGGTTTCATTCATCTCAGCTGCCAGTACATCTGATTAATGTACACTAGGACCTCCTCCCAACCAGAGAGAATTATAATGTTTCTTCTATACCATATGGTGGTGCAACAAGAACAGGACTTAAAAACGTGGACTGTAAGCTATTCATCATCCTCTTGAACCTCATTCACGTTTCAGAGTTTCAAGTACAATAAAAATGATACCTATTAATTATGGATACTCCCTACCCAGTGTCTGTACATAAATGGTATCCAATATGTGTTTATTAAATGGATCAGATAATTTTTGCACTTTTGCTCCCTGGATTTCCTTTTTCAGCCACACCTAGAGCAGATGCTGCAAACAACTAGGTGAGCTGGCATTATTGATATAAAGGAGAGGGAACCAGTGTTTGCCAGAAGTTGATCTTTGCCTCGGGTGGATTAATCACAGCTGAGGTCAAGATGAATAAATCTATGTTCCAGAATGTCCCGGTTACAGTTCAAGACTAAAAGAAAACAAAGGAAGTTAGGGGCTAGAAAGAGGAAGGAACTGAGAGACTCTCCAAAAGAAAATACAGATGTTCTAAGAGTCTCATTATTGTTATAATTTGACTTTGTAAAAAGTCCAGTTGGACTTTGTGATGTTTAGTCTTAATCAACGACATGCTCTATTGTGTCAATTCCATCACGGGGCAGGGAAAAGGAAATATCTTGGGGCCAATTTTATTAAAAGTTATATTTACATACAAAAGAGGAATATGTACTTTTAATTCTTTTTAGTTAAAAATAATATACATATAATATACATATGTATACATACACACAGCACATATATATGCAGAATCAGTGCAACACTTGCTTTCTCCTACAGGAAAAATAGCTAAATATTTTCCTTTGAAATTTTCCATGCCACTACTCTTCAAAATAAACTAGGACCGTGAACAGCCATATTTTTACAAAAGTCACTGGTTTAGGTAAAAACAGTTTAAATAGCTAGATGCCTGCAAATGCACTTAGAATATGTTTATAATATAGAAGATTCATTTCCAGTGGTATTTCACTGAAGCAGTTGCTTATATTATTGGAAATGGGGAAATTGTTGCCACTTGGGTCAGTCCATTTTCATCTCTGACTACCCAGAAGCATGTGTGGATATTAACCCTTCAAGAGCTTTCCCAGACTCACTGTCCACTGATTTCAACTGAATGAAGGTGGAAATTTTTCTTGTTGTAAAGCTTCTAGTCTGGGTGTCTAGATAGCATGGTGATAAGCATCATATAAACACTGAGAAGGATGGAATTCATGTTACCTTTATCTATGCCTCCTTTCATATACAGTATGTGTCATAGACAGACACCAGCGTCTCATTACATGACCACCCACAGAACATTACCCAATGTGACATTCTTCAGGGGAAATTAACAGAACTGTTTCACCACATCAGTCTCTTCCAAGAACACTGATTCAATAATAGTACTTAAAAAGTGACCAGATGCCCATGGAAGCTTCCTTCTACTGTTTCGGCTGGGAGGCATAATAAATACCTCAAATTCTAAAACTATTCAAAGCAGAATGATGCAGAAGGAAACACACTCACACACACAAATATGCTCATGGACAAATACACACATATATGTATATGCATTCCAACTTATCATCTAGTTGGTATTTCTACTTCTGAGTATTTTCTCACTATAGGCATGTAGCCATCCCTTCTGTTGGTCTCCAAATTCTCCTACCAGTTGTTCAAAATCATAGTAAATGCATAGAGAATGGTTCTCTTTTCCTTTGAAGACATTTTTAAAAAGTCAAGGGGCTCATTGGACTTCAAGGAATAATGATGATTACAAATGAAGTCCCATCCTAGAAATACTCAAGAATATAATCAGTATTAGAAATCTCAGAAATCTGAATTTTTATTCCATAATACTTCTCTAAGAGTCATTATGAAAAATATTTTTGTGCACATTTCCTAAGAGTTTTTAAAATAAAGAGAACCTGACATATATTTTTATACATAAATCTTTTGTAAGGAAGCAGAACTTGACCTGAGGATTGACACAGTAACTGGAATGTCCATGACAGCAGTGAAAGGCCACCATAAACCCCATTTTGTTTTTACATAGATAGTATTTTGTGTGTGTGAGCTGAGAAGAAAACCATATCACCGTTTTTTTTTTAATAGCTGGCACAGAATTTGGTGATTAGGAGGGATTAAATGAGCATAAAGGATAGGTAATGACAAAGTCCTATTGAAAGAATAGGCGGTGGTGGAAAAGGGGAATTTGAAGGAAGAAGATATGCAGAACTACCATTTATTGAACAAGAACGTGAATTAGGTACAGAACAGGAGTAGTGTGTGTGAGTGTGTGACAGAAGATGATAAATCTTACAGTGCTTCATGTTTTCTGCTTCACGACATACTCAGCTATTGGAATTTGTAAGACTTGATAAAACAGGCTAAACTATCTAATACCACACTGAGTTAAATTAAGAACCTCAAAAGCCCATTTGGATAAGGAGTTAAAGGGCAATCTTTTCTTCAAACAACCCTATGATTATAGGCTCAACTTCGGGGCTATCACTTGTGTGTTGTACATCAGTTTTTCACTTAAAATAAAATGCAAGACAATAAATAATTTTTATTTCCCTTTGGCTTGGTATTATCAATTGGCCTAAAAATAACCCATAATCCCATGGAATTTAGTATGTACTTATTTCTAATTCCTCAAAATTGAAAATTCCTCAAGGTTTTTGGTTTTGAGGGGGCTTGAGGGGGCTTAAAAATAACCATTTTAGGGGTAGGAGTATGCTCTAAAGAAACTATGTTGTCTGTTTGCTCAGAGGAGTTCTCTACATGTAAGTTAAGTAATCTTTAGAAGAACAGGAGGTGCTGATAGAATAATTGTGTTTACTCTTCCCACTTCATGATTTCTCTCTTATAAACATTGTTTTGCATTATTGGGCTCCACTTTCCTTTTTCTCATCTGTTGTTTTACAAATATTTTTCTAATTGCCCGAGACAGTGTGGTCCAATAAAGTTAAATTGACTTTGGGTTGAACTTGTTTGTCTGATCTCTTGCCAGAGGTTACAGTCACCCACTTGAACTGATTTTCACTCCGTTTCTTGGTGTCTCTCTCTCTCTCTCTCCCTCTTTCCCTTTTATGTCCTTTTGTACTCATTATCCACATCCTCCCTTCCCCATCCTAATGTGCAACTGCAGGATTAATTCTCAAGACATATATAGACAAATTATTTAAAAAATGAATTCATCCATATATGTCTTCTATCATCTATCCTATCTGTCCATACATCCACCCATTTTCCATCTATCTACTTTAGCCACCTAATCAACAGATCAGAGTTTCAATGCAAGTTACTGGAGGAGGTGCATTAAATACTTAGAAAACAAGAGGGCTTGGAATAACTCATTTGTTTGACGTCTGGAAACACTTTACAAACAACCTCCAGGAAAATAACAAAGCAAATAGTGCTGGTCTACCGCAATGGAACAGATATGGTGTGTGATCAGTTAGCTGCAACCCACAAATAAACACAGACAGGCAATATAGCAAGCAAAAACAGAAACCACATTATTGTCTATCACAGACTGAAGAGTTTAGAATAAACTTAAAGCCTCATATGTGTGACTTCTAGACTCTGAAAAGAAGGTTAAAAGCTTCAAGGACTCTTCCTGGTTTTGTATAGTAAGCTCCCGAGTTTCCCTTTAACACCAAAGATCAACATTTATTTTAACATCTACCCACTTTGACCAAAGCCTACGACTTGGAAGTCCTCATTCCTGTTTCTCTCTCTGACTGCTTTAAGAGAATAGAGCCGCATGACACTGTGGGCCTTGTGCTCCATGCTACAGTGATAGTTCCCTTGTCACATATCAAGCTAAACCTAGGATGGGTCCTCCAAAATGGCACCATACAAGGTGAGCCTTTTCCATGCATTCGGACTACAGTTCTACATTATAGGATTAACAGACATTCTCTGCTTATGTGGAAATGTGAAACAACTTTTTTCTTTCTTTAAGTTATGCCTATTGGATCTGTCTTAACTTTCTTTCACTTAGCCTCTAAGGACAGATAACCATCCTCATCTCTGTATTGTATTCTAGTTAAAAAGGTGAATTGTTCATCTTTTTTCCTATCCTTAATTATAGACTTGTGTCTGAACCTGTTTGGAAAGTGGGATTGACCATAATTTAGGAACAAAGATAGAATTGTTTTGGAGTCTGGCTCTGAGGCAACAACAGTATGCTTGTTCTTTCAATGTTTTATTGTCCCACTCGAAACTTTATTCTTTTTGACTTTTCCTAAACAGTCTACTTGGTTACTATTCTTCTGTCTCCTTTTTCTATGACTTAGGGTAGTACTACATTATAGATCAGATTTATAGTGGTTAAATTAAGAAACTAGATCACAGTTATTCAAACCTCTAAAAAGAGATGATAATATGTGACATGATAGATGTTCTATTATCATTACCATGGCAATTATAATAAACAAATGTATCAAATCAACATGTATATACCTTTAACTTATACAATGTAATATGTCAAATATATTTCAATAAAATATTGCATTAGACACTAAAGAGTGATTCAAGGGAATGAGAAGATATTTTCTCCAATGTGTTGAAATGCAATGGGCCCTGGGATTAGAGATAAGGAAGAGGACACAAAATAACTAACTCATTTGCCCCACTGACAATAGATGCAGAAATGAGGCAGGTCAGCTTTTACTTCTCCTAAAGCCTTTCTTATAGAAAGATGCAAAATAAACCTGATTCCTTAGGTTAAGAGACCAATGGCCAGTGTTTGTCTAGGCAGGATAAACTCTATACAACTACCCTCTGACCTTCCTTATTGGTTCTGATAAGAAAATAATGGAACCCCATTACTCCTGACACCACAAATTTACCAGGATGTATCCAAAGAATTCAATCCGAACCTTCATCATGCCCTGATAAACAAAGAAAGAGGACGTTAAAAGTCACCATAGTTCTTGGTTGATGCCACTGGTCTCCAGAGAGAAAAGAAAAGAATCTGTTTTTCTTCTCCTGTCTAATTATGTGAAATTATGAAGTCTATTGGGAAAGGCCAGAGTTCTGCAAATAAGATGAATATTCTTTCTTCAAAATGTTGCCCACTAAGATGATAAGTAATTCTTATATTTAAAAGATATGAATATAAATAGACCTCAATAAGAATCCATGACACCTCTCATTGGTGGGAAGATTGAAGCAGAAATGGGAGTACCATATTCATTTTTGCTCATGAACTAGAGCCAGTCCTTCCCCATTATTATTCTCCTTCTATACACAGTTTTAAAGTGGAATACAGATGAGCATTAGTCCTTATCCAGCTAATGCCTTGGCTGCCACCATGCTCTAAAAGACTTTACCAAGGAGTGAGAGAACCTTCTTGAAAGGGGAAGGGTTGGAGGTGCTGATGGGGTTGTAAAGTAAGAGACTGGAAGGAAGTGCTTGTGAGCTGGAGTTAAACCTGAGGACAGGAAAGCCATGTCAGAAGGAGAAGTGACATCTATAGGGACATCCTTCCTCTCCCCAGAAAGTCTGTATCATAAAATGACTATTGTTTTTAAAATGACATTTATTTATTTATTTATTTATTTATTTATTTATTTATTTATTTATTTTTATGAACAATGCCTTCATTCTAAACATTGAGGAGTTCCTATGTGCCGGTCACCATTCAGAGTGTTTCTGTGAACAGTGTTCCTGCACTCATGGGCAGGTTTCTGTCATGACACAGTGAAAAGAAAGTGAAAAATTTCACACATGCATACACATACATGCATGAGTGACTTTCTATTGTGAGACATTTCATGAAGTAATTAACAGGGAGCATTAGGAGGCAGTAGGAGTATGAATGGCAGATTTGGTGGATTGGCTCATGCAACATCATTTCCAGCCTCCTTCCAGTGTGCCTTCTAGATGCACAGAAAAAAATTTAAAAATTTCATTTTTAGACCCTTAGAAGCTAGATTTCTATATGTGATATAATTTCTTTCAATCATATGTACTCATAAAAGCCTTGAACTCAGACATGAGGCAAATGGGAGGCTGTGGTCATAGGCACTTATTTTTCTAGTAAGGTTCCAGTGGGTGCAGGATGGCTTTTGAGCCAGCAGTCATGACAAGTATGTTCCTAAGAGGTGATGATTGCAGCCATCTCTTTCTAGTCTCTGGATGTGCAGTAAGATGGTAGGATTTTGCAGCCATCAGTTGTGATAGTGCTTCCTGATCTCCCAGTTTGCAGAATGTGCAAAAACAATGGTTCTGTTGGTATGTGTTGCTTTTATAATGAGTTGGGGGACTAAGATAGAACCTCCTACTCTGGCCATTCCAATAATTTGGCAAGTATTTAATGGCTTTCATTTTAATGCAGCAAAAGTAAATTTTGATGTTTGCAACTTAATGCTGACTGTGGTGAGGGACTCCTTGAGCTGTGTGTCAGGAATCCCCTCTGAGGATAATTTGGGTTGAGACCTTAAGAAATAGAAAGAACCTGCCTGAGAAGAGCCAAGAGAAGGGCCTTCTTTGTAGGTGGACTGGTAAGTGCAAACATCCTATGGCTAAAAGAGCTTCCATTTTGCATGATGGGGACCTGAAAAGAGACTCTTAGTACAAGATGAGATTAGAGAGATTGGTAGGAATCAGCTTATGACAAAGGATTTGGGTATTAAAATATGTGTGACAGGAAGCCATCAGATGATATGAAGCAGGGAAGTGCTATGATCTGATAAATGTTTTCAAAAGATCATACTGGCTAATGAATGGAGAATTAATGGACAGGGAGAAACAGAGGCATCTCCAAAGAGGCTACTTTGGGAATTCATGCAAGAATTGATGACGTTTTAGACTAGGATCAAAGTAGTAAAAAAAAAAAAAAAAAAATTCAGGGTGGTAAGAATGGCATATTGAAGACATATTTTGTAAGGAGAACTGACAAGAATTGCTGAATAGATTTATGGGAGTATACAAAAGGGAAAGGCAATAAGAATGACACCAAGGGATTTCGCTTGATCAACTAGGTAGCATTAAGAAGAAAATACACGATGAAGGCTGGATTTGAGGAGGAATAAAGAGTTCATTTTCATACGTGCTAAGTTTGATGAACCTATAGACTCTGTATCAGTTATTTTTTATTGTGTAAAAAAGTCCCTCCAAAACATACTGGCCTATAACAACAGCAATTTATCATTTCTCACAATTCTAAGGGCTGGCCAGCTGGCCGGCTGGCTCTCCTGCTGGTCTCATTTGACCTAACTCATATGGCTGCACTCAGCTGGATAATTTTATGGTCTAGGAGTTCTGAGATGACTGAAGATTTCATTCATGTATCTTGAAGCTGGTACTTGCTGCTGCCTGGGAAACCTGTTTTCCTCCTGGTCTCTCATCCTCTAGTAGGCTAGACTGGCTTCCTTACATGGCAATCTCTCAGGCTAGCTGTCTAAGAAAACAAAAGTGGAGGCTACAAGGCCTCTTGGGAATGATACCTGGGCCTTACACTTTTACCACATTCTGTGGGGCAAAGCGAGAGACCAGCCCACATTCAAGGGATGGAGAAACAGACTCCAGCTCTTGTTGGGAAGAGCACCACAGTCACAAAGCAAAGCATCACGGGAGAAATTGTTGCTGCCATCTTTGAAGGCCATCAGAAACATCTTAGTGGAAATATGTAGACAATTAGATATGAGTCTGAAACTAAAAGAATAGTCTCATTTCGCCTATATGACTTTATTGCTAAGTAGTTATCCAAGAATTGAGTACAAACTCAGTTATTGGTCTTGAGACTATTTTTTCTTCCTGTATCATGACTGATTTTTCAGCATATCATAGGAAAGTGAGATAAAATAAATACTGTATTAATTATCTATTATTTTATTACAAATTATCCCCAAACTTAACTGTTTAGAAAAACAAACATTTATTATCTCATAGTTTTAAAGAGTGGGTAATTTGGGGAGTCTCTTCTCACAGTCCCTCCTGAGGCTGCAGTCAGCTTGCTGCCCAGGCCCAGTCTCTTGGAAGCTTGACTGAGGCTAGAAGACCCACTTTAAAATGCCTCATTCACACGGCTAATGGTAGGAATTTTAACTTCCTTTCCACATGGACCTCTCCAGAGGACCCCTTGTGTGTTTTTACAACTTGTCACCTACTTTCACAGAGAAAGTGATTCAAGAGAGAAGGTAAGAAGGAGGCTATAGTGCTTTTTTATGACCAAGTCCCCAAAGTGACACACTGGCACTTCCACCATATTGTGTGTTAGAAGCAGTCCAAGTCCAGCCCACATTGAAGGAATAATGAATTAAGGTTTACCTCTTAAAGAGAGGAATCAAAAAAAATTTTTGGAGAAATTTTAAATCCACTAACAGTATAGATGGAGGCATAGAGATTTGGCTGGGAGAAAGTAAAGAAGTTCCTTTCTGATAGCTTGTTTGTCAGGCTTCTTGGAGCAATGCAAGAGAAAATCCAAATTAGCCAGAAAATTTCTCTTATACTTTAAACTCCTGAGATTTCACTTGCCATGGAGGACAAATGTTTATGTTTTGCAGCTCAGAATGTTATGCTGTTAGAAGTAGAAAGGACTGAGAGGCAAGAGCAGTGGGTGGTATAAAGAATTAACAGGAAGAGTTTTAAGCCCATCTCCCTATTATCTCAGAAAGCTGCTATAAGCCACTCCAAAAAAACAAAAAAACAAAAAAACAAAAACAAAAACAAAAACAAAATGCCAAACCCCCCCCACACAATAAAAATATTGTTCCTGCCCTGCAAATGTTACTTCAGAACACACTGTCTAGGTCTCCTCCTTATTCCCATTTTTCTTTCTTTCATTTCTTTTAAAGATTTCATTTATTTATTTGATAGAGAGAGAGTGAGAGAGAGAGAAGGAGTGAGGATGGGGGTGGGGAGGGACAAAGGGAGAAGCAGACTCCCCTCCCCACTGAGTGGAGAGCCCAATGTGGGGCCCCAATTCCCATTTTCTTAGTAGATTTCTACTTCTAAGCTCCTTCAGTGTGACATTCTGGAGCTGCCTGTGGGTTAGGAGGAAAGGGGATGTTCTCCATGCTCTTTTGGGCTTCAGCAGGGAAAAGGGCTTTGGCTCCTCAGGAGGGCCTGACACCAAGTCAAGGTAGCAATTAGCCTCAGTGAAGAAACCTTGTAGATATCCGAAATGATATGAGAGTGAGCCAATAAGACCAAATTTCTGATTGTTCTCTGAGTTATCAAGAACACCCTAAATATTTAATATGACTTTACAGGTACACCCAGCTTTTGGCTGGGTGGTGAAGATATAAAACTTCTGCCCTCAAAGAGCTTACGGCACAACGCAGGGAGCCATAATAGGTAAACCATAAATGCATGAAATGGTATAAATGTTACCATATGGTAAAGACCACTGCGGTGTAAGAAAGTAGGGCAAGTGCCCAAAATATTTCTTAGAGGAGATTTATATTTGGGTTACTCTTGAACAATAAGAGAGAAGGGCCTCCAGGCAGGAGCAGCAACAGAAGGAAACATGAAAGGAATTGATACAGCTTCAAATGGTATAATGGACATCAGAAGCCTTGGAATCAGATAGTACAGGCTTCCAAATACTCCTACTTTCAAGATTCAGCTGAGGGGACGGAGAGGAAAGAGGGATGCTCCTTAGATGGTTATTTATTTAGGGAAGGATTACTCTCACTTGTTCTAATGGTTCCTTTTGAGGCAAGTCTTTTCAGATCAAAGGAGTACTTATCCAAGTGATTGTCTTTGAGAGAACTATTCAGGGCTATTTTTTTTTTTAAGAGAAGAAAGGGAATGGCTAATATGTGAAACCCTTTTCTTGAACCCTTAGATACTTTTACATTTTAGAAATTACGTACCAGATTTAGGTAAATTAAATAAAATGTATTCGCTGAATTTCCTCATATTCCGAATAATGAGCAACACTGACACTTAAGTAAAATGGATTTAGGAACAAATTTACTACTATTTATAACAATAATACTATTTACTAATTACAGTAGATGTACCCTGAACCAAACCCTTGAGAACATAATGCATTGAGAAAATACGGGGGGGAAATATGAGGGAAAGACTTTAAAGTATCTGGAGAACATTTTCAGTTGAATTTCTCTGGTTATTTTCCAAACCATCATCATTCCCAACAAAAAATTGAAAACTGTCAAAGAATTTAAACCTTCTTAATGAAAGAGTATGATAGTGGGTTTATTGTAAAATCTTCATTTAAAAAATCAAATTATTTTTATACTGAATTAGAATGCATTGTTAGTATTCGAATGATTTATTTAAAAAACCTTTAGGCCAAAGATGAAAAATTGAAGTAGGTCTTCTATTTTTCCCATAATCATCTTTTCTTCTGCTTGGTGTTACATTTTATGTTTTTCTTTATACACAGGCTTGTCCCTTAGATCAGGGGTGAGTAAACTGTGGCTTGTGGGCCCGTTCCAACTCGTTGCCTGTTCTGTGGCCCATGAGCTGAGAATGGTTTTTCTATTTTTAAAAAGGTTGAAAAAGGGAAAAGGATAACATTTTATGACGTATGAAAATTATATGTAATTCAAATTTCAGAGTCCACAAATAAATCATGAGCACAGGTGCATTCCTTTATTTACATATTGTCTAGGACTGTTTTCATGCTGCAAGAGCAGTTGCAAAAGAAACCATAGGGCCCACAAAGCCAGATATTTGCCATCTGGCCCTTTGCCGAAAGCTTGCTGACACTTACCTTATACCGTAGGTTGAAATGCATCTGCACAATATTGCATTGTTTAGCCCTTACACTTCATATTTTCAGCTAGTTAAGGGCTCAAAGTGTTACCCTTCTCCCTAGTTTCAGAGAAGGGAGAACTGGACATGAAGTTTTTGGATCAAGACTTTGAACTTATGTTTTACTGTGATGGACCATTTTCCACTAGAGTTGAATCAAGAAATTTTGATCTGAGCCTATGGAGAGTTTTTGATGATTTTAACACAAGTGTTGAAAGTGTGTGCCTACACAGAATGCCATGAGGCCACTCCTAAGCCCACTTGAATATAAATATAGAGAGTTACAGTGTTTTGCACACTTTTGTTGTCTGAAATCTTATAGGGCAGTAGATGAAGTATAATATGAATTGTTTTGGCATTACCGGCTTCACTGAAAGCCTCCATGTATCTACACATCTGTGTCTGCAACAAGAAGGGATAATTGTTCTGCTCTGCTATTGCTGTTTATGAATCAGAAGAACAAAAAGGCAACAGAATAAACAAAATGTCATGTTCATACAAATCCTGATTAGGGTAAAATCATCTGGCTGGCATTGCTTGTGTACAACCTCATCAACAGTGCTGCCAGCTAGTGAAGGGAGCCTCATAGTTTCGCTGTCTCGGTTCTTCAAAGCTTGGAACAGTTTGTTTGAAGGTTTTACAAAGGCTAGATCTACCCAAAATAGTCAAGATCTAGTCTCTGAGTCTTCAACTTCTCCTTAAGAATTCCTGAAATCCTAGGATATTTCAAAACAACTGCAGCATCTTTGATAGGGTGCTTGCAAAAATGTACTTGATTAATATCCTAGAGCAGGGTTTCTCAACCACAGTGCTATTGACATTTGGGGCCAGATAATTTTTTGTGTGTGGCTCCTGTGTCCTGTATGTTTAGCAGCATCCCTAGCCTCTTCCTGCTAGATGCTGGTAGCACTCTCCCAGTTGAGACAGCATAAACTGTCTCCAGACATTGCCAAAGATACACAGCGGGGCAAAATCATCCCTGAGTGAGAACCACTGTTTCAGAAGATGGTTCTACAGTGTAATCCAAGGAGCTCTGAGGAGCATCTGGCCCTGAGAACAGAAATACAGGCAGACCTCAGGGATATTGTGGGTTTGGTTCCAGACCACTACAATAAGGTGGATATTGCAAAAAAAGCGAGTCAAATGAATTTTTTGGTTTCTCAGTACCTATAAAAGTTAAATTTACACTATAGTCTATTAAGGGTGCAATAGCGTCACGTCTAAAAAGAAAAAGAGAGTACATAGCTTAATTTAAAAATACTTTATGCTAAAAACTGTTAACTGTCATCTGAGGTTTCAGTGAGTCATAATCTTCTTGCCGGAGGAAGGTCTTAGCTTGATGTTGATGACTGTTGACTGATCAGGGTAGAAGCTGCTGAAGGTCAGTGTGGCTGTGGCAATGTCTTAAAACAAGACAACAATGAAATTTGCTGCACTGATTAACTCTTCCCTTGCACGAATGGTTTCACTGTAACATGTGATACTGTTGGATAGCGTTTTACCCATAGTAGAACCTCCTTCAGTCCTCTCAAACCCTGTCTCTGGCGTATCAGCTAAGCTTCACCAGAAGTAGAGTCCATCTCAAGAAATCACTTTCTCGGGTTCCTGGGTGGCTCAGTGGGTTAAAGCCTCTGCCTTCGGCTCAGGTCATGATCTCAGGGTCCTGGGATTGAGCCCCGCATCGGGTCCTGTGCTCCGCAGGGAGCCTGCTTCCTCCTCTCTCTGCCTGCCTCTCTGCCTACTTATAATCTCTCTCTCTCTTTCTGTCAAATAAATAAATAAAATCTTTTTTTTAAAAAAAAGAAGTCACTTTCTTTGCTCATCCATCAGAAGTAACCCCTCATTCATTCAAGTTTTTTCATGAGATCACAGCAAGTCAGTCACAACTTCAAGCTTCACTTCTTATTCTAGTTCTCTTGCTATTCCCATCACATCTGTGATTACTCCCTCTCCTGAAGTCTGGAATTCTTTAAAATCATGCATGAGGTTGGAATCAAATTCTTCCAAACTCCTTTTAAAATTGATATTTTGATCTTTTCCCATGAATTACAACTGTTCTCAATGGCATCTAGAATGGTGAATCTTTTCCAGAAGGGTTTCAATTTACTTTGCCCAGATCTTTCAGAAAAATCACTATGTATGGCAGGTATAGCTTTATGAAATGTATTTCTTAAATAATAAGACTTGAGGGGCACCTGGGCAGCTCAGTCAGTTAAGCAGCTTCTTTCGGCTCAGGTCACAATCTCGGGGTCCTGGGATCAAGCCCCACATCGGGTTCCTTGCTCAGCAGGGAGCCTGCTTCTCCCCTGCCTGGCATTCCCCATGCTTGTGCTTGCTCTCTGTCTCTCTCTCTCACTCACTCTGTCAAATAAATAAATAAAATCTTAAAAAATAATAATAGGACTTGAAAGTCAAAATGACTCCTTGATCCATGAGCCGCAGAATGGATGTTGTGTCAGCAGACGTGAAAATAACTTCCATTTTGCTGTCCATCTCCATCAGGGCTCTTCAGTGGCAGTTACATTGTCAATGAGCGGTAGTCATATTTTGAGAGGGATCCTTTTCCTGAGCAGTAGGTCTCAATAGTGGGCTTATAATATTCAGTAAATCATGTTATAAACAGATGCACTGTCATCCAAGCTTTGTTGTTCCATTGATAGAACACAGGCAGAGTAGAGTTAGCATAACTTTAAAGGGTCCTAGGATTTTCAGAATGGTAGATGAGCACTGGCTTCACCCAAAAGTCACCAAAAAGTCACCAGCTACATTAGCCCCTAACAAGAAAGTCAGGCTGTCTTTGAACTTTGAAGCTTTAAAGCCAGGCATTGACTTCTTTCTAGCTGGAAAGTCCTAGATGGCATCTTCTTCCAATATAAGGCTGTTTTGAAAATATGTTCTTAAGCATAGCCACCTTCATGAATTATCTTAGCCGGACCTTCTAGAAACCTTGCTGTAGCTTTAACATCTGCACCTGCTGCTTCACCTTGCACTTTGATGTTTTGGAAATGGCTTCTTTCCTTAAACCTCATGAACCAACCTCTGCTAGCTCCAAACTTTTCTTCTGCAGCTTCCTCACTTCTCTCAGCCTTCACAGAATGGAGGAGTGTTAGGGCCTGCTCTGGATTAGGCATTGGCTAAAGGGAATGTTGTGGCTGGCTTGATCTTCTATCCAGACCACTCGAACTCTCTCCATATCAGCAATTAGGCTGTTTCACTCTCCGAGCATTCACATTCACTAGAAGAGCACTTTTTATTTCCTTCAAGAATTTTTTCTTTGTACTCTCAATATAGCTGTTTGGCACAATAGGCTTAAATTTTGGCCTATCTTGACTTTGTTTTGCCTTCCTCACTAAGCTTAATCATTTCTAGGTTTTGATCTGAAGTGAGGACTGTGCAACTATTCCTCTTACTTGAACACTTAGAGGCCATCATAAGGTTATTAACTGGCCTAACTTCAAGGTTATTATGTCTCAGGGGACAGAAAGGCCTGAGCAGAGGGAGAAAGATGGAGGAATGGCTGTTCACTGGAGCAGTCAGAACACACACACATTTATTGATTAAGTTCACTACCTTGTTTGAGTGTGGGTCATGGCACCCAAAACAATTATAATAGCAACAATAAAAATCATTGATCACAGATGACCTTAACAAATTTAATAATGAAAGTGTTTAAAATATTTCAAGGATTATTGAAATGTGACACAGAGACATGAAGTAAGCAGATGTCATTGGAAAAAAACGGC
This sequence comes from Ailurus styani, assembly GCA_002007465.1. Lineage (NCBI taxonomy): Eukaryota > Metazoa > Chordata > Mammalia > Carnivora > Ailuridae > Ailurus > Ailurus styani. Next base: position 4,973,145 of record LNAC01000019.1, read on the forward strand.
ATGATAGGCTCACTTAATACAAGGTTGCTGCAAACCTTTGATTTGTAAAATATGTAATATATGTAAAGCACCATAAAATAAGATATGTCTGTAGCTTTAAAAGACTCAGAATCTGTATTTAAGGACATAAAATAAGTATCTAAAAAATGAAATATCTAATTATGTATCCAGATTTCCAAAATAATCATAGGTTTGCTTAAAATGAACATTAAAACAGAATATTTGGTGGATCTTTCACCCGTTCTTTCACCAGACGCTCTGTGGCTGCAAGGGCTGAACCTTCAAACCAGCGTCCTTGTCTCCGTCATCCTCCATCCATTCCTTCATCCAACAGATGTCGATGAAATACCTCCTGAGGGCTTGGCCAGGCTCACTGTTAAGTGACGAGGCCCAGAACTCACAGAGTTAACTTTTGATTACACAGCCACAGTCTCTGGTTAGAAACCATTCATGGCTTCCCTTAGTCTAGAAAATAAGGTAAAAAGTCAAACTGAAATAAGGAATTCATAGTGTTCTCTGTCATTTACTTCCAAACACCTCTTCCATCTCTATTCATCTAAGTCAGCATTTCTTATTTCTGGAAACACATTAGAATATCATAGGGAGACCAAGGCTGAAGCCAAACCAATTAATCAAACCTCTGTTGTTGAGCATCAGCTTTTTAGGAGAACTCTCTGGAGGGTCCAACATGGAAACAGGATTGAGACCTGGTGATCTATGCCACCTACAGTGAACTCATTTCCTCTTGCCAATAATTGTTTAGAAATGATTATATGGCAGGGCATCCTAATAAGATATTAGAAGTCTATATACGTGGGAACATGATTTTAGGAGAATTTCCCTCACTCAAAATATTGGTTATGGAGGAAATGATCTTTTTGGCCCCTGGATGTTGTTAGATCTAGATATCTTACCCCAAACTGCTACAGCCCTCTTATAGCAAACCTGAGGGTGAAGTCAACACATGGAAGAAGAAAGAGACAAAGAGACTTCATTACCCAAGGCTTAGTAAATATACCCAGACCCTGATTCCTCAGAATTCCTTGATTTATTAGATAATAAACTATCTTTTAAAAAAATCCAATCTCAGTTCTCTGTCTTGCAACCAAAGCATCCTAACTTATATAGCACTCCAGGATCTGCTCAATCTTCCCTGTCTCATCCTCTAAAACCAGTCATTTTGTCCACACAGGCCCTACTGATGTTATAGTCATGCCTAACTATTTGCCTTACCTCGTGATACCTCCATAATTTCACTAATATTTTCTCTCTCAGTGGAAGAACATTTTTTTTTCACTTCCTGTATTGTACTACAATCCAACCTATTAGTTAGGGTAGACTAAGCTTCTGTATTAAATAGACTCAAAAGATATAATTGCTTAAACTCCTTAGAGGTTTACTTCTTACGCACTTAATCATCCAAAGATGTAATGAATCAAGAAACCAGGTCTCTTCGACGTGGTGAATCCACCATTCCTAGAGTCTTGACATTTGCACTTGTTTGCAGCCTACAGAAAGATAAAGAGAGAGCTCATAGACGGGAAACACCCACTTATGAAAAGCTGTGGCTCAGAAACAGCACATATCACTTCTGCTCATGTTACACTGAGAAAAATTGATCTTTTGGCTACAGTAACAGTAAAGGAAAGTGGGAATATGGCCCTGCTATGTGCCAAGGAGGAAAGGAAACAGGGTTTTTGTGAACAGATAGTAGTCTCAACCACGAAAACCCATGTCAAATCTCAACTTTCCCATCACCCAGCCAGACAGGATCTCTATCTCTGGTCCTGCGCAGACTGGGAGGTAGTATTTAGCTCTGCTGGAATCAAGAATGATCTTTCCACCCAGTTGGCATTTTTCTCCAACCAGATGGTAAGTTCTTTGAGAATTGCAGTTATTTTTACATTCTTGCCTGTCTATAGCATCTAGTTTGGAAGCTTTGTTCTGGAACAACAATCCTCAAACTTGAGGTACGTCAGAATCCCCTGGGATGGTTGTTATAGCATGGGTTGCTAAACCCCACCCTTAGAGTTTCTGTTTCAGTTGGTCAAGGATAGGACCTACATATCAGCATTTCTAACAAGTTCCTGGATGATTCTGGTGATGTTGGAAAATTCTTGACCTAGACTATATTGGTTATTGTTTTTCAGTTAACAAACAGTAAGGGGCACACTTCTGAATTTGTAAGATAGGATGGAGGCCCAGAAGTTAGACTTAATGCTACTTTTTTAAACGGTACCAACTCTTCTTTCTCCTGCATGTCCCTCTTGTTTGCACTTGTCTCTGAACCATCTTTTTGGAGCAGAGAAAGCTGAATAGATCATTTTTGCTCTGTTTCTTTTTTAAAAAAGCATAGATGGATTCTTTTTTTAAAAACGAAGAACTTTTAAAATCCATTTTGAAAAGTGACTTCAGTTAAAAGGTGTTAATTTAATTTAAAAAATCCTCAATTTGTCTTAGGGAAAAGATGAGAAAATACTAGCAAATTTATGATAAAAAGATTCTTTGCATCATTGTTATTTATCATGATAACTGTAAGAGTTCAATCAGGAGAACAATATGTCCTTTAAATTTAACAGAGAATTTTGGTTATATTTTAAAAATTAATTTTTGGAAAGTATGAACTCATTATAGTTTTATTTCATACAACAATGAATTCCCTTTTGAAAACTAATTGTATCACTGGATGCATAATTTTCTCTTAAAAATAATAAAGGCATTTTAATTTTGACAAAACATTTCTAAGATTCTAACAATTAACTGTCTTACTTAGATTTTCTGGAAAACACTGAATAAAATAATAGTAGATTTATGGGTCATATCAGTTGCTATGTCACAAGAAATTGTGATAGAAGATTGTTCACTTGAGTCATCTAAAATTGAACTGAACTCTGGAAGAAAAGAGTACAATATAGCATCAGAGGGAAAGAGGCACAAATGAAACATGCTGATCTGACTTGTTTTTCTAGAATTGGGTTAACACTCACTCTAAGCTGAGTTTACCAAGACTCAACCTAATATTTGCTTATTGCATTTAAAAGATTATGGAAAGGCTAACATGAAAGGCGATCCAAAGAAAGTGATCATATTGGAAGAGAGAAAAATATAACTCTTTTCCCTAACAGAAAACTGCTTATGAAGCTTTAGTATTAGATGCAGAAAACCCAGAATTGCTGAACATTGGAGACAAGTTCAAAGCAGCTTTCATGTTAAAGTAAATTAATTAAGGCAGCCACTATAACATAGTGTAATTAGAAGGGCTAAGTTACTTTGGGTTTTTTAAAAAATATCTGTGTATCTAAGAAGCTCTATTTATGTTATGCTGGTGTCCCCTGTGAAGGGTAGAACTATAAGTTAAGCAGAATATGGAATAGAATAGCTGGCAGTAGAGAGTAGGGCCTGAGGGAAGGCTTTTTTGGGGCAAGTAACTTTGATAAAGAGCATGATGTAAGTAAAAGTTTCTAGCAAGTGATATCATAGTTTGGGCCCCAAACAATGTAACCACAATGGATCCTGAGAAGGTAGAGGTCGAAAGACCATGAAAGGTAGGATGGTGAGATACAGCATCTAAAATGCAACACCTTTTCTCCCCTTATTTTTATTGTTTTATTTTTATTTGTTTATTTATTTATTTAGTTAGTTATTTAGTTATTTAGTTAGTTAGTTAGTCACCATACAGGACATTAGGAGAAGGAAGGGAAAATGAAGGGGGGAGGGGAATAGGAGTGGGAGACAAACCATGAAAGACTATGGACTCCAGGAAATAAAATGCAACACTTAGGGGCGCTTGGGTGGCTCAGTCAGTTGAGCATCTGATTCTTGATCTTGGCTCAAGTCTTGATCTCACAGTTGTGAGTTCAAGCCCTGAGTTGGGCTCTGCACTGGGCATGGAGCTTCTTACTTAAAAAAATTAAAAATAAAAAAAAAAAAATATAAAAAATATATTAAAAAAATAAAATACAACACTTTTGAGAGTAAAAGAGGGTCCTATTTATAATCTCACCAGGACAAGAGAAACAAACTGGGACTGTCTCTACAAAACTTGGGGTTATGTTCCCTGACTACCAAGTGAAGGAGGATGCTGGATGAGAGACACTATGGTAGTTGAAAGAAAATTAGGCAAACCTTAGTTCACTGGGTTGGTTCGAAGTCTAGTGATCATACCTCCTAAATTATCTGGACCAGTTTCAAAACGTGATGCTTTTTTTTTTTTTAAGACTTTATTTATTCATTTGAGAGAGAGAGCATGAGCATGAGTGGTGAGTGGTGGGGAGGGGCAGAGGGAGAGGGAAGAGCAGACTCCACACTGGGCTCAAACCCAGGACCCCAGAGATCATGACCTGAGCTGAAGGCAGATGCTTAATTGACTGAGCCACCCAGGTGGCCCACTGATGTTTTAAATTTTAAATCAACATTATTACCAGGCACCTCCCACAATGTGTGGGAGACTGGACTGCACAAGGGTCAGCATGGTCTCAGTACACAGACAGACCTCAACAGGAGGAATGGTTGTCGTATTTTCTAGCTGTGTGATCCATCCCCATCTGTTTCCCTGTCTGTGAAATAGGGACAAAAATAACTACTTGTTCAGCTGTTGTAATGATTGAATTAGATGGTGTGCACAAGTATGTGGCCTGGTGCTTGACATACACTCAATAAGTCTAATAGTTCCCATGCTTCAGATTGTTTTTTATTAAAGTATGGTTGACACAAAATGTTACATTAGTTTCAGGTGTACAGCATAGAGATTCGATGACTTTCGATATGATGAACCATTCTTCACAAGTGTAGCTACCGTCTGCCAACCACACTATGCTGTTACAATACCATTGGCCATTTTACCCATGCTGTATCTTTCATTTTCCTGTGGAATCTTTTAAACCTAAACAAAACACAAAAATATTTTATCAGTTTCTTTGTCCTAATGATTCATTTATCTGGGAGATATGTATTAAGCCCCTGGTACATGAGAGACACTCTGCTCGGCACCAACCTTAGGAAAACAAAACCATCCTGGCCTCAAACTCACAGAGATTTCAGAATAAGATGAACAGTGAGGAAACAGAATATCAGTCAGGAAACAATCACATCACATGTAAAGTTTCAACTGGGATTTCCATTACCTATCCGGTACCTGTGAGTGTAGGATTTGACTGAGTCTTGTTGAAAGAATTAAATGAGATAATGTAAGAAAGATTCTTTGCCATAAGGTACACTAGAAATGAATAATAATAAAAGACAATAAATCAGACCTTAATAATTCAAGTGTTAGATAACACATTTTTAGCACTAGAAATTGCCACAGCATAACTTCTGAACCAAAATATAGCTATTAATTGATTTCATTCAAGGAGATAGACTACAAGCTCCATTTCTACTTTGTTCCCCATTGAATACCAAGTGACTAATGCCATGTTCAGAATATATTAGATGCTTAATAAATTATTGTTGAAGAATTAATAAATGAATTTCCCAAGCTGAAAGAAACCTTCTTGTTTTAGAACCAAGCAGCATTAGTCCATGTAACAAACTACTAATAAATAAGCAGAGCAAGAGATTTAATTAGAAAGATATTCTAGTAGTCAGAGGCTATAATGTTTCCTTAAAGGACATGTCATAATATTTAGTTGTATGGGTATTTAGGTTTGACATAGATAGATGAGACGATCGATAATTTATAGCTATAAACCACTGTTCTAATGTGTATCATCTATTTTTTAGCTTAAATATGAATACAATTCCTCTGATTTCTTTCTACATCCAGGTCAACTGTTTAGTGATATTACACTCAAAAGAGAAACAAAAGAGTCTGTTTTTCATATTTGGATCATTGTACTTACCCACAGCACCCAGTTTGTAATAAATTGCCCTTCAGGCCTCTCCTGCATGCAGAGCTCTCTGGACAGTGATTAGAATGTGCCTGGTCCTGCAATGAAAGTTATCACAAGTTCTGTCGGTGGTCCCCTCACCTCACTTCAATACGGAGGGTTCCAACTAACTTCAAAAACCATTCCATGTGTAGAAAAATTCTGATGAAGTGGAACAAAAACTTAGTGTGTGTTTGAAGTTCATAGGAATATTAATGAGAAGAGGCCATAATTATTACTATGTTAAAGAAAGTGGGGGAAAGAAAGTTAGTATCTTGCTGTACTCACATATTTTTCTTCATTATATGTCACAGACAAATCCACCGAAGATATACAAGGACAAATAAATACAACTCAGTAAGTATCTTCTAGCTTTTTTTATGGTGAAAAAGACCACATGTTTGATAACCATTCTTTAATTAAGGCGATAAGTTTGTAACTTTCCCTTTGTTTCACATCTAAAGCACATTTGTTTTCCATTACGAAAGAGTTTGTAAAAAGCACTGAACCAGAAATTTAACTGTAAACAAAATATGCTTTTACCTTAGTCCAGCACTGTTTGCTAAAGCATGTCTCACAGGCAATTGTACCTATTATTTCCAGAGTATATAAAGGAGGGTCACCTCTCCTCTAATGTCACCTTAGCCTTCTGTGGAAGAAGTAAGTATAGAGAGTAATGTAAGATCTACAAGAACCTGTGATAAACTGAAAACACTGACATTGCCAAACAGGTCCTTGAAGTAGCAAATAATGGTGAGGAGAACATTTATACTGGACACACTTGTTGACCCCATATGTTGTTGCACTGTTTGGAACGACTAATAGCTCAAAATATAGCCTAACCATTTTTTAGCAAAAAGAGGGTGGGTATGGATAATGGCATGGGAAAAGCAGTTTCTTATATCAAAGAGCTCTGAGGTGGTTCAGAGAAGATAGATCAGTGTGCTCAGTACGAGTCTTTGGAGGAAGCCCACAGGGCACAGCGATGATGGTGCACTGAAAAGCACTCGGAACTGGGATGAAAGTAGGAGGACCTGGGGTCTACTCTCAGGGTCTATCGCTTCCTACTCTTTGCTCCTGGACAAGTTATTTAACCCCTCTGAGTATTACACAGTTTGGTTTCAGGGATAGACTATAAATGAAAATGCATTGGAAACAATATGAATATTATGTCAACCAATAAACTCTGCCCTTTAAGAGTAACCCATAAGTTGTCTCACAGATGTGTAATTTTATTCTACATAGTTAAATCTTATCCTTTGAAGAGTTAGAAAGAAAATCTAGGGCATAACTTGGACTTTTGTTAGCATGATTGTTAGCAAAAGTGTTTAACTTGAAATTTTGTAAGATAAAGCTCTGCTTTTTGTAATTAAATTTGCCAGGAAGAAAACACACAATTGAAACTTATATTAACAGGACAACAGACATTTAGAATAAAAATGGAACTTAGATGATAAAGAAAATAAAATAAAAAAAGAAAAATAATGAGAAATAAAAAGAAACCAAACAATTATTGACGATGTGCACAGCGATGAAGTAAAAAAGATTCAGGTTCAAATCCTCTCCTACCGTTTTTATCTTTATGAGTTTAGACAAGCTGACCTACAGAAAGGAAAGAATTAAAAGATCAAACAATAGGAGCACATTGAGCAGAAGGCAGAAAAGATAACACTAGGAAAAAGTGAAAAGTGAAAGTAGATTGGGTACCAGTTTAGATGAAGCAAGAATTTTCAAAAATGACTGTAGTTAAACCTTTCAAAATTTTGTTCAATTTATTTTTTTATGAAAATAAGAGCTTAAATTCCCATTACCATTAATGTCAAAAATCTTTACATTCAGAATTTTTATTTTATAAAATATTTTTATGCATTATCCCTTGGAAATAAATGATTAATTCATGTTCATTAACATGGTATATAATATTTATATTTACATAAATAAATATAAAGCAATTTTATATGCCAAACATTTATTATAGAATACTGATTTCCTCCAAGTCATATTGTACTTCAATCAATTTACATTCATATCTTAGAAGTGTGCTGGAACAAAATTACAGTTTGCTAAATTTTTTGCCGCAAAATTTAAAGGACTTTGATGCTTTTTTTTTTTTTTTGGATGACCTTTAAGTCTCTGACTTAAGTAAAATTTAGAGTTCAGAAGTAGTATTTTGGTTTCAAGATGATAAAAAGAACACAGTACTGTCTCCTTCCTTATACAAAACTCAAGATATGATAGAGAACATTTCTCAAGTGACTACATAGTCACCTAAAAAAAAGAGATAAATCTTAGAGAACTGGGAAGGATGATTGAGAACAATACAGGCCAAGTCTCTGCTATAGAATGCCAACATCAAGGGAAGTTTGTCCTGAGCATGGCAGAAGAAGAGAGAAAAAGAGGCTGAGGAACAATTAAAAAGGGATGACTTGGAGAACCACAATGGTGTCAGCCAAGCCATTTTGCCCCTAAACGTACTGACAACCCTGTAGACTGAGAAGCAGCAACAGGAGTTATCTGCCTTCCAGTGGTCAAAGTGCATAAGGCAAGTTGCAGAGCAGTGGCCTGGAGGCTGATAACACTACAAAGGAACAGTTCCAGTTTAGCACAGAAAAACACCTGCAAAGGCTCTTCATCATGCAGCATATCTCTCAACAGTTCCTCTCTTTCATCAAAAAATAACAGAGAACCTAAGCTCTGGCAAGGTAGTTTATTTTCCCACTCCTCCCAGACAGGCTGGTTAGGAGACGGAGCTGACTGTGTAGTAGAAAATTTCAGTCACAAAGTTGAGGAGTCAAGAATAAACGTATACTTTTCACTGATTTCAGGAAGAAAGCCATTTTTAATGTGTATGTGGTTTATCACTTATGATCAATACTATAAAAGAAACAAACAGAAGAACTTATAGCACAGTTAATAGAGAATCCAAAATTGGACCTTAAATAAATATAGGTAATATTTTGGGGTAGGAAAAGGAATATATTACCTTGATTCAAGAAGGAAGAATTAACAGTTACAAAAGTGAAAATGTAACTGTTAAATTTGTAATTTAAAAACACAATAGACCAGATGAATATTACCATGGATGTATGGGAATAACAAATTGCCAACTACAATATCAAGCTGAAGAAGATAAAAAATCAAGAAGCAATGATAATAAAATAAATTATTTGAACTAAGTATTTTCTAAATAAGAATTGATAACATAAAAAGAGAAAACAAACAGGGTTTGAAAAAGGGAGTAGAAAATAATGGAAAAAGATAAACATTTTGGTAATGTTTAAATTAATTTATTGTCTTGTGTTTCTGGAGGCCAGAATTCCATAATCAAAGTGACTACAGGGCCATGCTTCCTTTAAAATTTGCAGGGGAGAAACTTTTCTTGTCCCTTCCTAATTTCTGATGGTTGGCCAACAATCATGGACAATCTATGACTTGCAACTACAGTGCTGTAATTTTTGTCTGTCATCACACAGAGCCTCATGTGTCTGTTTCCTCTTTTTACAAAGACACCAGTTACAGCTTGGATTAAGAGCTCTCTCTACTCCAGTGTGATCTCATCTTAAGTATTTAAACCTGCAATGACCCTATTTCCAAATAAGTTTATATTCTAAGGTAGTGGAATTAGGAGTTCAACACATCTTGTTGGGGGACACAATTTAATCCATAATATACATACACCATTTCATGGAATAGAAGAGTCAATATGTTCAGATCAATTTCCCTAAATTGATCTATAGATCTAATGCAATCCCCATAAAAATTGAAGTAGCTTTTTTTTTTTAAAGAAAGTGACAACCTGAATCTAATGTAGAAATGCAAAGGAACCAGAATTAACAAACAATATTGAAAAAGAATAGTCAGAAGACCTATACTGCACGGTTTCAAAACTGAGGATAGAGCTGCAGTAATCAAGACAGTGTGGTATTGGTGAAAGGATAGACAAGTGGACCAATAGAACAAAATAGAGAACACAGAAAGGTATCCAGTAAATAAATACTGGGTGAAATTATTTTTGACAAGGCTACCAAAGCAAGTCAATGAAAAAAAGGTAACTTTCAACAAATGGTACCATAACACCTGAATATTTATGTGGAAAAGTAACTTTATCCTTTCCTCATATCATACACAAAATTAATCCTAAAAGGATCACAAACCTAAATGTAAGAGCTAGAACTGTAATGGTCTTGGGAATCAGTGAAAATTTCTTAAAAAGAATACAGAAAGCATTAAACATACAAGATTAAATTATTAAATTTAAGTTCATCAAAATTTAAAACTTTTGGTTATTAAAAGAAACCACAAAAACTACTGAGTGGGAGAAAATATTTGCGTCATATGTCTGACAGAAGACTTGTAGCCGGAATGTATAAAGAACTGAACTTGACAATAAAAAAGCAGAAGAAAATTACACTTTTTTTCAAAAAGGGAAAAAATAAGGTATTTTATTTATTTATTTTTAAATTTATTTTCTATTTGAGTATAGTTGACACAGGACGTTACATTACTTTCAGGTATACAACATAGTGGTTCTACAAGTTTAAACATTACACTATGCTTACCACAGGTGTAGCTAACATCTGTCATCATACAACACTATTACAATATCATTGACCTTATTACTTATGCTGTGCCTTTTATTCCCATGACTTATTCATTCCATGACTGGAAGCCTGTATATCTGCCATTTTCCTTTACCCCAATAAGTCTTTTTTTTAAGAGAAAAAAAAAGGGCAAAGGAGAAACACTGACAAAATAGATATACAAATACCTAATAAGTGTGTGAAAATGGAATCAACATCATTACTCGCCAGAAAACTAAATTCAAGTGACAAGATAGCATTTTACGTCAAGTAATAGCAAGTTGAGAAAGACTTGCAATACTAAATTTTACTGAATATGCAGACCATCTGGAATTCTCATATATTGTTGGTTTGGGAGTAAAATGTTAAAACTGCTTTGTAAAACTGTTTGCCAGTTTCTTGAGCAGTGAAATATACCTCTATCCCATGACCCAGCATTCTACTCCTAGTTGTTTATCAAGAAAAATGAAGGGGTTCCTGGGTGGCTCAGAGGTCAGTTAAGCATCTACCTTCAGCTCAGGTCATGATCTAGGGGTCCTGGGATCGAGGTCTCACTGGGCTCCCTGCTGAGTGGGGAGGCTGCTTCTCCATATCCCTTTGCCTCTACCCCTGGGTTGTGCTCTCATTCTCTCTCAAATAAACAAATAAAATCTTAAAAAAAAAAAAAAGAAAAATGAAAACATATGTTCATAGAAATCTTCTAAATAAATTTTCATACCTGCTTTATTCATAACTGAGAAACTGTATGCCCAGGTGTCTATCAACAGGAGAATTAATAAACTGTGGAATGTTCGTATTATGGAATATTACTTAGCAACAAAAGGAATGAACTACTGAGCATTCAATAAATATTAAATCTCAAAACACAAAATACTGAGTAAAACAAGCCAGGCACAAAAAATACATGTGGTGTATGATTCTGTTTATATAAAGTTCTAAAATAGGTAATAGAGAACAATTGATGATGATAAAAACCAGAACCATGGTTGCTTCTGCAAGGGAGTTTGAGAGGGGCACAATGGAACTTTCTGAAATGGCAGAATCATTCTTTATCTTGATAGGATATAGGTTACCTTTGTATGTGTCAAATTTGATCCAACTCTTAGGTTCTGTACACTTCACTGTAGGTAAATTATATTTTAGTTAAGAAAAAAAGTAGGGCTGGAAAAAATAACATAAAATGATTCTGATATTAAGAAAGATCATTGGTGACCTTAGGCAGACTAGTTTCTGGAACACATTAACAAAACATTCTTTACTAGACTGTGGCTTAAGGGAAAGTTGAGAATACAAAGAGCTCTGAGATAACAGGATGGCTATTGTTCAAATGCTGATGGGCAGGAGAGAAGATAAGGAAATTCTTTGGCAAGGAGATCTTGCCAAATTTGTCAAACAGCAGCATGGTATGGAATTGGAAGAGGGTGACATTCCCTCCAAAATTAACTGCCTGCTGAACGATTTTGATCTGGACGAGAATCTATCGGCAGATGAAATACATAATACATTGAAAGGAATTCCATGAGTTTATGAAAGAAGTGGCTTTCCCTTCTATTTGTTTTCCTTTCTTGTCTCCATCAGTTCCCAAATCCTATCACCAGCCCCAATCAGCATTATTCCACCACTGCCCATTCCACCGACAACTAACGTTCCGTTACGATCAGTCTTAGAGCTCTACTTGGAGCCGTGGGGTGAAGAGTCAGGTTAGAGATTCTGACAGGGAGGAGGACTGCTATGGCAGGGAGGCAGGAGTCACATGCTGAGAAACGGGGTAAGGAGAGGAAATTATGATAACAACAGTTAATCGCTGAGATTTTCCCTTTCTTCCCCTTCTCCTTTTCTACAGTTATTTCCCATACAATTCCATTATTTCTCCCACGCTTTCTAGGGTGAGGCACAACAGGAGCAAGAACTGGACAAAAAGGAGCAGGAGTCTGAGTCTGGGGCAGAAACCTGAAAGTAACATTAGTGGGACCAGCTCTGGCCATGGGCTTATATCATGGGCAGGGCTAGCAGTCACTGACAGGGTGGATGGCAGGATTGATAGGCCAAGAGAAAGACACGAGGCAAAGGTGTGGCTGATAGAAAGGAGGTGTTCCAGAAGCCACCACTGGGATACCCTTGGAAAAGTGAGCCCCTAGCTGGGATAAGGACATGACAATACATACATGTGTATGTCATGTATGTACATGGTGATTCTAATGTAGTGTTCACAAGATGGGGTATTCTTGTACAGGAAGGCAACAATAAAGGCTTTCATTATTTTCACTTTTCTCTTTTTACACATGATAGAACAGCTCTCAGGGACTGATTGGCATTAGGTCACGTAGCTTAGACATGGCTTGATATCTTTTAAAATCAGTCTATTTCTTTTGGCCTTAAGACTAAGCCCATTTTAATGGTTGAGGTTTCATATTCAATAGAGTTTTACCTAAAACTATTTGCAAATAATTTTTTAATTTAATGAAAATATAGTTTCCAAGTGTTTTTTAAACTTATGCAAGCTCGCTCTCTCTCCCTCCCTCCCTCCCCTTGTGTTTCCCCTTCCTTTCATATCTCCTTCTTTCTTTACCATCTATAAACAACAATAATTACATGCATGTGTGTTAATGGACAGCAGGGAGAAGGATCAATATTTTTTTAACTCTATAGGAAAAATCTTACCATTACTTAGTCATCTTTTCATAATTTTGTTCTTAGTTTACATCGTGTACAAATCTGTGGTATCATGATCAGGACTTGTACTTACCACCATATTGTGAGCTTCCTGGGGACAGGAACTCTGCCTCCATCTCCTAATTCAGCCCTCTAGGCCCAGCACCTCACTCATTCTTGAGTGGTCTTCCTGAAATGGACAATGCAAGATTTGCAAGGAAAGATATATTCAAAAGAAGAAAAAAATGATATCTGAAGCCACTAGGGAAATGATGCAAATTAAAATGATGATGAGATAACACCAATATACCCCTAGCTATATTACTAGATAGGTTAGATATCTCTATTATACTATTAGAGGTGTTAAAAGAAAAATACTGATGGTACCTACAGCTAACATGGGGAGTATTTAACTCTCAGACAATGCTGGTGGGAATGCATAATATATAGCCACTCTGGAAAACAATTTGGCAGTTTCTCATAACTTTAAACATATACTTCCCATATAACCCTACAGTCTAACTCCTACATATTTACTTAAAAGAAATGAAAATTTGTATTCAAACAAAAACCTGTACATGGATATTTATGGCAGCTCTATTCATAATAGCTAAAATGTGGAAAAGACTCAAATGTCCTGCATAAGTGGTTTGTCCATACAATAGAAGACTATTCAGCAGTAAAAAAGAAAATCAGTGATACAGGCAAAAACTTGAATGATTCTCAAAGTATTTTCTGAGTGAAAGAACCTGTCTCAAAAGAGTACATACTACATCATTCCATTTGTGTGACATTCTCAAAAGGACAAAATTATATGACAGAGAATAGATCAGTGGCAGCCAGGGGTTGGGTGAGGAGGAGGGTGTGACTACAAAGACGTAGCATGGGAGGATGCTGGGGTAATGGAACTGCTCTGGATTCTGTTTTGTTGATGGTTACACAATCCATACATGTGTTAAAATTCATAGAATTTTAAACCAAAAATAAATTTTACTATATGTTAATGTAAAAATAATATTAAAATAATACAAATAGTAAATCGAAAACACTACAGACATGTAAAGCATTTATAACTAAAACTGGAACTATAAGCTAAACACCCCCAACCAGATTTCAACCCCTGAGGGATCACTTTCTCCAGGAAGGTCACAAATCATATTGTGTCTCTTCTGCTCGCAGCAAACCTAGAAATGTGTCCTGATGTGTAATTTGAAAGTTCCCACTGCATCTGTATGTTAGTGTCTTTGAGTAGATGGCTCGGGAATGAGCACCAATTCTTGTACACTTGTCATGCCCCACATAAAGCCTAATAAAAAAGAGGACTGGCATTACCTGACTGGCCACACCGTAGGAGGCCATCTTGCACAGGTCATATGGCTCGCAGGGATTTTGTTTGCTTTCTTCTGATGGATCTAGAGTCTAGATCGCAATGTCTGTGAGAATTCATGTATTTCTTTTTGTGAGCTATGTGTGCCTGAGCCTGTGCGGTATCTTTGGTATGCACACATGCTCCAAATAACTAGATACATTCATCATGCTGCACCTATAACTGCTTTGGGAAATTTTTAAGGAGCCAAGACCTGAAGTGTCAAATCTGACCCTGTATCTCCCTGCTGTAGGAAGTCACTATTCCTCCTCATCCACACCCTGCCAGTGAGGCTAAACTGCTGTACCCTAATTTCAGAAACCAAGGATGTTCTTCTGGGGACACTGTAATTTGGGAGTGCTAGATAAAGGGAGAGGAATGAGTCATCAAACAACAATATCCTTGTGGGAGAGGTGTGGATGTACCCTTAAGAGTCCAGGGAGGGCACCTAGGTGGCTCAGTGGGTTAAGCCTCTGCCTTCAGCTCCGGTCTTGATCTCATGGTCCTCGGATCAAGTCCCACATCAGGCTCTCTGCTCAGCAGGGAGCCTGCTTCTCCCTCTCTCTCTGCCTGCTTCTCTGCCTACTTGTGATCTCTCTCTCTCTGTCAAATAAATAAATAAAATCTTAAAAAAAAAATAAGAAGAAGAGTCCAGGAACATATGGAGGAAGTCCGAAGGACAGGCACTGGGAACCAGGGTCTGTCTACAAGGGCGTGCTGGAGAGAGGGTTAATTTTGATACATGTTCTCTCCTCTTGGAAAAGAGCTACCGGGCAGCTTATAAACCATGTAGCTTTGTGTTTACAACCTGTGTATTTGTTTCCCTTAGTGGACCTCAGCCCTTCGTTGAAGTCTGGGATTCCCCCCTACCTTAGCATTGTGTGGCAAGGGAATACACACGAGAGTGGGCAGGAAGAGAATAGTGCACAGCTGCATGCGTCCCTGTGCACCAATGCCAAGAAGAGAAGCAGCGCCGCATAGTAGGTGGTCCATGGTCATGAGGTAAGTGGTGGCCCTCAGCAGAGCCAGAAGCACAGACAGCGGTCAGTGGCTGCCTCTAGGAGTAGACTTGAGACAGGACTCTTTTCATTTTCTAAAATTGCAGAGCTGCTTTTCTCAAGAGGCTGTAGACAGACCAGGGACTTATATTTTTAGTGCAGATTCCTAGGCCCCACTTCAGACATGCTGTGTCAAAATATCCGGGGGTGGAACGGACAAATCTGCATTTTAAATGATAGCTCTTGGGCAGTTTTCATGCCTCATAAGTTCTGAGATTTTTATCCTCAAGGTGAAAGTGAGGGTGAGCGATTCCTTGGCCACCCCCTTCCGCCTTCTCTTCTTCCTTATTCTTTCTCTTCTTCCTCTTCCTCCTTCTTCTCTTCCCCTCCTTACTTTTTTCCCCCCTCCTCATTCTTAGCATAATTATTATTACCATCGTTACCTTTACTGGAGGAATGAGAGGGGATTTTTCTACAACAGGCTAATTTACTTATGAGCCAAAGATTCAAAAAGAACTATGAAAAGTGGTATCACCTAGGTCTCTCCCTTTACCCTAATTAGGGATGAAAATTTGCTGTATTACGTGCTCCCAAAAGAGAATACCGTTTCTATAATTAGGGATGCTGCCATGGTGGAAGAATCATTTTATACAAAGTCTTAGAGGAAATCTCTCGCCTGGTGAGGAAGCTCCATGTTAGTTATGTGAATCCAGGAAATGTATCAGCAGTCAGCGAGACGAGCAGTAAGAATTCTGTTTACATGTATTTTTATGTGCAGTCATTTTCAAAAATTAAGTTTTGTGCCCAAAGAATATTGTCATAATACATGAATATTTCACAGTCTGGTATATTTCCCAAATATTTTCAATTGGTGATACCGCTTTTTTTTAACATTGTAAAACCTATCTTCATTCTTCTCTGAGTGACTCAGGTTATAAACTTCAACAGTATTCAAGGTAGTTGTACTCCATTTTTAAGTTTAATATTTTATACTTTTTAATGGTTAAAATGTACCCTTGGTCTTGACAGGGAAAAAGCAATAAAAATATGAAACAGTTGAACTCAGGGGGAAAAAGTGCATCTCTTCTAAATGTGTAGGAGTTCCCTAAGCCAAGTTCAAAATTGTTCTTTATGATATACTTCATCCGTAAGAACATGATTCATCCATTGTGTTCAGTTCTCTTAGAAACCTTGTGCATTAGAGAAAACTTTTCAAAATCATTTTGAGAGAAATTCCTTTTGCTTTAAAATTATATCTTCATAGGTTTAAAACCTATTGGGTTAGAGAATATTAGTTTAGAGGCATTTGTTTTATTTTAAAATTACATCCGGACATTGTGTAACTTTGACATATTTATTGATTGCCTTCTATGTGCTCCACAAAACATATTCAGTGAATGAATGATATTCTTTTAAAAACACCTGTATGTATTAAATGCCAGGCAGTTGACATAACTCTTTATCATCACATCCTAATATTCTATTTATTCCCGTTTTACAGATAGAAATACTGACAATCAAAGAAGTCAAACAGCTTGCCCAAGCTCCCATACCCAGTGTGTGAAGCAACTGGGTCTCAGGCTCAGGTCTGCACGACCCCAAAGCCTCAGCCCCCTTAACCCAAATTTGTCCATCTGAAAAGCCTGTGTATTTTAGGGCTTGTCTGATTTTGTGATTACTCCCAGCCCTTGTATATTATGATTTTACTAAGCCCATGGCATATTTTGAATTTGTGTTTTTCTCCTAATAAATTCCTGACATCAGCTTGTCTTTGACTTGACTCTTTCTCTGAAATATCAAGTAATGAAAAATAATCAGTTAATTAAAGGTTCCAGACTCATTAATCCACTTTTTTAGCATACTAAATAATAAAATAATTCACATGGGCTGGGGGTAGGGAGTGGGGAAAACCGGAAACAAATAAAATTTGTTTAAACACTAATTGTTTTTATTTCAACCCGGCGATGTTGGATTTTAAATCACAGTATAGCTCTTTGGTCTGTTTAGAAATTTCTTGTTTTGTTTTTCTTTCAAAACTTTTATCCTACTGTTTTTTGTTTTGTTTTATGAAACTTAGGATTGATTTGTTCTTCTAGAGGTAGGTTTTTGCCTTAAGACTCTGTGAAAATAATTTACTTATTGTTATTTTTTAAATTGGTTTTATGTCTGTTCAGGCCTTTAGATTGTAAGGTTTAGGAGATATAAAAAAGTTACTTATTTTTGCATGAAGGATGAATTCCTGCAATGGGAAAAAGAATGTATCCGATTGAGATAAAGGAATATAGGAAAGATAGAGGTTCTGGGGAAAGCTCAGACTGAATCAGTAAGCTGCTCCAAGATGGTAAACAACTTCAAAATGGTGTCAGCCAACCAGGTTGCTCCTGGCTGAGGCCTTTTAGCAGTTCTTTTTAACTAGAAAAGTCTAGTAATCCCAAACAATATGTCTCAATAGATCTACGAATGTCACAGTTTCATAATTTTTTTTTTAAAATGTGTTCTGGTGTTCATTTCTTTTTTTTACTATCTGTGTTTATGTCTCATTAGGCCATACAGGAAATCCGCTACTTGTTTATATTGCTGTGCCTTGGGAAAAGACAAAGAGACAACATTTTTTTCTAAAGCTATTTCACATTTTTCAGCCTCTTATTATAACTACCCCAAAATTATCTTTGCAAAGATTTTTTTTAAAGTTCTGTCACTTCAAAAGAGTAGTCATTGACTCAGTTTGAATCTCTTGTTAAAAATTGAATGGAAGGAACCAGACCCATATTGGAGAGTTTCACTTAATTTTGTAATAATTTTGGAAAATATTTGCCCTCTACACTTTATTCAGGAGAAAACCTACAGCTGGATCTCAGCAGAAATAAAGTAAAAGCAAGAACAAATAGCTTTTGTGATTAATTAGATGCTTATTAAACATCTTTCATCTAAGACATTGCCCTTCTCTTTCTGTTGTACAGACTTCTTTTTTTTCTCGTTCCTTGAAAACTACCACTTCCTGTCTCCTCCCTAACTGCCTCTACTTGGAGGTAGTCATGTTAGCCTTTCACCAAACATTATACATAGCCATATTTGGCATATGTATGTGTGTTTTTATGTGTTTCTGCGTTTGCATCTTTTTTCAATTTTCTTTATTTACTTTTGCATTTGACCCCCTTTAATGTATTTTAAACTTGGTGAAGAGAGAAACTTTGTCTTTTCCTGACCTTAAAAACTTGTCTCTACATGGTATTTTCTTCATCCATTACTGATTGACTAAAAAAGAAAAAAAATACTCCATATTCCTCAATTAACAGAAGGCAAGCAAGGAAAAGAACACCTACCTTATCACAAAAGACTTTATCGTCACCTTAATCACTTGATCGAATCCTTATTTTTTATCATGTTCAGTGTGAGGGTAGTCTTCCCAGTGAGAAGTTGTACTATTATAGGCACATGTCATTTAGAGCAAATATAAAATTAAAATATAGAATTACATTAGAAATCCATAAGAATTCTAATTTCACACACACACACACACACACACACACACACACACACACACATGCAATGTGTAGTCAGTCATGGGAGCTTATGTAATATAAATCCTGCTAAAACTTAGCTAGTTTGTTCATTTCAAGATGGATAATGTGTTAGCAATATAATAGAGGGATTTTGTGCCACGTAAACCAAGAATTCAGAATGCAAACCATTGCACCCACAAGATAGGTTTGTTTTATCTGAGCTTGGAAGAAAAGGGCCTAAGAAAACAAACCAATTTGCTTCCAATCCAAATTATCAACTGGAGATATTCTTCAACAAATACCAAAAACAGATGTGGATGCCTTTTCTCCATGACTGCAAGCCAGTAAATGATTTCTTGCCATTTTATCCCTTTATGATAAAACCTCAACCTCCCATCCACACCAGGAGAGAGGAAAACCCCAGAAGAAACATAATACTATTTGGCTCTTTTTTTTTTTTTTAATCTTCCCTGTAGATACTGGATGTGTTACCAGGTCTCCCAACTGTGTATTCTATACCGACAGTATTTTAAGGATATTTCTTCATTAGAACATATTTTCTTCAATCTGCAAAAGGAACTCTCTTTCTGAGTTTTGGAGAGATGACATTAAGCATCTTTCCACCTTTTTTTTTTTAAGGTTTATTTATTTATTTATTTGTTTGTTTGTTTGTTTATTTATTTATTTGAGAGAAAGAGAGAAAGAACACAAGTAGAGGGGACAGCAGAGGGAGAGGGAGAAGCAGACCCCCTGCCAAGCTGGGAGCCTGATGCAGGACTTGATCCCAGGACGCTGGAGATCATCACCTGAGCCAAAGGCAGACCCTTAATCGTCTGAGCCACCCAGGCGCCCCACATCTTTCCACTTTTATTTTTTATTTATTTATTTTTAAAGATTTTATTTATTCATTTGACACAGAGAGAGATTACAAGTAGGCAGAGAGGCAGGCAGAGAGAGAGGAGAGAGGAGGAAGCAGGCTCCCTGCTGAGCAGAGACCCCGATGGGGGCCTCGATCCCAGGACCCTGAGATCATGACCTGAGCCGAAGGCAGCGGCTTTAACCCACTGAGCCACCCAGGCGCCCCACATCTTTCCACTTTTAAAAGGGAGTGGGCTCCTGTAGGAATGATCTGATGTTTCAAAATGACTGAATTTCTTGTGAGAATGATTTGTTGTTCTGGAGTTTGTATTTTCCAAGAGAAGCTAGTGTACTAGCTTTTGAACCTTTGGAAGCACGAGTTTAAATTTGGCCCATAGTAAGCAACGAGCAACAACATTTGGCCTGGTCTCAAACAGTTCTCTGGGTTTCTACATCATCATACCCCACACACAACTCAACACCATTAACACAACTGAAAACATCTGCTGGACAAAGATCCCAGTTTTGGGAAGAAAGGATGGCCAAATACTCTTAATACCTCACTATCAGAAAACCAAAACTTACCACTGATGCTTAAAAGCAAAGTCAGGAAACTATTTGAGATCCACATAGATTATAGGACCCTGGCCAAGGGGTTCTAGAATTCTTTATACAAATCTGGATTTTTTTTTTATGGTACCATTCACTTATGCTTACAACTATTTGTCCACTTGGGTGGGCCCTCTCTGAAGCTAAATTTCCTTCATATGATACGAAGCCATATCTCCTCAAAAAGCACATAGGTGGTAGGTTTCAAATTGGTGCAATTTTGACCTTACGAACGTGGACACAACCACAGATGTCCTGGAATGTGGGAAAGAGTTGTGTTTGAAAACACCAGAGGATAGAATGATCACCATTTGAAACTACATGAAATCATTTTCAACAACTTTCTTGTCTTATTTTCAGAACCCATTTCCCCCTATATTTCCCATCCTTGAATAAGACAGAAAAAAAATGAAAATCTCTGGGCACTTAAATATCAAACTTAAAGTCATTTCCTAAGAGTATATTTTTGAAGTTCTACATTTGCCTTAAGTATACAGTCAATTATCTTATGCAGCCTATGAGGTTACCTCAACTCTCAGCTAAGCTGCTCATAGTTATGCCCATTTTACAGACTATTGCACTTTATATGATCTTAAAATCCTATAACATATATATTTATATATATAAATTATATATATAAATAAATGATATTATATATATATATATTTTTCTAGTTTATGTGAAAGAAGACAATGGTCCTCTTTCCTAAGAAAATGTTCTTACATGAATACATAAGAACAAGTGTACATGGATGTGTGTTTGGGACCAAGGATAAAGTAGAAAAGAGGAGAGTTCAAACTTGTCAAGCAGTTTCACCTGAAGAAATATAACCAAAACTCCAACTGTGTCAGGACATTGAAGTGATGGGCTGTTGTGTTTGAGGAACAAGGTGTGAGCAGAGGTGCAGAGGTCATAGCAGGAAATGGTGGAAAGATGCCTCGTACCACACCTGTGTGCCGAGTTCCTCCTGACAGTCATACCTTCTTTTTCACAGACACAATTCAGTCAGAAGTCTGATCGGGAGCACGGAGCAAAAGTCATGCTGTATCAACATCTGTCCCTTGATGCAAACAAAGTAGGGAGAAACAGGGATATGAAGAAACTGCATCAATTTGGTCCATCAAAGGGACAAATTCCCACAGCAAAGCCCAAGGATGACACTGAGCCAGTCCCCAAAATGACTGTTGCTGAGTCTTGGGGTGCCAAAAGCAGGGCAAGGCAGGCAGGTGATCACAGACTATAATTGAATAGTGGGGACATCCTGGCATCTTGGCAAAACTCTAACCATAAAATCCAAGGAATTTTAGTGCCAAAGGGATAGAAATTACCTACTCTTATGTTCTACCGTTTTACTCCAGGACACACAGGAGAGAAGGGACAGAGCCAGGTGTAGGATCTGGTCCCCCACTCCCAGTTCAGTGCAATTTCCCCTGTGTTATTGTGCTTGTGTGATTTAGTGGATACTGAATGGGTCAAGCCAATGGCAGGCCTGGTGAAGCCAATGGCTAGTGCAGGGTTGTCCTGACATGGCTCTGTGCCTTGAGGTTTCAAGTAAATGAAAGGCCCACGGCCCTAAATGTCTCATCTGCTTATTTTGGTTTCCTCTGTGTGGTATTAGAATGTGCCTGATTTCCCGAGTTTTAGGGAGCTGATAAAATCCGTCGTTTAAAAAAGAAAGATATATATAGTGAATGTTGAGTAAAGAAAAAGCCATTTTACATAAATGGCTTCTCAGAAATTAATTTGCCAATTATGAGTTTTCTATATAATCTTTAAATACTTTAAGTTGGGCCTGAGTCAGCTTCAGTTTTCAACTCCTTATATACAGTCATGATGTCATGTAACAACATTTCTCTGAGTACTCGATAATAACTCCCATTTATTTTGCACTCATGGTCAGGGCAACAAGCAGAAGAGGTACACCCCCCAGATGCAAGAAAAGTGAAAAGGAAGCTTAAATTTATCTGTTTCCTTGATTAGATAAGTTACAGAATAACTGGAAGAATTTAAAAAATTTTCCCTAGTCTATGACGACATTTTCACTAGAATGAGGCAAAGTAAGAAATGTAAGAAAATGAGCTTTTGCAAAAAGCTAACATTTTCCCTGATGGTCAGCATCTTAACTCCCAGACAGCAAAATGTCATTTCATCTAAGCAATGTAGAAAATAGCAGATAGTAGACTTGTTTTTAATGTTACACTTGGCAAAATTAAATACTAATATTTCCATTTATTAGTAATTCCACTTATCTGAACTTCTATTTCCTTGTTAATAAGTGCAATGATAATTTCCCTATCACTCTCATAGAGGCATTGTGAGGTTCAATTAAAATAATGAATATAAGAATAAAGTAATTGATTTAAGTTTTTAATATATAGTTGTCGATTATTATCATTACGACAATCAATTAACTGTGTACTATTCGGGGAAAAGGGAACGATGGAAATGTTCTAGTTGAGATGAATAGAAATATATTCTTGGCAGTAGAATATATTTAACTCCATTGGTACGATAAATGCTGTTGGAGGGGGCGCATTTCAGTTAAAGTTCATCTGGAAAAGCTTCATGGAGGCTATGCAATCTGAGAATGTTTTGGCTTTGTCTCTAGAGGGAGGAGGGGGTGTGCTTCTCCATTGAGCAGAAACTCAAATGTAATGACAAAGAGATAGAGATAAGCAGACTTAACCCCAAGGACAGTGAGCGACTGCCCAGCTGAAGGAGGAAATTCACTATCAGGAGAAGTGGGAGATAAATTTCAATGCATTAGGTGAAACCAATTGATGATGGGCAATGAAAGCCAAACTCAGGCATTGGCGCTCGCCCTGAAAAACATGAGTCGTTGACAATTCCTCTGCCGGAGGGGAAAGGAGTGGTATATGGAAGTGATGCTTAGGCTCATAATTATCACATAGCACATAGGGGCGGTGTCCTACAATATGAGTATTAAGTGAAGAAACTGTGCTGTGGAGTTCTCCTGGGTCTCACCTTTAGGAGACTGGATGAGACACGTCTACAGCAAAAGTGTAGGAGGGCAGATCTAAGAATCAACAGACTCAAGAATACGAAGGGAGGAGAGAATTTCAAAAAGAGCTTAGAACCACAGTTTAATGTGTGAGGATTTTTCAAAAGGTCACTAGAACTCCTGTAGCTTTTGCAATATACGAGTTCTCTGTCATACACAAGTCAAACTAACCAACTCTTGATATTCAACAACTTCTGTGTATTTTGGCAATAAACATATTCTCCAAAATACCACATATTTACTCAGGTGAACAAACATGAAAACATTGCTAGTGTCTTTCTCCCCAGAAGAGTATTTAGAAAACATACGTAAATGAAAGACTAAATTATAGTTATTCCGAGTCTTTTCATCTCATTTAATCCTTTTTCTTTCAAGTAATGAGATAGCAGGTACACCGGCAGAAACACTAAGCTGGGAAGCAGAAGACCTGAGTTCCTGCCCTAGTTCTGCCACTAATTAGCTGAGAGGGAAAGTCATTTAATCTTTTCATGTTAGTTTCCTCCTTTTTAAAATTATGAGGTCAAAATATGTTAATCTCTGAGGTTTATTTTTAAATTATGGGGTTAAACAAGTTAACCTCCAAGATTTTTTTTTTTCGTCTTAACATTTCCCGACTGTAATTTCTTAGTCCTGTGACATTATAGTGAGTTTCTGACTACCTGGTCGAGGCAGTCATAGATAAAAGTATTTTGGGAAAAAAGAAATGAAACTGTCTGTAAAACTTTGAAAGACAGGGACTTTTATTTTTTTTAGTTTCGTATAAAGCTATTTTTACAGATTGGTTTCAACAGTATTTAGGAGATGAAAGCCATGGAATTCACTCTTATACATAAAATAAAGTGCTAAATCTCATTTGAATCTGCGGAGGCAGATGATAAAGAGAAGAAAGAATATTTGCAATGAAATAAAGTACAATTTGTAAAACCTAATTGTTGTGAAAGCTATCGAGTTCTTGCTGCCACAAATTCTGTTTACAGAATATCTTTCCATTAGGGATATATACATATAAACATGTGTGTACACACATGTATACACACAGATGTGCAGAGTCAAAGTGTGTGTGTGTGTGCATGTGTGTGTGTGTGAGAGAAAGAGAGTGTGTGTGTGATATGTGTGTATCATAGAAAATAAAGTCGAGGAGAGTACCCTTTATCCCTGGAGATATGAAGTCTATCAAACTTCTGGATAAAGAGAGAATAATGTTCACTAAAGCTTTCCTTTTACTCAGAAAAATAAAGTCACTTATTTGCATACTGCAGGTATTAGAGTTTTGGGATCCAATTTCAAATTGATGGTTTACCTTATTTTAAAGAGAATTTAATACATTTTCCAAATTTAGACTCTTAAGAATGTATCAAATGCTTCTTAGCCCGTGAGAAATTGTTCTTGGAGTATGACCTAATCAAAAGATCAGAGATTAGGGGTGCCTGGGTGCTCAGTCATTAAGCGTCTGCCTTTGGCTCAGGTCAGATCCCAGTGTCCTGGGATTGAGCCCCGCATCAGGCTCCTCACTCGGCAGGGAGCCTACTTCTCCCTCTCCCACTCCCCCTGCTTGTGTTCCTTCTCTCGATGTATCTCTCTCTGTCAAACGAATAAAATCTTTAAAAAAAAAAAAAAAGATCAGTGATTATAGTTGATAAACTAAATTAGGAGATGTATTTCTGCTGTTACTTGGTTGGCTGTTGTGGTGGTTATTTAAAGTAAGACTGAGCACCTTGAAATGCTTAACCTGGAGCCACAGTTCGTGGAAGCTAAAAAGTAAATATCTAAATAAATGTATCACATTATTTTATAACATTGGATGCAGTTTGGGGCTGTGCAATTTAAACTGATAGAGGTGACTTCAGTTGGATTCAGAGGAAATGATGCAGGCCATTGTGTGAGAAACATAGAAAAACATTTTTTTTTCTTTTTTTTTTTTTAGCCAAAGCCTTGCACTCTCCAGCTCTGGTACACTGAGTGAAACAGGTCGTAGATGTTCCAAACTACTGATGACCCCTGTGCTCCTGGCTGTGGGTTGGGCCTGGGTCCCTCAGTAGGCAGGATGCAACCTCAAACAAACCTACCCACCCATCCCAATGTGCAGTAAAAATATTATCATTCTCTATATGTTCTATCCACACAGAGGATTGGGAAGTACTGGTTTAGCCGCCACTTGAGAAATACACAGGACACCCTACAGGTCCATATTCAGACGATAAGCACAAAATATCAGTCAAATAAACATTTGTCCTACCTCTTTCTTAACATCTGAACATCCTGAACATCTACTGGCATCAGGTAAATGTACATTTGGATTAGCTCTGAGACACTAAGTGTCACCTAGTAATGGGACGAGCTACTTTCATCCTTCATAGTACAGAAACAATGAAACCATCTCCTGATGCCAAAGACATCACATTAAGCAGGGTCTTGTAGCATCGAGCATAAAGTATAAAGTCTCCTATGAAATAAGAGTTGTTGAGATGTGCACGAAATCCTGCCTCATGTGCCACATGTGCTCCAGGAAATCCATGACTCAGAATCCATCCACACTTACTTGATGTGAGGGCCGCACGTCTCATCAGCTGATAACTGGAACTCTGATAGGGGCTTATTGGAGTAGCAGCTAGAAGGGTGAAGATCTGAGTTGTTTTCTAGTCGTGAGCTAGTATCCTGAGCATGTAGAACACTTATTAATAATGATTACATTACACGAGCACATTTTCCATTTCTGCATCAGAAAGATTTATGAAGCTGTGTGGTCATGCCTCGTAGCTGATGTTTCCAATACAGAATAATCTAATTTCCTAGTGCAAATCACACTGATGTGACCTAGAGACATTTCTGTTGTGTCACAACAGCATTTAATTTGAACTGAAATTAGCCAGAATTACACCATGTTCTTGGCAAACAGTCTGATCCAAAAATATCACCATAGTAACATGTGTATTCTATCAACAAGTCCCCTTTCATAATGTTTAAGGTCTCATTCTATCAATAATTCTGCGATGCATAAAAAAATCATCTTGGAACACCAACCTGTTGCTAGAAGGTATCTGTAACTCAATTTAAATGACATATAGGGTTTTTAAAAAATATATTTCCCTTGACTTAAAGAAACATTTACGTGCTCATTAGGCCAGATCAACTTTGCAGATGTAGTAAGAGCGTTCAGAGATGTTTTACATGACCAAGTGCTGAAATTCATTTTCTTTTTACTGTTTCTTTCATCACCTTCTAAGAAATTATATGTTCATTCCAAGGAGTTAGGTCTCAACTGACCATGGAAAGGTAATTTTTAAAAGTTTGCTTCTTTACGTTAAGAGAAATCGTAGAGGAAACACCGAAAGTTCATATTCTCAAAGAGACTTTAGTTCTCACTTCAGCAATTGAAAGAGAAATCCTTTTTGATTATATATCTGTGAAACCTTTAGATTCAGGCCTTCATAGGTTTAAGACAATTCATTTCCACCCTTCATCAGTCGGTTTGTTAAATGTTTATAGAAGTAACAATCTGTACAGGGAGGCACTTGAAAAATGGTAATTGAATTTGTTACAGTGTCCCAGGTTGATGTGTGGGTGGTTAGAGAGGGGAACAAGGGGTGAAGAGATGAGGGAGCAGATAGAAAAAGAGAGAGGGGAAAACATTTCAATGCCATTGATTGCTATCAATGGGCATTGTATAATGACAATTGAATTTTAAAGAAAAGAAAGGCTGATTTTCCTTAAAAGAAGGAGTAAGAGTTATATGACGTCAAACCCACCCCAGTGTCTATGCGTGAAAGATAATGATGCTAGAGGATGGGAGAGCATTTCAACAAAAGTTTCAAAAATACTGTCAAGAAGCTGGGAAAGGAATGGTTGCAAATAAACCTGGTAAAGGTTTGAAAGGCTCTCATCTGCAGTAGTGGTCGATCATGTGCAGGTCATGTGTGAACACTTCAGTTTTTCTGTGTATAATAAGCTTCAGCTTGATACCATTAAGCATGAAAAAAAGGATTGTTTTGTATAAAAAGATTGCATTTGATTAATCATGCTCAGGGTACACCATAGGAACAATGAACTTTTCAAGGATGTTGGCTTTATCTTTATGTTTTGTCACTGTCAGGAGATTAATGATCTAGAAAGCAAAGCATTACATGTAAAGTCATTTATTTTTCAGTTTGACTTGAACTTCTTGACTGTATTGCAACTCTATATTGGCATTTTCACTTAGAACAGCATACTTTGTGAGCTCGATGGCCTCATTTGAAATAACTTTTTGTTTGTTTCTCTCTGTGTTTGTTATCTTTCTGGTTGCTTGTATCTCATTCCATTAAGTTTATAGCAATGAGGACAGTGACCCATATTTTATTTCCTTTAGTAGAATTCTTCTTTATTCTATGATAAACAGTCATTCATAACTTGTGGGAAATTTTGACATAGAGAGACAGGATCATTTTTTGTTTAAACTATGACAACAGAAAGACTTTCTTGGGTATAATGTTTAATTAGTAACTATGCTGTGTTAAGTATTGTGCACGTCAGTGTATAGACATGTGTGAGCAAAATAGACACGGTCTCTGCCCACCAAGACTAATGCCAGATAAATGCACCACAACACTTCTAATGATAAATATCAGAAAGTGTCATAAAAAGTAAGTGGAGCTCAAGGATGAAGGACAGGACATAAGTGAGGATGTAGGAAAGATTCCTCTAACCCTGAATCCAATCGTTGAAGATGAGTCAAAGGTAGTCAAAGAAAGACAGTGGGTGCAATGGTAGCTGGTGAAGAGAGGTGTGGGGATGAGGAGATAGGGATCTGTACGGTAAAGACTTAGAGGAGAGCAGTGAGAGATGAGGTCAAACAGAGGGGCAGGAGTCAGAACCAGAAGGCCCCTGCAGGCATTGACAAGAGGTTTGAATTTTATTCTAACAGGGACATGGCATTATTGGAGAATAGCAAGAGTGACATCATGTGATATATTTTCAAAAAACACACTGACTACCCTGAAAAATGGATTAGAAAGAAGCATGAGTAAAGACAAGAAACCCAGTTGGAAGTCTTCAGTCCAAGCAAGATGTTATGCCTTGACTGGAGACGTGGCAGTGAAAATAGGGTGAAGTAAACATATTTGAAATATGTTTTGGGGTAAATCAGCAGGACTTGATGAGACAATGAATCTCGGAAGAAAAAAGACCAAAGATTACTGTGAGATTGCTTGCAGTGGGAGGCAGCCTCCATGACAGCGGGTGATTTTCCCTGCCTCCTGGTATCCACACTCTTGTGTGATTCCCTCCCATACTGTAAGGGTTGGTCTGTGTGATCACTACAATAAGACAGAAGTGATGGCATGTGGCTTCCAAGGCCAGGTCATAAAAGACAGTGTAGCTTCTGTCTTCTCTAGAATCACCAGATCTAGTGGAAGCAACCCTTTGAAGGGGCCCATGTGGCGGGAAGCTGAGGCTTCCTGCCAACAGCCATTAGGGGATTAAGGTTTCTTGCCAAAATCCACGTGAGGGGAACAGCTCAGGAGGGAGTCTTCCACGTCTAGTAGAATCTTCAAATGACCATAGCCCCAGTCAATATCTTAACTGCAGTTTCAAGACAAACCCAGAGCCAGAACCACCCAGCTGAGTTGTTTCTGCACTCCTTACCAATAAAAACCATGAGATGACCAATTGTTTTTCTAAACCACTAATTTTTGTGGTAATCGGTTGCACAGAAAAAGATAAACAACACATTTGCTTAAGTAATGTGTGCTACTATTTACTAAACTGCTAAAGACTAGGGGAGGAATAGATTTGTAGGGAAGGATGAAGAGTTAGTTTTACACACATAGAACTGTGTATGCCTTGAAATAGTCTATAGTTAATGCTAGGTAGAGAACAGAATAAATGAATATGGAATTCAGAAATGTGATCTGAATGAATGATGTAAGTTTGGGAATAATAAGCTTATAGATGATAATTTTAACTATAAGAATAGATATGGTCACCTAGGGAGAGTAATACTTACTAAGAGAGAAAAGGATCCAGGAACCCCAATAATCAGATGTCTGTATATTTACACCTCTTCCGTACTATGTTAATACACCTGACCTCCTTCTTATTCTGGTCACTGTCATGGTGGACTGGTTCCAGGCATTCTTCCATAATGTCTTCATGGGCGCAAACTGACAAGGCTTCTCATCAGTTCACACTGGAACGTCTCTGCTGTGCTGCCGAAGGAATCTCTCAGGAATCCTTCAGTACTCAGGCAAGTGTACTCTGGAAGTCAACAGCAGTTATTGCCCTTGGGATCTCCGATGGGAGATCAAGAAATAATAGACAAATGCTTCCCTTCCTGTCCCCAGGTAGACAGTTCTGAGATGCATTTCATAAGTTTCCTCAAAAGTTCCTGTAGGATTTCTAACTAATTTCCCAAAGTGGGGGCCAACTCACCTTTGCACTGGTTTTCCTTCTTTATCTATTATTCTCTCCTGTCCCTCAATCTTGCTTCCTGGGATCACTGCCCAAATAAATGATCTGCCTGCAAGCTTTTAACTCCTTTCTGGGAAACCCAGTCTGGTTTGGGAGAAAAGAACAAGCTGAGCCAGTTCAGTAGATGTTAAGGAAGAAGCCCAAATGGTAGAGGAAAACCAGAAGATGAGTGCCGTGAATACCAAGAGAAAAGGAGGGGTCAGCTGTACTGAATGGCACTTGGAGGACAAATGAAGCGAATTGCAAAACACTTTATTTTCCTCAAATTTTCACATCATCTGACCTTTGTGGCAGTCTCATGAGGTAGGTGAGATACATGTTATTTTTCTCAAGGTCAGGGAGATGAAAAGCTCAGTGATATATTAAGCTCCTGTGTTAAGGGGCCATACATTCTGACTCTAGGACGTTCACTTCACAAACCATTGCTTATACCATGGTTGCCGGAAGCCAACTTCACTGAGTATTGAGTAAACGCCATCATTTATAAGAATTTAATTGCAGACACATGTTGGCAATCTATAAATAGTTCAAATTCTAGAAGTTCTCTGAGAAATTTTACACTGTAGAAAATTGGAGACTGTTTTAAAGGACTTAATTCTGACAAAATAATCACAAGGTGTTATAAACTCAACTATTTTACAGCTACTAAAAAGTCACCTATAAAAATTGTAGGAAAGCAAAGGAAACACTTTTCAGATTCCTCCTGAAGACTGAGGCATGTAGACCTGAGATTTACTTCAATACTTCATTATTTGAGAAAATCTGTAAGCTAAGTAAATGAGTGGGATAATTTGAAAATTTGGATTATAGTTGTTCACATAATTGTTGGGATTTGAGTATGCACAGTAAAGAATACCCTTTTCCCCTTTCTGAGTTCTGATCAATTGCCTGAATTCTGAATATTTGAAAGAGCAGTCAGTTAGAGATGAAAACACCAACTTTATGTAGTAGCTAGATTAGAGGACATGGCTTAGATATGCAGCCTTGGGGTTTGTTTGTTTGTTTTGTTGGTTTTTGTTTCTTGTTTTTTTTGTTTTGCTTTTTTGTTGTTGTTGTTTCTGTTTTGTTTTTGTTTTTTGCCATTCAAAACTCCCACCATCCTGACTGTTGGTCTTGTGAAAATATATTAACACAATATTCAGAATTGCTACACTGGATTGTTTAGGTAAGGAAGAAAAGAGGAAATCCACTGTAGGTCCAGGCTTCTGATACATTTGCCTTCCCCATGAAGAAATAAATGTTGGTTAATATATGTCATACACCAGTCAGAGGGAAGAATGGCCAAAGCAGGACAGCGTGTAAGGGGTGAGGCTAGGAACCAGGTGTGCTGCTCTATGGAATAACATTCCCTCCAGACTAACCTGATGGCATCTAAGTATCCCAGGCTGGTCCTAGTCACCTTGAGCTCCATCCTGCAGTGAAAGGATTGTGTTAAAGGGAACACGGGGTGGGATAGAGATAAGCTGGCATGAAGAACACTATCTAGCCTCTAAAGGAAGTACAGTCTGGATGCACGCAATTGCAGACGTAGAAACCCATACAAGATGATCTGGGAGCCTCCTGGGGAGGACGAATCTCATCTCCTACCAGCTGGCTAACCAGAAAACCGAGTGTCCCAGGCTTTGTTTCCTTCATGTCAATAAATGTTGCTTGAACGTGCTTCGGCATGTTCAGCAGTACATCCAATACTTTTCAATACCACAAAACACATCGGCTTTAAAAAACATCGACGNGCACGCAATTGCAGACGTAGAAACCCATACAAGATGATCTGGGAGCCTCCTGGGGAGGACGAATCTCATCTCCTACCAGCTGGCTAACCAGAAAACCGAGTGTCCCAGGCTTTGTTTCCTTCATGTCAATAAATGTTGCTTGAACGTGCTTCGGCATGTTCAGCAGTACATCCAATACTTTTCAATACCACAAAACACATCGGCTTTAAAAAACATTGACGTCTGGGCGCCTGGGTGGCTCAGTGGGTTAAAGCCTCTGCTTTCGGCTCAGGTCATGGTCTCAGCGTCCTGGGATCGAGGCCCGCATCGGGCTCCCTGCTCAGCGGGGAGCCTACTTCCCCCCCCACCCTCTCTCTCTGCCTGCCTCTCTGCCTCCTTGTGATCTCTCTCCCTCTGTGAAATAAATAAATAAAATCTTAAAAAAACAACAACAACAACAACAACAAAAATCAACGTTTGTGAAGCTCATCTTTCAGGCAATCATTTCTGATATTCCAAAACAGGCACTGATTTAATCCCTGCTCAACTTTAGATTTTTAGTACAAGAACTTTTGTTTTGTTTCTTTTTTTTTTTAAAAAGTTGTCTTTTACCTGACCCTGGAAACTACACAGTGTTCCTTGCAACAAATGAAATGTAAAATTACTGTAAAAGGGGGTTGGAAATAAATACAAATACCTGGGAAATATTAGAACGAATCATTGAAATAAAGAAAATCATGGGGAAAAAAATCCAGTCTTCACTTTTTATAACTAACACTGAAGCCCATGATGATCGAAGATAGTGTTGTTTTATCCATGCAATAAAACACAAGCAAGCA
Source organism: Ailurus styani (assembly GCA_002007465.1). Lineage (NCBI taxonomy): Eukaryota > Metazoa > Chordata > Mammalia > Carnivora > Ailuridae > Ailurus > Ailurus styani. Next base: position 5,005,595 of record LNAC01000019.1, read on the forward strand.
AAATATTTCTTCCTATAGAATTTACAGGGCTGTCCCTTAAATTTCATGAGCAAAATTCCAAGGTAATAGTGAGTGTCATTTTTGAGGATAACAACATATTCAAGCTCCCCAAATTACTAATAACATTTAGTATACACATCATAGTTTTACCTTGCCTTTCTCTGACTACATTCCAAGGCAACTGATGTAGACAGTGAAGATGATTTTAGTTAAAAGATTAGAAGGAAATACACACTTGGATGCCTAAAGGTGATTGAAAAAAAATGTCAGAATAAATCTCTAAACCAGTAAAAATTGTGATTATTGTTGAGAATCTGTTCCTGAGGCTTTTTCCTGCCTTTTGAATTTCAGTACTCTGAAATATAATCCATGTATCTCAAGTCTGCCATCACTCATCAATGAAAGAAAGGATTTCATAAATCTGTGTTAATTAACTACATTGTACTGAAACAAAAAAACTTTCCATACACGTAAACACCCAGACTAATGGTGGTTGAGGTGTGCTGCTTTCATCGCCCTTTTATATCCATTTTTATCCCCCCCCACCTTTTATTTTCATGAGGGTCATACCCTGATAGCTGATTTCTTGTATCTAACAGAGAAAAGCTATTTCTCTGGGGTCTTATAATTTCTAGATGGTCTAATTAATAATTAGGAGTCATCAATGATGAATAAGAATGTTTTACTTACACCAGTTGGAAGAATACTTTGTGTATAAACTAAACATTTCTTTCTGAATGCTTTATCGGAGAGCTTGCATGTCCTGCAATTCAATGCAGGGTCCTGCAGAGTGTTTAGTGACTGAGGACCAGCTGAAGACCTAACTCTGTCCTTTGTGGTTGGCATGCCCTGGGACCAAGACATGATGTAGGTAATAAGGCTCTGCCTTTTGTGGGCTTGCAATTCCTGCTTTCCCAAAACCGACTGATCCTTTATTTCCTCAGCATGCATGCACAAGATTCCAATCTGAGCCCTAGTAATAAGGTGTCATTTTATACCTTGCTCTGGTTTTAAGTCAATCAAGAACTCTATTCACTCTTACTAGATATCCTCCATTTGGCTTAGTTCTGAAGGAGATTGGAAAACCCTTTCCAACATAATCCTGACTTTAAAAAAATCTACAATCCAGTTTGGGGGAAAAGACCCATATATGTAAATAGAATCACTATACTTTTGTATATATTTTATTGATATTAATACCAATTGCTTAAAGTTATTGAGCAGTTTTTATGGACTCTGTGCTAAGTGCTCTACATACTTTATTTAACCTTCATACTGACCTCTGAGATAGTTTCATGATTATCCCCATTTTATAGGTGAGCACCCAAGACTTGTAAGAACAAATCTGCTTGAAGTCATTCCACTAATAAACATAAAGCAAAGGCCAAAACTAAGCATCTCTGACTCCTCTGCCCATACCCAGAGACCGGCAGGAGCAAGACAGAAGGTGCTGAAAGAAAGAAGAGATTTCAAGTCCAATATTCAAGTTCAAAACCCTTCGTTTGACTAGAAGAGGCAAGGCCAGGGCCAGGCCAATGTGAAGTGTGCCACAGTGATGAGCTGTTTTGGTTAAAAAGACTTAACTCTTGAGGAGGCAGTACTGTACCTGTCAGGAGGGTCAGCTACCCCTTAAATGTGTGGAGAGAAGGGAGAGAGAGGCCAGGGGCAGTCAGGGACTGACACACCAAGTGTATCTTTTCAGGATCCCCCGGGGGTGGCCAGTGCCATCCTGATTGAGTATCTCATGAGAGCCTAGTAGGCTGGATGTTCACTCAACCAATGAAATAGAGGGTGGTCATAATCCTAGATGGCAAAAGTTTAAGATCATGACTATATCTCTTTCAATTTTGCTGGTTTCTCAAGACAGAAGATAGACTTTTCCAGGCCCTGGTAAAGTAGACCATTTTCATAAACTGTTCTGGAGGAAACTGCAATGGAGAATCATAGGGCTGTAAGCCAGTTTCTTCTTTCTTTATCATCACTGACGTGAGTACCTCAAACACTTGCTTATGCTCTCATACTGTGTTAGAGACACCTCAAAGGTTTAAATGCCTTTTATGTTGCAGAATCTTCTCTTATCTCTAAACTTTCCTTTAGAAAGCTATAGCTAGCTTTGCAAAGGAACATTCCCATCACTCTGAGGTTTTCACTTATTATACAATGCAAAGTTAGTGAGATCCTTTAGACTAATGCATTTAATCCACTAATCCCAGTGATGCTCCTTTGAGCATGTTCAGAGTTTGAGAAGGTATTTGTTCATTGCAAGAGATTAGTCCTTACGTTCTGTTCTTGTTTGTCGACTGTGCTTCAGAGATGCCAGGGCAGGTGGGATTAGTGGGATAAGCCTACTACAATGCTAGAGATCCTTGGTAGGAGGTCCAGAGTCAAAGATGCTTGTCTCTGGGTGGCACTTGCTGTGAGAGCCCTTTCATTAGACACAGCCAGATTTACTGCCAAATTCTGGAAAGCACTAGAGAGGAGAGAGATAGAGAGAGAGAGAGTCCCAGCCTAAGGAGTTAGGGGTATGCAGGCCATTCCTAGCCTACTGACTCAGTATTTGACTGGGAACAAGTGGCTTAACTGTACTCAGACTCTTCAACCTTAAAGTCAGATGAAAACAGCAATTAATATGTTTTAGTGCCTTAGGCATCCCATCTAATAAGCTAGTTCCTTTCCCACCTGGAGAAGTGAAGTGACTTGTTCAAGGTCAAGAGTTCCTTAATGCCCAGGATTCCTGTCTTGCAGCCCAGTGCCCTTTTTCTGCACTGTCACCATGGCACTGCTGCCAGCCCTTGTTGATGGAAATGTTTTGAAGCAGTGGAAATTTGATTTTGCTGAGTGTTCAACTCAGCATTTTACAGAGTTATAGACCAAAGTTCCTTTTTAAGGCAAATGTTAAAAATACATAAATAAGCTGTTTCAGGCTTGCAAGTAAGCTTTGTAAATTTGAATTTCATTCTTTAGAAGTTGACTCGGGCTGGGTTTTATGCAAACTCTTGTTCTAAATCAAAAGAAAAATGGCTTCCAAATGTTAGTCTCCCCACACTTGTGCTTCACACTGGCCAAAAGGTCTCGGGATTTCAAAGATCCCTTCAGCTCTGAAGCAGAGAACAGTGCTCTAAATATAAAAACCTCACATTAGGTTCTCAAAGACCATTTTTCCATTTATCTATAAATCTCTTTGTAGGTCAAGTTTGTCTTGATAGGTTTAGACATGTAGCTATCAGTGTATTTCCACCAAGTAGGAGTATAAATCTATCTTTTGTATCCTTAAAACCAAGTACATTTTTCTCTTCTTTGCTTGTATAGGATCTAGAAGGCATCATTTTCCAAGAGTCTGATGTTGTCTACATTATGATCTGTAGAGGAAATTCACTTCTCCTCTTGGTTATTTCCATAAGCTGGGTGGCAACTTCTTGGCCAATTTGCTGTCTACACTGGCTACCTTGCCTCTGACTTGATATAGAATCTGATCAGTAGCACTCTCAACACACTTAGTCCTTCAGTCCTCAAAACAGTGCCTGGCCACTTCTTTAATTTATATTAGCCTCACAGGCACTTGCCATTGATACCAATCCTTTGGCTACAGGCTTCACATTTTCCATTTTTTCTCTGTAGTGAATATGATCAGTTGCATCCACTCTCTGCTTCTTCCTTCATACAGAATCTTTTTTTTTTTAAGATTTTATTTATTTATTTGAGAGGGAGAGACAGAAATAGCAAGAGAGAGCACCAGCAGGGGCAAGAGGGAGAAGCAGGCTCATGCTGAATGGGGAGCCCAACGTGGGGCTCGATCCCAGGACCCTGAGATCATGACCTGAGCTGAAGGCAGACACTTAACCAACTGAGCCACCCAGGTGCCCCCTTCATACAGAATCTTAATTGTCCCCCAGTAATCACCTCTGTATCTTCCAGGGAACTGATTTATTGCCTTACCCCTGCCACCCCAGTTTCAAGAATGGAACTGAATAATATATTCAAACTTTCCAATTGATGTGACTGATTCAGAAATATGGGTAGACGTAAAGCACAGAAGTATGAGCCAAGTAACTACATCATAGGATAGCTCAAAACTCAGGTTGAACATCTGCATGACTACTGGCAACATCTAGACTGATCAAAATTAGCATCATCTTTCTCTAGAGAGGCTTTTGATTGAAAGTTCTTAGGAAGAGGCTGCTATATACAGTTCTTAGGCTCTCTGTGAGCTTTCATGGGGAATTCAAAGGATTTTTTTACCCTCAGGTAACTCACTTTGCTCAAATAGGTTTATATCTCTTATCTGTGGGGTAAAGAAGCTGAAAAGTAAACTATTTGATCATATGTGGTGTGAGGTTAGCAAGAGGGATTCCACTACAGATTCCGATATACCTTAAAGGGTAGGGGTTCCTATATCTTAAAATTGCTGGAATTTTCCCAGATATTGTGTCCCTTAGATTGAAGATGATGTAAAAAAAATTAATTGTAGAAAACAAAATAAGAAGAAGAGAAAGAGAGAAAAATTGCATATGCACAGCAAAATTATTAGTAGTAGAGAAGACCAATAATATTTTGTTTATTTGTTTTGCTTTGTTGTTTGTTTGCTGGGATAGCATTTAAATGTTAAATAATGGAATAAAAAATAAATATATAGGATAAAATTTGATAATGTTAACTGTTTCCACCCCCATCCCCACACACAGTATTTCCTTCATCCCCTTGGTCCTTCATCCCTTCAGGTAGTTAGGTTTAGTATAGATTTTTTTTTTTTTACCTCAGGGAAGGAATGTGAAAACAAAAGGAATGTTCTTTCTGCCTCTTTCTGGCTTTTAAGTTTCAAAACACTCAAGAGCTCAATGAATGGAAAGGACTCATGGTGTGAATAAAATATTTTAGATAAGACCTCAGGAGTCAGAGCAAATATTCCTTACCCCACCCTGGCCCTCAGACTAATGACAAACAAAATCCTCAAGTTGAAATGGGAAATGAACATCAGAGATAAGCTATGAGACAAGTTGGGGGGTTTTAAAACATGGCTCTAAAATTCTTTGACACTCTCCTACCATTGAGAAGTAAGGGATCTAGGTCCTCTTGTCTTGAATCTGCATGGGCTTTTGATTTCTACAACCAAGAGAGTATGGCAGAAGTAACTTGTGTGATTTTTAAGGGTGGGCCATAAAAGGTTAATGCAGCTTTTACCTTATTTTCTAGAACTAGGGCTCTCAGTGCCAGAAACTGCCATGTAAGAATCATGGCTACCCTGAGGCCACCATGCTCTGAGGAAGCCAAGCAACACAGAGAGGCCATAGTAGGAGCTCCAGTCAGCAATCCTAGTCTTCAAGCTCTCCCCATCCAGGCTCCAGACTAGTGAGTGAAAGCATCTACAGATGATTCCAGCTCCCAGCTGAGGACCAGACATCACAGAACAGAGCCAGAATACCTGCTGTACTCTGTCTAAATTCTCAGCCCATCAAATTCTATGAGGTAATAAGAAGTTATTTAAACTGACAAATTTTACGCTGATTTATGATGAAGCAATAGTAGCTGGAACAGACAAAATCGTTTCTCTATCTCTGAGCAATTTCTCTTGAACATAAAGCTCTCAGATGTGTCTGCTGAATCTGGGAGCAAAAGAGATTTGTGTCCATCTCTAGAGTACAGCCCCAGGAAGACAAAAGTCTCCCATCAAGAAACACTGCCCCATGTCCAGGCACAAAAGACTAGAGATAGGATCACAGAATTGCCCTGGTCTCTGTGGCACTGGTTCCCTAGAGGGACCTCTATATATCCCCAAGTAGCATGGAGGTAAAAGAGAGAACGACTAGACCTTTCTGAACCTGAGGATGTGCCCCAGAGGAGCCTGGGTACCTTTGTACTGGGTTAGCCTTGCAAAGCCTATACACAATTCTGAAGTAAAGAGGTAGCCCTTAAGTGACTGACCAATACATTCTTCTCTTTGTGCCTGCAGGATCACCTTATTGTTTCACCAAATTCTACTTCAGGTTCATCTTCCAACATCACCAATTGCTAACCACCAATATTGAGAGTATGCTGATCAAGTATATTCAATGATCCAGCATTGCCAATTTATTCCTAACTCCTTGGCATAAACTTCTATCACCACCTGGCCCTACTTACACGTGCAGCCCATTTCATAATACTGTTCACTAAAACGTCAGTACCATTAAACTCTTCTGAGCTCCCCCACAGGCCATATTCTTTCTGACTTCCATGCTTTTTCATGTACTATTACTCTCCCTTTCTAGACTGTCCTTCCTTCTTTTCCACAACCAGATCATGTACTCCTGATACTTCTAACAAAATCCTCTCATCTATCAACACCCAGCACCAAAATTACCTTATTTGTGTAAGTTTTGCCATTATGCCCAGGCTAAGCAGAGTTAGCCATTCCCTTTTTTAGTGCGCCTGTAGCATTTTTTTCATGCTTTGGTTCTAACAGTCCTCATAAGAGTATTGTAATTATTTATATCCCTCTCTCTTAGAATTCTGAGCTTCTTCAGAGCAATGTCTTCATCAAGTGTGCTATGGTGATTGCTAAGCTTCTAGCCCCCAGGGAACCATACCACTCCATATCCATCATCTTCCTCAGTTCTTCCACATTGACTCTAAGCTTGGATATAAGATTTGTCTGGGGCAATGGAACACTGGTAAACATGATTCATACAGAGGCTTTAAAGATGCTTAGAAAGCGAAGCTTGCCTTTCCTCTCAAAGATGTCCAGGCTCACATGCTCAAAACATGGATCAGCAAACAGCCAGCACCAACCACTGGACTCATGAGAGAGGCCCTTTGGTACTGGCCAGCTTCCACCTCACTTGCAAACTGACCATGAACCCATGAGAGCCCAGCAGTGCCTCGAGGGGAAGAGATGGCCATCCCAGCTGACCCTGTTCACATTGGTAACACACAGAATGCTTTTGTTCGAAGCCACTAGATTTGGAGGGTGTTTGTTATATAGAAAAACTTATAGTTGACTAAACTTATAGCTGTAATAAACAGAGCACCTTAGTGACATGATGCAATGAAACTTATTTCTTGTTTACTCATATTCCAATGTCAATGACAGGAACAGGAAGAATCTCTGTACTGCACAGCCTTACAGGAACCCAGGCTCCTGTGTTTTTGTTATTCCTCTCTTGCTATTCCAGGTCCTTTGAGTCCTCTTCATTTATGTGGCAGATGGAAAGAGAGAGAGGTGAGAATCACACATGGAATGTATTTATGGAGAAGGTCTAAAAGACAATACTTTTACTTGCATTCTGTTGGCATGAACATGGTAGAGGAGACTAGAAAATACAGTCTAGCTGTGTGCCCCAAAAGAAGAGGAGAACACAGATATTGGTAAGGATGAATGGTCACTGCCATAGGCAGAAATGTCTTATTCTACTTTGTGTGTTCCTCAGTGCCTAGCACAACACCTGGCTAATAATAAATATTTCATAAATACTTACGGAATGAATGAATGAAATATTCAGTGATGCTGTAGTGCCTTATTTAGAAAAAGATCTGAGAATAATGCATGAAGGAACATCTGTCCCATCCAGACTCCTAAATCTTTGAAGCACTAATTTTATGATCGAGCACTCGCCAATTTAAAAGCCAAGCCAAGAAACAGATATTGATGTTGTTGTACTGTGGCTGGGTTCCTAATACTGAGATGATGATATAGTAGTATTTTCTTGTCCTAGAGCTTGTGAGGATATCAAATCTAAAAGAACACATTGAAAGTATCTTTAAAGTGAAGTCTCTGATTCCCCAAGTCTCTGTGTGTGTGTGTGTGTGTAATATTAGTATACTATTCAACCAAGCTACCAGTAACTTAAGCACTTTTAATGAAATATGTTACAAGTAATACAGTTAGAAAATTCATGCAATCTAATTTTCGCTGCAATGTATGATATCACATAAGCACAATGAATTGAAAAGCCAAAAGGTCTTGAGTTCTAGTCTTCATTCTGTTATTATGTCTTAAGTTCCTTTAGTTTCCTACCAGCTATAAAATTCTAGAATTCTTTAATTCTTCCTTAAAAAGTATATGTTGGAGGTGTCCTTCACTTCTCTCTACTCACATGTGAAAACAAATATAGACCAAGCTTCTTTATTCAAACTCTAAAGAATAGTCTCTTTCTTGTTTTATTTTACTTGATAAATGAGAATATGAGTAAACAAACTGTAAGGTGTCACCAAGCATTCAGGTAAAGAAAATTAAATGGGTTCCAAGCAGCGTTTAACAGAGAGGGCAACTACTCAGCCATGCAGTAGGACATGAGGGGTAACTAGTGACCTTCCTTTTCTCTTCAATATCATCTTCCATGCTTGTCAATTATGACTGATTAATGCATTTTAAGGCATGGTCTTTCCAAGCATTCTATTCTGAAATACATAAAAGATGGTTTGAGTTAACTATTATCATGTTGGCCTGACAGAGCATTTTTAGATTACCATGTCCAGCAGTAAGAGCTTTAGAGAACGGGATGGCAAATAGGAAAGTTTTAGTGAGGAAGAGTGGTGGGGGTCTGCCGGGCAAGTTGGGGCCTTGAAGGGCCACCAGAGAGCAAAAGGAAGATGCTGGGCACCAGACGATGGCGCCAGAAGCCCCATGCTCCTGGCTATGCCATCTCCCAAAAGAAATTAACAATAAGGACCATTATGGCAAATAGAAAGACCACACAGATCACAGGTAACCTAATTGGGCAAGTAAGTGAAAGGCAGAATAATAGGGAAGCAATGCTCTTGGTTGCGAAGAAGGCACTGGAATAGAGACCAGAAAAGAAACGAAGAGTGAAACAAGGATGAGTGGGAGTGGCTAGACTAAGTCATTGATCCACTTGTTCATTAGTGAATATCCAAAACTTTTTTCTTCAGTATTGCCCTTCGGCTGTGGTATACTCTCTCTCAGCTTAATTTCAGCCTGTACCTACGACATTAACTTGTCAGTTCCGTGGGGGAAAGTAACCCAGGTATTTCAAAGAAAAGAATAACATACAGCATGGATATGCAGTTTGTGTAAAGTTTTTACCTTTGATGGGCTACTTTGATGCTTTTAGGGACAGTGATAATGGACAGTGACAAACCACTCCTAGAAACATTTGATATTAGGAACTGTTTTGATAATACTGGTATCACTCTGAAATTAGCGTCCATCCCTCATTTCCTCACTACTCAATTCCCTTTCAAAAGAACTCTACAGAACAGATTAATGGTACATTGTTCTTCTATAATTCTCTGGTTACTCTCACAGAGTCAGGGTAAATTGAAAGAGAAGAAATGCAAACCAGCTTGAGGCAGCACTGCCCAATTTGATCAAAATGAAATGTAACCATCGTGGGTTCGAGTTTGGTGGTCCAAAACATTGGAATGTTTCAAAGACATCTAAAATGCAATGCCAGTGTTGTTTTATTTGGTTTGGGGTTTGCTATCCCTTTATGTTAAACAGGAGTTTGGAAAAATTGCACAAAAGACTCACTGTCTATTTTCATGGATGCCTACATACTAAGTAGCCAGTGTTACTGATAAAGGGAAACATCAATAGACGTGAACAAAGTCTCCACTCACCTACCTCATGAGCTTAGAGGAGGCTGAGGATGAATCACATCTGATCTTTATTTAGCATGCCACCTCACAGTAGCAACTCTGTCTGAGGAACTAGATTCTGATTCTTCAAACTGCACTTAAAACAGATACTCACCTGGATTCTCCTGCAGTGACCCACATAATGCCTGTGTTGAGTTCTTTGTGCATCAGGGTGGCTCTCTTTGAAGCTGGACCAAGGGATGAATTGAACACCATCCAGATCTTCTTAAGGAAGATACAGGTACTAATGGCTGTCTTTGAATCCTGGAAAAATACTATACTATAAACCAAGGTTGGAGGAGGAAGGGAGGTTAAGTTCAGAATCCAGAACGGCAAATTATACCTTTATGATTCACCAAAACATATTCTTCCAATATACTTGTTTAAAAGGTTTTATTTTGTTTGTTTAGCCCAGATAGCAAAATAAGTCTTGTCAGTCAAGACCGACTTCAAACTGCCTGCGCCCGTTAGAAACGTTTCATTAATAACATGTGTTTACCATTGAGAGAAGTAGACTTCGTGTGCTAAGATTTTGTTTGTCAGTCATTCATTGGAACCCCACTGTTAATAGCATACAATGGTTTGTGGTTATGCCACAATTTAACCCAGGTTTAAAAATACAAACTAGAGCCCCGGTGGTCTAGAAGAAACAGGGGATGAGTGAAGGTATTGGCTCAACCTGCTTTGTGGGCTGGTGGCTTGGAATGCTTTACAAACTAATCAAATTTATTGACTATGATCCTGAGGAAAAAAATATCACATGCTGGGGTGTGCATCCTGGTTTGACTGCAGTTTGGTGAGGTTCTGAATGTCTAAAGGGGGAAACAAGCCAACTATTTGGCATTCCTTTCCCCAAAGACAAATTAGAAACAGGTATCACAAAATGGAAGATTCTTTTTTCAACAGTCTAATAAGAAAAAGAGATTTTCTTTTCAAGGTTTAATTCCACTGTATGTTGAGGATAAGTAAATAGCCTTAATTGCACTAGGCTGAATGCACAGCGAAAATTCTATTAATTCAGTAGTTTGAACAGCAAGTGTTCTAAATGCAACACATGGAAAAGAGTCAGTTTTGCCTGTAATATCAGTTTACCTTCATAGAGCTGACTGAAAGTTAGCTGGGATTAAACACTGCTAACTACAGATGCGCTTAAAGCAGATATATCATCAGAGAGGAAAAAATATACATTTTGTACAGATCTGTGTGCAAATGTTCATTTAGAATACAACGAAATGTAGCTATCTCAGTAATGAATAGAAAATGTCTTCTTATTTAATAAACCACCTTGGTTCCATGGAAGCAAGCCGAACAATAAGTAGTTGCTCTAAGATGTTTATGAAATCTCATAGTCATGGAAATAACACCGTGAGCCTAAACATTTGTGAAATCTTATATGATCTGCGCTTAAAACCAATTTTCCAGTTGCTTACAGTGTATGCTTTAAAAATATTTGTATTTCAAAATAAAACAAGATCACATTTAGAGAAAATGTAACCCATAAAAAAATTGCGTTAGCCTGTCCTTAAGTTATCTCTTTACACATTCCTAGAGGAGAGATTTGATACTTTAAAACTTTTTGATGGTTTGAGGTTTCTATTCCGTTCTTTTCATCATTGTTTTAAGAAAAAGAACATACCTAGAGAGAAAAATTTACTACTTGAAGAGCCATTTTCCAAGTTCTAAGTACTTAGAAAATGAAGACTAAGAGACAATATCTGTTAAACGCGCACTTCACGTTTTCAAAAGTTAAAGCTGATATTCACTTAGTCCACGAGTATAAATTGTGCATGTGTTCCTCACGCAGCAATATGCCAGGGACAATAAAGGACACAGAGATGAATAAAATGGGATCTATCTTTGAGGAGCTGGTGTTTTGGCAAAGTATGCAAACACCCAGAGGTCCTTAAATCCTTTGGTATTGAAAGAATAGCCTTTTGATCTCATTTTTACTCATTTTATGATTATTGGAGGTATTTCCTGTGACACTTTTATTTGTTCGTTTGTTTGTTTGTACCAGGACTTTGTGTATAACAAAATTTCCCTGTAATTGATTTGATGGAAATACGAAAAGGGCACAAATGATATTTAGGGTAAATGGCCCTTTCTTCAGGGGATGGGGGCAGGCAGCACACATAGATGGTAAACCTGAGGCTTGCCGAATATCCTTGATATCCAGACTGAAGGAAACAATTCTAGAAACTATGTCCTCTGCTTAAACTCTGACCAGACTGTAATACGGTCGGCTTTAATTCTAAATTCTAGCTGGGCCACTATAAAACAGCATTTTGAGGTTGTAAAATGTTTAATAATATGACAAGAATTTATTTTGTCTTATGAGGAAAATAATCATTTCACCAAATCACTTTACAGCCAGGATTTTTTTTTAAAATATGCCTTATTTACAAGATTTCACATAGTAAATTCCATTTTTCCAGGGAATATGTCCATTAATTTATGTTATTGCATAGAGAGCTGTAATTTGCCTTGTTTATTTGTTTTTTCCAACATGAATCTTATGTTGGATTTGAACCAATTCTAGACACTAAAGTAATACTATAGTACTATTTCATGTACTGATTTTCCCTAACTAAAAATATCACTGATTGCAGAATCTTCCAACTCAGGTCCTAAGAAGAGTCTTAGAGGTAAATTTTGGAATTAAAATGGTACCTTTCACTGCCATCCTCACTGTGCTGTCAAAAATTGAAATTGATTTTCTGATTTATTACTTTCCAAAGACTGACACTTTCCTGAAGGAGGTGAGGCTAATATCAAGTTGAGTGAAAACTATACAGTACCCTTACTATTCCAGTCATCTTTGCTAAGATTTTCATTATTTAAATTTTCAGATGGGAATTCTTGGACAGTAGTATGATTTCAAAAACCTCCCCTTTATTCTCATGACCCCTAGGAAGAGCTACTGCTCTTCCAACATAATTTTGGAAAGAGCAAGTTGCAAAAAGATATCAAATGGCTTTGGGGAGTTTCATACACATCCTCATAATGCTGTGAATCCTAACCCCAATTCTATACATGGAATCAAACCGCCTGTTTTCAAGGCTTAGTATAGTATCATTCTTCCCTTATAGTTTTGTCTGATCAAAGTTAAAAAATTCTGTTCATCAAGAGATAACGTTAAGAGACTAAGGGGGCAACTCACAGAGTGGATAAAGATATTTACAATATATCTATCACAAAGGACTATTATCTGGGGCATATAAAGAAGTCCTACAAATCAATAAGAGAAATGCAGACACCTTAATAGAGAAATGGGCTAAAAGACTTGAAGAGGTGCTCCATGAAAGAGGCTATCCAAATGGCCAATAAATATAAGGAAATATCCTCAAGTTCATTAATTGTCAAGAAAATGTTGATTCAACCACAATATAATGTCATTAACCACAGACTGGCTAACAGACTGGCTAAAACAGTAAAGATAAAAAATTCCAAGTATTGGCAAAGATATGAAGCAACATGAATCTTTATCCAGTGTTGCTGGTAGTGAGAATTGGTGTACCCACTTTGTCAAACTGTTTAGTGGTATAGGTTAATTTTTTTAGGAATATACATATATATATATATATATATATATATATATATATNTTTAGATATATATATATATATATATATATATATATATATATATATATATATTCAACAAAAATGCATACTTGGATTTACCAAAAAGCTTAACTGGAATGTTCATAGCAGCACTAATCATAATGTCCCCAAACCAAACTGGATACTATCCAGATGTCTATCAGCAGTAGAGTGTACAAAAAAATTGTGGCATCTTTGCTCAATGGAATTTTATACAGCAGTGAGAATGAATGGTCTGCAAGTACATGCAACAATAGGGTGAATCTTGCAAAACAATATTTAGCAAAAGAAATCAGAACAAGGGCGCCTGGGTGGCTCAGTGGGTTAAAGCCTCTGCTTTCGGCTCAGGTCATGATCTCAGGGTCCTGGGATCGAGGCCCGCATCC